>LR750860.1:136718-222784 GCA_902729485.2 Mus minutoides | reverse complement strand
TGTGTGTGTGTGTTTAAAAGATTGTCTACTTGATTTTTTTTTTCTTTGACAGAAAGCACCCAGCAAGGAGAGGTGAAATACTTCCTACCCTATTTATTCTGGATTTCTTAAACTACAGCATATGAAGTTATAAGTATATTTTTCTTACTCTGGCACCTGGACATGGGTAGTCAATAGAAGCTCCAGACTTAAGTAATTTAAGTTTTCTCTCAGTCCTCATTTCTTGGGAGGTGTGAACTTTTACCTTGTGCTGTTTCTTCATAGGTATTTTAGTGATATAGTGGAGTGATTGCAGATGAAATCCCCAGCCAGACACTCTTTAAGGTAGAAAACAAGTGTGTTCTTTGTGTTCACATGTGTCCTGCAGCCAAAGTGTGTTATCAGACTCCTTTGGAGTGATTTTTTTCCCCCAGCAGGACCAACCTCAATTTAAAATCTTCAGAGCTTATGGACTGTAAAGTGATCGGATTCTCCTGACACTATGTAAAGCATGAGGCCTTTGGGCTCCATTATTTGTGCTGAATTTAATGAGCCATATAAAGAAAAAAAGGAACACCTCTTGTGAGATTCCTAACACAAAGACAATTGGCAACATGAGATGTCCAAACTTGTCTGAGAATCATACAGCCTGTAAGAGTCTGTTTGGTTGTTCTGTTTGCTTCCAAAGGAAATGGGATTCTGCATGGTTAGGTCTCTGCTTTGGAAAAACAAAAACAAAACAAACAAACAAACAAAAAACCCAAAAAAACCAAGAGGAGCATTCAAAAGCATGAATACCCAGGTTGTACCTGCTGCATGTTGATTAGAAGATATGCGCTTTTCTCAAGAGTTTTGATTTACTTTTAAACTTGAAAAAGGGTAAGGAGTACAAATAAACCATAGCATCACCACATGAAAAGTCCTCTTCCAGCATAGCACATCTGTGACACATGTAGGGTACCAAAAAAGAGACATCAGTGTCTTAATTTCCCATTGGTAAAATAAGGTGAAAAGAGGTAGCACTTATGGTGCCATTGAATTTCCTAACAACTTATAGTGAATCAATTAATTTACTCTTTCCAAGCCTGTTACACGTGTACCATTTTACAGCTGAATACATGAAAGGAGCAAAGAGCTTAATTGCTGCAGGCATGCAGTTCTCAGCTGTCTAGACCTGAATTGAACTTCCTGAGGCAAACGACTGTCACATATACAGTACTGAGGTCTGTGTACCCTCCCTTCCCCAAGTTCCGATGTTGAAATCTTGGACCCCAAGACTGCTGAATTTGATAGGCTTTGCAGAGAACATCTTTAGAAAGTTGTTAAAATATCATCATTGGGATGGCCTTTAATCCAATATGACTGAGACATTTATAATAGAAAATTAGAGTGTAGACATATACAGAATGAAAGCAATGAGAAAAAAATAGGAAGAATATGGCAACCCAAAAGCTAAAGAGAGAAGAAACCAAGCCTTCCAACAGCCTGATTAGTGTATCCACTTCTAGAATTGTGGGAATATCTTTCTTTTGTTTGAACCTCCTACTATATGGTATTATTATAGCATGCCTGGAAAACTAATTCATACATCATGGATCCTTATAAAATAAATAAATGATCTTGTTAAATATTCAAGCAGAGATTCTCATTCACTCGATAAGTGTTATTGCCTATCGTGTATGTTGATTTTTAGTAAGAGATTAAAAATAGTAAGTCTATATGATATGTCGCTAAATTGAAATCCAAATGGCTTGTTTTCACCCTCCTACACTAGAGTGCAAAGACTATGAAGGGGAAGCAACACTCTTGAGTTGTATGAATAAGACGACTGAGCAAGGCCTATCATTGTTGTAGAATGCTTCTGCAATCATAGAAACATAGTCTTCCTAACACTGTCTGGAGGGCTAGGAACCAGAGGATAAATAGCAAGAGACATAGGATAGAGGCTAACATGACGAGAAACAAACAAACAAACAAACAAACAAAAAAATAAACCATTAACAAGAAAACCCTCAATGAAATGATTCCCAATGATATTCTATACTTATGGACGTGGTCTTGGCTTGTCATCAGAGAAGCTTAATCCTGCAACCGATAGAAACAGATGGAGAAACCTACAGCTGACTCTTTTAAGTGGTAGCAATGAACACAGGGCTGGAGGGAGAGCTGACAGAGATAATTGCTGAGCTGACTTTGCTCTGATGGGCCAGATGAAGTGAAGTAAGGCAGTTTTACATGATACAACTTTTATTTTGTGAAAGGAGAATCCTGTCTTCAAAAGCCTATAGTCCAACAGAAAGGAAAAGAGATAAGAATAAAGATGGAACTCTTAGGGCACACACGAGTATTTCCTTGTAGTGTGCATTCTAAACAATACAGAGAAAATGGTTTGCATACTTCTTTGCCTGCTTGCTGTTGTCAATCACAGCACATAGTTCACAAAGAGCAAGACAATAGGCATACTCATCTTTGTGTAGGCCAATGCATCTGCATAGAAAGAAGTAAAGGGGGAATATACTCAGTAAAACATCACCATTACTGACTCCTTTGGAAAAAATTATTCAGCACAATTCTCCTTAGCTAAGTTTCCGGAGTAAGGACAAATACTCTGAAGCTGTATTGTAAGCAGCTAGTGCTTAGGTGATTGAGAAAGAAAAATTAAGAATAACAATTAAGAATTTTCTTCCCTTTCCATTTGTTGAATTTTTAAAAGTAGCATTTGCTTTTATTTCAAGTATGTTGCAAATTTCATCGACAGGCTTTGAATCATTTATGAATATGAAAAGGCCTGAAATCTTAACTTTAAAATGTTTTTGAGTTTTTTACTCACGTTACTGTTTAGTCTATTACCTTAACACATTCAGAAACTAGAAGAAATCTTAAAATTGTAAATGACTTGAAAGAGAAGGCATATAGATGATGTGTTCCTGGGCATTATGCGAACATTCTTCTTTTAAAAGGCAATGCTAATGAAGACTGTAGATTGATGCCTAAGTTTTGGGATGGGAAAGTGGGGGGTAGAGATAATAGAAGTACAGGAAAGGAGGGTTGCTTCAGTCTATAATATTGTGCTCGCTGGATTGGGACTTTATCTTTTTTTCCCCTCACCTCCTTCTTAGCTCCACTGTGCCCCAGAACCTCTTTGGAGTGAAGGGCATCTCACCAAGCACAGACAACCCCTCTATTTTTGTCCTACTTAGGACATCAACCAAAACCAGATTAGGAGAAAAAGGGACTTATTCAGCTTAGATTTTCATGACAAATTCTATCACTGAGGGAAGTCAGGGGCAGGAACTCAAGCAGGAAGCTGTAAGCAGGAAATGAAGCAGAGACCATGGAGAAACAGAGGAACACTGGATGCTGGTTGCTCTGATTGTTTTCTCTTAAAACCCAGGACTACCTACCCAGGAGTGACATGGACCAAAGTGGATGTGCCCAGCCCATCAGTTATTAATCAAGAAAATTCCACATACATGAGCATAGTCCAATCTGATGGCAATTCCTCAACTGTGATTCCTTTTTCCAACTGAGTTGAATTTGTGTCAAGTTGACAAAAACTAGCCAGTGTAATTAACTTCTTGTCAACTTCACACAGTCAACCACAAATGTTTCTTATCCCGATGATCTCATCATCACAGTACAAAATATGGTATAACTTTAAAAATCCCACAGGCTTTTAAAAATTCCAATATTTAAAATTTCAAATTTTGTTTAAAATTTCAAATCTTTTAACTGTAGGTTCCTCTAAAATTAAATTAATTGATTAATTAATTAATTTTTAAAAAGATGAGCTTTTATATCAAGAGGTAAAAATAAAGGCACAGATCTAATCAAACCCAAGCAAAACCAACATCCAGCAGCAATAAAAGCTTATTGTCCAATGTTTGGGACTCACCCATGGGCTTCTGAGCTCCATCCACAGAGCCTAGGTAGCTTCATTTTGCTGGCTCTATCATCCACAGCACACGCAGCTTGTCTCATAAGCTCAGGAGGGCTGTACTCTATAACTGCTGCTGTTCTTTCTGATTTCTGGCTAGTTTTCACTTTACTTCTGTTCATTTTCTCTTACTCCTAATTCTGTGTCAATGCTGTTAAAAGGAACTTCTGATAAAGTGGAATGTTCTTTGTCTCTGCCTTTAAGTACATTTACTCACTGGCTAAGGCTATTGATGAACTGATAATGTGAATGACAAGCTGACTCTCTCTCTCTCTCTCTCTCTCTCTCTCTCTCTCTCTCTGTGTGTGTGTGTGTGTGTGTGTGTGTTTGTCTCTCTCTCTCTCTTTCTATATCTCTCTCTCTCAATGTATTTATTTTTATTTTATGTTGTGAGCATGTTGTCTAGACCTATGTCTATGTACCCTGTGCATGCCCAGTGCCCATGGAGGCCAGAAGAAGATAACAGATGCTGGGAATTGGAGTTACAAATGTTTAAAAGCTACTTCATGGGTCCTGGAAATCAAACCCCAGTCTTATGCAATAGTAGCAAGTATTCTTAACTACTGAGCCATCTCTCCAATACCAACAAGCTGACCTTCTCATAACCTTCCATTCGAGTAGATTTTAATTGAATGCATTACTGTGGATTACAGAATTAGACAGTGGAGTGAAAAATGCCTGTTTCTCAATCTCCTCCTCCCATGCTGGCTTCTCCCCTAGAAGACACTGTAGTTCTGTATTGTTTCATTCTTTTCTGCCCAGCCATGTGGTTTTTTTGTTTGTTTTCAATACCTCCTGGCCATATTTTCTCCTTCCTCTGCTACTGCCTCCCACCCTTCCTCGCCTCTCCTCCAGATCCATTCCTCTTCTGTTTCCCTTCATCAAAGAGCAGGCTTCCTAGTGATATTAACTGAACACAGCATAACAAGGTACAATGAGACTAGGCATTAACCCTTATATCATCAAGGCTGGAGGAGGCAATCTAACTGGAGGGAAAGGGTCCCAAGAGCAGATGAAACAGACATATCCCCTACTCCCATTTTAGTAGTCCCATAAAAACACTAAGCTATGTAACCATTATACACACACATACATATATGTGCAGAGGACCTAGAGCAGACCCATATAGTCTCCGTGTATTTTTCTTCTGTCTCTTATGAGTTCCTATGATCGCTACTTAGTTTATGTCTGTGGGTCATGTTCTACTGGTGTTTTTGACCCCTCTAGCTCCTAAAATTCTTCCTGCCCCACTTCTGTGAGCTCCAAGGGGAGATCCCCAATGGAAATCTCCAATGTTTGGCTGAGGGTCTCAGCATCTGTTCCCATCAGCTGCCAACAGAAGCCTCTCTGGTGATAATTAGCCTAGGGACCAATCTATTAGTGTAGCAGAACATCGTTAGGAATCAGTTTATTGTTTTATTTTTCTATCCTAGGTCTCTGGGCTGTCCAGCCTCTAGTTCCTGGTCATCCAGGCAGTGTCTGGCATGGCCTCCTTCTTGTGACATGGGCATCAAGTTAGACCATTTTGTTGGTTGGTGCACAAGTTCTGTACCTCCATTGCCCCAGCACACCTTGCAAGCCTGATAGATTGTAGGTTGAAAGTTTTGTGGCAGTGTTGTTTTCCCAATCATACCACTGGAAACCTTGCCTAGTTACAGAGGATGGCTTGTTCAGGCTCTATAATCTCCATTACTAGAAGTCTTTGCTAAGGTCACTCTCATAGAATCCTGGGAGTTTCTACTACACCAGATTTCTACATTGTTACCCTAAATGTTTCCCCAATTCCAGCCATCTCTTCCCATACTCTCTCCCTCCCTTCCCCCCACCAACTCACATACCTGTTCCCATTCTCATAAATACCCTTAGAACACTCCTTGCTACTTAGCCTCTCTGGTCTGGGATTATAGCCTGATCATCATTTACTTACAGCTAATATCCACTCATAAATGAGGACATAGCACATTTGTCTTTCTGGGTCTGGTTTAATTCAGTCAGGATGATTTTTCTAGTTCTATCCATTTACCTACAAGTTTTATGATGTCATTTTTTAACAGCTGAGTAATACTCCATTTTGTAAATGTACCACATTTTCTTTACCCATTATTCAGTTGAGGGACCTTTTTGGCTATTTACATATTCTGGATATTATGAATAAAGCCGCTATGAGCATAGTTGAGCAAGTGTCTTTGTGATGGAGTTGGGAGTCCTTTGAAAAAATGGCCCAGAGTGGTATAGCTGAATCTTGAAGTAGATTGATTCCCCTCTTTCTGAGGAACCATTATATTGATTACTGTAGTGGTTGTACAAGTCTGCACTCCCACCAGCAATGGAGGAGTGTCTCTCTTGCTCCATATCTTTGCCCCACATGACAGCATGAGCTGTCACTTGTGTTATTTATCTTAGCCATTCTGAGAGGCGTAAGATGGAATCTCAAAGTAGTTTTGATTTTTATTTCCATGCTGACTGAGGATGTTGAACATTTTTAAAAGTATTTCTCAGCCATCTGAGTTTCGTCTACTGAGAATTCTTTGTTTGGGTCTGTACCCTATTTTTTAATTGGTCTGTTTTCTTGATATCTAGTTTCGTAGGCTCTTAATATATTTTGGATATTAGCTTACTATCAAATGTAGAGTTGGTGGAACTCTTTTCCCATTCTGTAGCCGGCCCTGTGTCTTGACATCGGTCTCCAGACTGGACCTGTTAGAAAGTGGAGGCCAATCTGGAAGCTTTGAGCCTGGGAACACCAAGAGCACTGCCATGTAATGCTATTGGAATAAAGACCATGTTCAAAGACAAAGCTGCTTCTGTGAACTGCACTTCATTTTTAAATGTTATAGAAATATTACAGACCTCACTGTATGTTTAATTTTGTTTGTTTTTTTGTTTTTGTTTTTTTGGTTTTTTGTGGGTTTTTTTTCATAGTGTCTAGAGTCACATACAAGAAAAGCCTCTGGGAACATCTGTGAGGGATTGCCTAGATTAGGCTAGGTTGTGAGCGCATCTGGAGGGAATTATCTAGATTAGTTTAGCCTCTGGGTACATCTGTGGAGAATTATCTAGATTATGTTAGCCTCTAGATTCATCTATAAGTGAAGATCTAGATTATGTTAGTCTCTGGGCACATCTGTGAACTATTATCCAGATTAGGTCAGCTTCTAGGCATCTCTGTAAGTGAAGACCTAGATTAAGTCAACTTCTGGGCATATCTGTGAAGGATTATCTAGATTAGCTAAGTTTATGAGCATACTTATGAGGTACTTTCTTGATTATGTTAATTGAAATGAGAAGATCCATTCTGAATGCCACAGTATCTTCTGGCAGATATAAAGCAGAGGGAAAAGCTTTTGCTGTGGCAGTCTGCCTGCATGGCTACTGCCGCCATCCTTCACTGACTCTCATCATGTACTAAGGATGAGTGGATCTCTAGCAATCC
Source organism: Mus minutoides (assembly GCA_902729485.2). Lineage (NCBI taxonomy): Eukaryota > Metazoa > Chordata > Mammalia > Rodentia > Muridae > Mus > Mus minutoides. The sequence continues at coordinate 215,435 of LR750860.1, read as the reverse complement.
CCTAGACCTTCAGTGTCAGATCTGAACAACAGAGACACAGAGCCTTGTGGAATGAGCACCCACCAGGTTCTAAACTTCTCTAGTTTGAAGGCAGCCATTTCTGGCCACAAAAACCATATTGCACAGGACCATTTAATACATCTCTATTTAACATAGTCCTTAACACCCCTGTTTAATCACCTTATTTAATCACTTTAATCATCTTTCTTTATAGAGATCTCTGACTATAAATTTGTCTTGACTTGCTTCTTATGAGAGAAACACTAATACAGATGTTTCTTTAGACTTCTCCAGTTTGTAGAGATTTTTGTATGTGGCTGATTAGTTTGTTATCACTCCATAAAAGTGATTTTACACCTCCAAAGCATGCATTATCTTCTCTGATTAAAAATGCCTTTCATCGTTGGTCTATATTTATTCTCAAAGCATATCTTGTATAGTGTTTCTTAATCAGAATTGACTGACCTGTTTCTATAAAAAAATTATTTCCTTAGATAATGTAATTGTCATTTTAGAGGCTTACTACTGAATAATCACATTCTTTCTAGTTCTTTCTGAACTCTGTCAGACTGGTTCAACTCAGCTGTCCTGGCCCAAATGCCTCTCTAAGATGACTGATTCAAAATGGCTTCTTTTGGAATTTGACTGAATTGCTTTGCTTGGCCTCAAACTAACTCTGCCAAACTGTTGTAATCTTCTGAAACCTTGTTCTTGTCTCATTCTGTCTTCACTTGTAATCTGTCCTGGTAACCCACCCCACTCCTGCTCTCCTAAGTTCTGTCTTTCCTGTTTGTTCTCCTGAGAGTTGGGCACATCCTATCTCTGACTCATTCTGTCAAATCTTTCTTTGATTCAGCACTTCACCCCTCAATTAGACCCCACTTTTAAACCAAACATGGTTGTTTCCTTCTATGAATTAACTTTACCTTCATTGTTTAGAAATAAAGGTATATCCTAAGGGCATACCTATATTGCATCTAGAGGGGTTAAAGATGAGTAATTCTAGAGAGATTACACAAACCTGGAAGGTCTTTGGATGGGATCCCTTGCCAGAGTATCCATGTTTCTTGGTTAGAATTCCTCTACACATTTCTATGTTTCCATAGCACTCACTGCTGATTAAAATGAATCATAATGATCTGTTGAACTCTCCTGATCATGGGTCTTAATGGGCTATGATGATTTCTATAGACCTTACTGCTGAATAGAATGTCCCACATAGCAGGATCCCAGCAACTCTTCATGAGACTGATAGCCATTTTGCTGTGAGTCACAATCCTTTTCAGATTACTCACTTTTTCTTAAGGATCTAAGTATGCTCTCATTTCATTCACTACCCTGCTTGCCTTCCTAGCACTTCCAACTGTCTTAGTCAGGTTCTATTCCTGCACAAACATCATGACTAAGAAGCAAGTTGGGGAGGAAAGGGTTTATTCAGCTTACACTCCCACATTGCTGTTCATCACCATGGAAGTCAGGACTGGAACCCAAGCAGGTCAGAAAGCAGGAGCTGATTCAGAGGCCATGGAAGGATGATCTTTACTGGCTTGCTTCCCCTGGCTTGCTCAGCCCACTCTCTTATAGAACCCAAGACTATCAGCCCAGAGATGGTCCCACCCACAAGGGGCCTTTCCTCCTTGATCACTAATTGAGAAAATGCCTACAGCTGGATCTTGTGGAGGCATTTCCCCAACTGAAGCTCCTTTCTCTGTGATAACTCCAGCTTGTGTCAAGTTGAAACAAAACTAGCCAGTTCCACAACATTAATGCCATATAAGCAAATGTGGATCTGAGATTCACATTCATTTACAGATTCACTTTTCTGTGTATGTGCTATGGTGGAATTTTTTAAAATTTCTTCTTCTTGTTACATATTTATTTTTGCATCTCACAAGATACACAATAATAGAAGTGATATTATCTATTAACCATCTCCCACAGTCAGAGGCATTATTGTCTGTCTCAGCATCTTCATAATCTGTTTGTCTCTCCTTTGGCCTCCATTCATCTTTCACCACTAGCTTTAATTATGCCAATAAATCCCACCATGAGACTGCCCCCATTGTAAATTCTCTATAATTATTTTCTCCTGCATATGCTAGATGCATCCAAAAGCTCAATATGCATTTGACAAGTTATTAAATACTAAACCGAAATGTGTTTTAACACCTACACATGTGAATGGTTGCAGTAAATAAGAGGTTTGTAATGAAAGGCATTTATCCTGTTTGATGATTCCAATTAAAACATTTTAGGTGGTGCATTTAAAGCATTAATTTTCCTAATCTTAGTTGTCTTTCCTTGACAGTTTGAACATGACTCTTGGCTCCTTTTTGTTCAGGGAATAGTGCTCTATTGATCCTTTTCCTAAGTGCAGATTTGATTTTCAGTCACACTTAGATTTGTCTCATTGTCAGTTATTACTATATTATTGACACAGAATCATTTCCATTGCTCTTTCAGAACCTGAGTAAATCTAGTGACTTACAGAAATGTTACTGGTGGTCAGGGTCTGGTCTAAGTGATTTAAAATTAGTAGCTCTCATTCAAAGGGGCTCACACAAAGAAGAAAAGTAACTTTATTTGGAGCAAAGCAATGATACAGATTAAAGAGTGATTCAATGTCAAGATTAACAGTGGGCCACAGCAGTGAAATTACTGGCTATTTTTCAATGCTTTCTTTTATGAGTATCAAGAAAAAGAGGAACTGATCACTAAAAGGTGTGGTAAGGATGCTTCTCTATTTTGATTGATGAGTTAGGTCATGTATTCGTTTTTCTTTAATGCACATTTTCCTTGCCATGATGCTTCTAATTTTAAGCACATGCACATTCAATTATGCATGGACAGAAGATGATAAGGAGGGTATTCTCCCTAAAAGTTCGCTGAAGGACACAAATTTGCCTTACTATGTATGTACCAATACCCACTTCAGGCCAGATTGGATATTCTATGCTTCAAACTTGGATATGTAGGAGATATAGTTGGAGAGAATTTGTCTAAATTTGACTGCTACTAGGGGAGGGAAATTTTATTGTTAAGATATGGAAATTCATATAGCCTTATGTAGCTGGAAGGACAAGAGATTTAGAAAATTTCAAGATGCATTGTTTTTTATATATATTCTTCATATATATATATATATATATACATATATATATATATATATATGAAACTGCTAAGCACATTACTGCAAGAGAGAGAAAATGTGCATAACCCCACACCAAATTGTGTCTTAAGGTACTAACTTGACTCTTAGCTTGCCTGTCTGAAAAAAAAATCTCAGAATTGTTTTAGCAACTAGTGATATGCCAAGAGAGTTAGAATGGGCTTGTACAGGACCTCTATGGATGGGTTATAAAATCCACTGCCAGGCTAGCTTTCACCAGGCAGTACACCAGAGTTTCACCAGAAGTTCTTGAAGGCAACTGTTATAGGAGAGCCTTGGGACAATAGAGCAGCAGTTTACCAACTGGTATGAACTTGGTGAGTGCCAGGCTTGTTGATATCTTCCTCCAGGAACCAGAATAAAAGAAAATCACTGTTCAGCACCTAGAATGTCTCAGAACTTGTTTCTGGTTAATGTTTGTCTTGTTCAATTGTATCTGTCATTAGATTACGAGAAAGGCATGTTTTGTTTGAGGCAAAATCAACCTTGTTGAGAGATGGCTCATCCAAAGCTGAGAGATCTGACCACAGAGAACTGGCCCTTTAGAGCTCAGGTGGGTCTCAGGAATCATTTCTTAATGTGTATTCCAGGAAGAGAGAGCAAGCAGTATTCACAAAGGCTCAGAGTGAGAGAAAGTGTGCTGTGTGGAGTTGGGGCTAGCCTCAGGTCGGTTAGAATGGTAAGAGGTGGAAGAATACACTGATGCAGAGGAAACATAAGAGGTGAGGCTTAAAAGAAGCTAGGCATAAAAGTTATCAAGAAAATATATCAAAATATCCTCTTATTCCAGTTCAATAATGACAAAAGATTTGCAGCCACAAGCAAGACCTTTGTTTTAATACAGAGGATAATATCAGCTCACAGTTGCCCTGACTAGGGATTCATAGAGGAACCTTTTAAGTGAGGAGGGTTCCAAGTGCTTCCTTTAATTTGTAAAAATCAGATGTTTACAGCTTACTATAGGGAGTTTTTGACATAAAGTTTTATAGACCCAGAATGGCCTTGGGAACTACTAGAATGAAACTTTGTGATAGTCAAACCCACAGTGTGTGTGTGTGTGTGTGTGTGTGTGTGTGTGGTTATTTAAGTGTCTGTATGCATGAGGGGCAAGATGTTGTAGACAATAACACAGACCTAAAAAGATCTGTGTGATGGCCTCTGTGTCAGCCCAGCCCACTATTGACATGAACATTACCTCTCTGTGTGGCCTTATTCTTCTACCAAGTCTCAAGAGGTAGCCATCAGCCACTGTCCATATGACCAGGACCCACTTACAAGTACATCCATCACGAGTACTCCATGTGTACAAGGCAGAAGCCTCCCTCATAAACAGATAAACTGGGAACTTAACCTCTTCAGTCTACTTCTCAGCATTAAAACTTCTAAAAACAACTTGAAGTTGAGTCATAGAAGAGGGGACCCTGGGAAAGGAAACTTGGAACTGGTTAGCTGCCCAGGCATACCAACCAAATCCCAATAGCTTTCTTCTCTAAATGCTAGAAATCTTGAAATGCTCTTTTAAAAAGTCAGACAATTAGAGTAGCCCCTCACTTTGCACTTTGTTCACCTAAAACAGGCATTTAGAAATGACTTTTCTGAAACTCATTGACTCCTTGATTGGTCCTTATTGCAGACTAAGACTCTTATTTTGTATGCTTCTCCTGAACTGTAGGTCAGCCCCAGGATTCCTTTCCTCACACATATTTTAGTTCCCTAAGGGTATCTGGGGAAAAACCAACTACATCGCCTTCAGGCTGCAGGCGCAAAATTGAGACTAGTGGCAGTATCTCACACTTGGTTTTTGATGTCCTGTCCTAAACCTGCAAAACATATAAAAAAGTCTTTAGTCATTGTTATAAACCTGCATTTACCTGAGATTCCAAAACCAGCCATGCCGGGCAATATACATCACCTCTAAGTTAGGGTAGTTATTTATGACAATGATGAACAGAAGAAATCTTCTTACAAGACCAAGATTGGCCCCAGTGAGCCAAGAGGAACCTTTTTGCAGAACCAGAATTTGAATCGTAATCAATCCATCATACTTTGACCAACAGTGCTTAATTATGTATACCTCTTTCCCTCTGTCCCGAATTTTCCTCTAGTTAAACTCATGACAATTCTTACACTCTTGGAATCACTAGACTCCTTTGTCTGATCTCCTTCTAATGTGGCACATTAATTAAATTTTCTTTCTTGGCTTTCCACAATCACTCTTCTCTTTAATTTGGCATATTGGGGGCTGACAGCTGAGCTCACTCTGCTGGGACTCCCATAAATGTAGCTTATGCCCTATCACTAAATTTTCTATTTGCAGTAATCATTTGCATTGGTACAGTAGGAATGGAAGAGTTTTTAGAATGTTTCTTTATTTGTGGCACCTACTTCAATTTAAATTTTCCTTTGAAACAGAAAACCAAACCAAACCAAAAATCAAGTCCAGTTTTATAGAATGAGTCAAATATCAGTCTGCACATCAGGTGTATGACACACCTTTACATGCCATGGTTTCAGACGCCGTTACGAGTCAACTTGCTCTCATTCCTCTTTACTACACAATAGTACTTGAAAGTTGAGTCATTATAAAGAACAGGGTTTTCCCAATGAAAATCAGTCATTTTTGGAGGAGATGAGTCTAAGTTGTGATTATGGCAATTGAAGTTCACCTGTGGGAAATGTATTCCAAGACACCCTATGCATACCTGAAACGATTGAGCATATCTAAGCATATATTCACAGTGATTTGTCTATGCATACAGTTATGGTTTAGTTGACTTTATAAGGAAGTGTCTAAATATTAGTAATGATATTATAAAAGTCATAATTATATACTGCAACAAAAATTGTGTGAATATATTTTCTCTCAGAATATCTTAATATACTATAAGCCTTGGTAACTTCAGCCTACAAAAGTTTTCTTTTCTTTATTAAGTCAAGTGCTTCCACATTTTCACTTAAGGGAAATGCACTTGGACTTTCCTTTGGCATTTGCAAATTGTCAATCTCACCACTCTTACACTTTGCAGGGTTTGCTGTGGAAAATAAGGGAGGGTTGAACATAAGTCCCACGTAGCATGGCAGTAAACCTAGTGACAGAGGTATACGTGAAGGGCTTCTTAAGCTTTTGCTTATAGTCCTGTGATTGTTTGAAAATGACTGGCCTAGGGAGTGGCACTATTAGGAACTGTGGCCTTGTTGGAGTAAGTGTGGCCTTCTTGGAGGAAATGTGTCACTGTGGGGGTGGGCTTTGAGTTCTTCCTCCTAGCCACATGGGAGACAATCCTCTCCTGTTTGACTTTGGAACAAGATGTAAAACTCTCATCTTCTCCAGCCCCATGACTACCTGGATGCTGCCATGCTTCCTACCTTGGTAATAATGGTGATATATATGATTTTATCATTTGTCAAAGATGATACAAGTTTGTACATTTATGAGATAGGTGTGCTTGCATTTCCTATGGAAGAGATGCCAGAGCTGGAGCTGGAGCTCAGTTGGTCAAGTGCCTTATGGAGAACCTTATGTGAAGGTCTGGGTCTCATTCCCAGTACTGCATTAAAAAATGAGTGTGGTAATCTACACCAGTAATTCCAGCACTTGGAGTGTGGAAGCAGCGGGATCAGGAGTCCCAGGTTATCCTTAGTGACATAGTAAGCTCAAGTCCAACTTGCAATACTTGAGATCACGCCTCAAAAATAAAAACAAACAAACAAAACCCTTTCATCTTGGCTGCACATTTGCTATTTGATACTGTCGGACACAGAAAATAATCAAAAATTTTTAATACTTTGATTTTATTATCCCTAGTGCTAAGAACACTGCTTCTTATACATAGAATGTGCAAAATGGCAGAAGTATGATAATGACTATTTCAAGAACTGTTGGAAATCATATCTGGATTCAAAGTAAAATTCAATTTAATAATTAAACTCAAATGAATGACCAGAGTAACAACTTTAAAAGTCAAATAGACCCAACATAATGCAAAGACTACTAATTTGATACTTATAGAGGGATGATGTTAGGAAAATCCTGAAAGTCTTTTATCTGAATGATGAAATCAGTGTGTTATTGTAAGAGGAAGGACTATAAATCTTTGTGGAAATAGTTTAATTAATAATGTAGACTAGCCTCAAACATGAGTCAGAGTGTTTCAGGTAACCTTCACTGATGTTCCCAAGATGCCTGTATGTATGAACAAAGTGTACAAGCTTAGGCTGCAGCAAAATAACATGACAAAACATAGGCAGACATTGCCAGAATTTTTTTTCATTCATTGCACATTTTATTTAAAATTAATTTTTTGTAGCCTGGCTACTTTTTTTTATCCTCATATTCCTTATAGAAACCCATGTGAGGTCATCACCCATTATGAAGGACTTTGTTCTGACTTATGAATAAATATATGCAATGGCTGTACTGGACCAAAGGAGTGATTTGCCTCCATGTAGAATGAAAATGATCACAGGAGATTTTTTTTTCACCCTACTTCAAATATCACACAACCTAGAACTTTTGAATTGTTTATTTAGAGAATTTTCTCCTTAGTATTTTAGGACAGTAGCTAATGGGAGAATATCCCAGAAAGCAAAACCTCAGAAAGTAGTATGTGTGAGAGATATTTACTCTACCATGTTTGTATCAAGCATAGGAGTCAGTGGTCTAGTACATTGGGTATTCTTTGTGTGGTAAATTTCCCTTGCAATCTGAAATAATATTTGTACACAATTTGTGTTGGAGTCCTCCTTGCTCATTCATCTAACTCCTTCATGCCCCCGTGTTCTGGTTCTGGCTACTTCCTTGGCCACATGTGAAAAGATAATAACTCATGCCATCTTTTATATGGTAAACATGAAAGCTTCTGCTCAGTAAACTATAAAAGTATTTCTTCTCTGGGTTGTTAATCTCCAAACTGACAATGCATTCACTTATTCAGCAAACATTTCATAGTTGCCTTTATAGGTGGGCAATATTCCATGTAATGAGAAAGCAACTGCTAAACATGTTCACAGAAATTGTGAACTATAAATTGTATTAAGTGTTTATAGTTAATTAAGGGTTTATAGTTAAGAGTCACTGAGATCATGACGAGGGCTGTTGGGTCCTGTCACTACTTACAACAGCATAGTTTAGTTTTGAAGAAGAAACTGAACTTGTTCAAGAACTCTGAAGATGCTCTCAGGATCTGGAATGAGTGGATATGATGGGGAAGTAGCACACAGAGGATGAGAAAGCAATTGGCATGTGTAAATATGTCCATTATCTCTGCCCCCCAGGGACCTGAGTTTGCCTGTATCTTTGAAAATACTCTAGAATGATTCTCAGATGACTAACTTAAGAGTAGACAGACAAAAGCAAGCATAACTTGATATATGCCCTGCCCCACCAAAATATTATTCAAGATATACCTCTTGGTCAGCTCATGTTCCAGTTTACAGAGTTCTACTTACCACACAAGGACAGGATACAGACATTGCACTGTGAAGTCCACCACTTTGAAGGAGCCATGTCTAAGCTAAGTTCAGAATGAGGTCAAAGCAAAGGGGCTAGATGAAGATGTCCTCTCTTTCCACCTCTCAAGTATGTTCACACTAACATCACACCAAGTTTATGAGCTATAAAGGCGGTGCTCTGTTCCAATCTTTACAAGTATTTAACATGGAAGCTTTAATGGAACATGCCAAGTGTTTACAACTTTTTCATTGTCAATGCATTCATTGACTTCTTCCTTAGTTATCTAGTGAAGCTATCTTTATTCTAACTGGCATGAGTGGTGGTAGCCCAGACCTTCATTCCTAAAGAGTTTGTACTTTAGGTTCATTACAACTTTGGGTTATATTTGCTACATTCATTTGCCCATTGTTCTCATTGGCATTAAGAAAAAAATATCCAGAAAAGTATTTGACAGTTCTTGCAGCCACATGCTGTAGCAGCAAACAATATTCTTACAGTGTTGTATGTTTGTTTTGATATTTGTTGATCTTGTTCTTAGTTATTCTACCACTATGAGTTGCCTGAAATTACTGGATAGATTTGGAATTTCCAATCCTGTGGAATTTTTATTGTGTCTTCTGATGGAAGCACCCTGTCCCTGGGAAATATAATAATTCAGAAAGGTCCAAAGTCTGGGGTTAGGAAACAGATTTCTCAATAGTTCAGTAGTGAGAGGCAACATTTTGACCTTCACTACTTGATTCAAATGTGTGTATTTGGACAACAAATACTGGCTATTTGGAAGATACAGCCAGTAGCACATACTGTTCTCCTTAATCTATACCTCAGCCATTGTTTCATTATGGATTTTCTCTTTTGAGTGACATAGTATATTGAAGGACTAATGTGTCCGGTGATCATGTGTTCCTTCTCACCATCTTTGAACTAAAATAGGTCTCTTACTTGAGATGACATTTTATGTGATGACCATAGAGAATGGACTGCCCTATCTGCCTAATTATATAATGGGACTATGTGCACTGTGGTACATATTAACTTAAGACATAATATTCTATATATTCTGTGGAGTCACCAGTATATTCATCCAGAATTCTTTGCCTTGCTATGACAAGAACAAGAGCTGAGACTTAAAGAGACACAAGGATGGTGCGTTCAGAATCTCACAGAATTATATGATTCAACAGCATTGAATTATGTGTTTGGGTTGCCACATTTATCCCCAGATAATAAGCCTATTTAGGGAACAAGCCACATCCCATTAATCTTCTTGTCACCAGAGCTTAGCACAGTGTTTGGGACTTAGTGAAGCATGCATGCAAATGTTCTAGATATTGTTTTGGTCTGCCTATCTTATGAATGAGGGGAAAATAAAGATTGATGCTGAAAAGGGACTTGTATAAATGCCTCTATCTCTGTGGTCGCAAGAGCAGAGGTTGTTTTGACCCCACCAGGGTTAGTTTGACCCCAAAGCCACAGATCATTATGCAGAGATGCTTCCTGCAGTTAAATTGCTCTAGAGACTAAGCCTGAAATTTAACGCAAGACTACAAAAGAATATATGTCTCTGAAAATAAAGATAAGTCACAAGATTATCAAGGATTATAAAACTCTATTACCAGTAAATAATTTTATATATCCTTTTACTAAAAGATGAATACCACCAGCTGTGACAACAATATTCTAGTAATCTGCCAAAATGATTAAGAGGCACCCACTTTATGTTCCCCATGCCTTCTCAGAAACAGAGTTATTCCACTAACCATGTATGTGTGAGTTTACAAAAAAGGATGATATTGAACCTATTAAACAAATTTCATTGTTTAAAAAGAAGCACCCCTCAAGTATTATCAAGGCACAACTGGAAGGGTCTACAGCACCACTCAGCATGTTGTGAACATCATCATAAACAGGCAAGTATGGGCAAGATTCTTGCCAAGAGAATGAATGTTCAGATTGGCCATACTGAGAACTTTAATATCAGAGATGGGTTCCTAAATGGGAAGGAAATTAACAGGAAAAAAAAAAAGAAGCCAAAGAGACTTTTAGTTGGGTTCAACTAAAGTTCCAGCCTGCCCCATCTAGAGAAACACAATTTGTCAGGAGTAACAAGAGCAGCTGGAACACATTCCCTGTGAATTCCTGGGCTTCTCCTCTCTCTCTCTCTCTCTCTCTCTCTCTCTCTCTATATATATATATATATATATATATATATATATATATATATATATATATATTCATTCAACAGGGAGCAAAATATCCAAATGAGTATGACCTTCCATGCATTTCTATTAACTTTATCCCCTTTTGTTTCTTATGAAAGAACTTATATTATTCTACATAGTAATCATTAATACTGTAGACTGGAAAAAAGTGACAGACTGAGAATTTCAGAGCAAAGGAACACATATAGAACAAAACCAATAATGGTGCGCTGAAAAAAATGAAGTTTAGGAAACTAGAGCTTTAGTCTAAATCTAGTTCTGTCCATGTGGTCTACTGAACATTACAGGCATATTTTAAGGACTACTTTCCGTATCTGAAGCTATAATTATAACATCCTCACCATCTGGGGGTAAAATAAGCTTTCATATTTAAAGCGTTTATCAATATTCACTACATAGTAAACTTCTAATAGGCTAGTTGTTACAACTATGCTTTTGTTATTGTTATCAGTTTGTTGTTTGACTGTTGCCTCTGAAGGAGTATCTCACTTCACAGATCAGGCCAGCCTTGAATGTTCTTTTCTGGATGCTCCTGCCACACTTGGTTGTTATTGTTATTAGAGAACTGATTTGAATGTGTGAGATTGGGACTTCTGGTAAAGGTGACTCTTTAATATTGCTTGGATACATGATCATAGAACACAGTTAATGGAATGAGCTGCAAAGTATAAAAGTCATATACTAAATAAGTAAGCATCTCTTATGTGCCAGGCCCCTAGGACACAAAGATGATTAAAAACTATCATGAAATCTGCCAAAGAAGTAGAAAGGCAACAACCAAAGTCATATAAAGGCTTGATAAACTCCAGCTATCAATACCACAGTGAAGGGGATTGGGGGAGGGGGGTCCCACATGTTTGTCCTATGGGCAGAGCACTTGATCTACTCAGCAAGAAGAGCATGTAACAGTTCAGCGTGAAGCTCTGATGGTACACATTATCATTTATTTACATGCAGGTTTTCCCACAAGAAAGGCTGCTTAAATGTTTGCTGGAATTCTATTCCTCTGCCATCTCTGTTCCCAGATGATTCATTCAGCTCCCAAGTGAGAAGGACCTAAATAAGCACCATCAATGTCAAAATTCCCAAACACATTCCACCTTTGTATGATCTTTCCTCCAACTCCCAGCATAAACTTCATTTTAGGGTATTTCCTTTCTTCTTTGTCCCTCCATCCCTGAGGTGCACATGTGCAAAACACACACACACACACACACACACACACACACACACACACACACACTACTCTTTGCTCTCCATTCCCCCTGGCAAGATCTGTAAGGTGTGTAACAAGTTTTCAAAGAGCTGAATATCATCCTGACTTGAGTTAAACTGAAGCCAGCTGGCACCATTTATCCCTTCAAATTACAAGAGAATGTGAGAAACCACAGGGTGTCTGTGTGAGGCTGGGCAGAGCCTGAAAGGGCAGCTTCCTGTGAAAGAGTGCAGCCTGGCAATGAGCTTGAGAATTAGGTGCAATCCCGGAAGTTTGCACTTGACAGAACTTAGTTCTATGTGACTTCATGATCAGATTTTGAGGCTTCCCTAACCTATCTGGTTACATCTCATTAAACATTAGAAATTTCAACAAGAATAATAATCATGGGAGGAAATTTCTCTTACTTTTGTGCTAGAAATCAATATGCAGCACTTGTAGGGTCCCTGAAATCTCAGCTTTAAGTTTTCCAATTCTTTGTTATTTTGCTGTGTTCCCCCATATCAGCATTGGCTGTAGGCTGAGTTTTACAGTGCATCACCATAACGAGAATGAAAGCCCCCTTCATAAGCATCTTCATTCCTGTATGAGTTTTATATCTTAGTCAAAACTCATAAAGGACTTTTATGCCAGAGAACATGTTATAACATAATCTATTTGAAGCCACACGTGGAAAGATTAGCCAAGATAAATGTATGCGTGGTATTTTTAGAAAGTAGAAATAACTAGAAATCTCTTAGCACTTCTTTTTGTGTATGCCTTAGAGAAAGAAGAAATTACATAAGAAAACTCATAAATGCTAAATATGGATTATTAGAAAGAAGGCATAAAGGTTCATCCTAGAATAGGTTTTTCTTACATGTCCTTATTATTACATTTAAGAAGATATAAAAACACAAGGATGGGATAATTCTTTCTTAAATACATGTAAGTATAGAATTCGAGGGAGCTGACTACAATGTATGTTATTTTGAGACATGTTTTTATATTTAGATAATTAAAGAACGTCTTAGTGCTCCTGACTTTTTATGTGGCATCAGAAACTTTAAATTACCCATTTCAGGGACTACAGAAGTAATCCATTTAATTTCAAGAACCAAGAACGAGATAGCAAAGCATGTTCTATGACCGAGTTCTCTAAGAGACTGAAAAAAATGAAAATGTATATATTTTAGGGTAATACAAGCCTTGTACTTACCTAGAAATCAATATAATTTTGATATCTGGACAGATTCTGGGATTAACCATGAGGTTAATATAGATGGCTCCTCGGCCCTTCACCTCCGCCAAGCCTCTTTGCCCTGACAGTGAACCCTCGCATGAGGCTGGCTCAGCAGTTCTCACATGTCCATCTTAAACACCTTTTATATTCTTAAAATTTTTGAAGACCTTGAAGAATTTTCTTCATGTGTATTACTTAATATTCACTGTATTGGTAATGAAAACTGAAAAGATGGTACTGCCCAGTAAATCCAAGCACACATTCTGGTAGCCAATGACTGATAGCATCATCATTCATCCAGCTGCCATAGACTTCACTCCATGCTCCTGAGTAAGAATGAAGGAGGTGAGTAGAGTAGTATGACAATGAGAGCAGTTTCAATACCAGATCCCCCGGCCTTGGTGTGGCTAACAGTCCCTGAGACAAAGTCTGAGAGCCTCTCTTCTGAGAGTTGGTAGCTAGAGACGGTGATCAGGCAATTGGTGAGAGGATGCTTCTGGGGAAAAGATGCATGTATTAGTGTCCTTCAGGGGTAAACTTGGTCTGATTGAAAATTAATATTGTTCTTAAAGATCCTTCAGTAGTATGTTCAGGTATATGATTTTCATTTAAGGAGTAAATTGTGATCTGGAAGTGAAGAATAGGGAGAACAATGAACAAGTATTTGTTAGTAATCAACATTAAATAGGAGGTAAGATGAAAAGGTTTTAAATTCCTAGTGTGTTCATAAATAGGGGAAAGAACTTTTTTTTTGGCTTTTCGAGACAGGGTTTCTCTGTATAGCCCTGGCTGCCCTAGAACTCACTTTGTAGACCAAGCTGGCCTCGAACTAAGAAATCCACCTGCCTCTGTCTCCCAAGTGCTGGGATTAAAGATGTGTGCCACCACGCCCAGCTTACAGATTCAGTCTTTACAGCAGTCAAAGAAAAATGCTCAAACAGCTCAGGGAAGGGAGAAGTTAATTCTGCTAAGCCATTTCAGAAGGATCCTGCAGAAGAGATGACAGTTACAACCACATATATGCAAGGAGTGTGCATTATAGGAAAAAGTGTGCAAGGCAGTAGATTTAGAGTAGTGTTTCACAGACTGTTACATAAAATGCGGGGTCTGGGATGGGAGAGTGTCTCTTAGTGGGAGCCACAGGAATGTGGACAGAGGAGATGTGGAGGGCAGGTGATGGAAAAGTTAGTCTTATTTTCAATGAATTACCTTGCAGCAAGTCAGATCAGTCGGCTTGTGGAGATAAGAGGAAGGAAGACACTTCTATACATCTTAGAGCAGACTAAACAAGAATGGGGTCACAGTGCAAAGACTTCAAAATCAGACTGGATTCTAATGGTAATTTCTTCCGAGGTTTATGGGGAATCTGAGCAATTATATAACTAAAGTCCTAATCCTCAGAGTTAAAAAGCAGTGGCTAAGTGATAACAGTATTAAGCAGAACAGAGAAAAATAATGGCTTACCAACACTGACCCAGTACAACTGTGCAATGTATTTTAATTGTCACTGTAGATTTGTACAGTCGCAGGAAAGAAGATGCCCACAGACCAGAATCACAAGATTTTTTCCCCCCTGTTGAAATGGATGGATGGTAGTGAGAGAGGGACATAATATTAAGTGCTTATACTCAGGAGAAACTAGGGGAACGGTAGCTGATAAGTAATAAAGCAGGTGGGGAAAGGGCACCCCAGAACACAGAGAAATGAAGACTTATTTTCACACAAACACTTTTTTTATAAAAATGGTGGGAAATGCTAACCGCAGGAACCTCACATGACGCGAAGGTGTGGTATACGTGACTGAGGATGGAGAGTATCCAAGAAGTTTTCAGGAGCAAGATGAACGGAGCTATTTATAGGAAATCTCACAAAGCAAATCAGGAGAGAAAAAGGGTACCTAACCTTCTAGCAAAAAACATTTAATTCCTCATTAGAATCAAGTGCTGTCCTTGAGAGTTGGAAGGTGGCATACGGCCTTTAAAGAATAGCGGGAAATTAATAGAACAGCTAAGATTTAAACCTGAGCAAGATTTTTTTTCCTTTATCCTTAAAATAAATGAAGAAGAAAATGATTTTTGTGTTACAGGAGCAAGTAATATATTCTAGGCAGCCAAATGACTTCATCTAAATAATTTTCTTTTATAATTAGTTAGATTTTTAAATAGTGATGTTAAGAAGAGTATCTATCTATCTAGATGGTCAAAAGGTTATAATTTAAAGGAAACACAAATTCTCTAAATGGTGTGGGAAAACCTCTTTGGTCTATCAGCAATTTAAATGAGGTAAATGAAATCACAAATGTAGACGTTTCTTCCTAAATGCAAATAATCCGGGTGGGTTGTATCAGCAGCCATGATGTCAGAGGAACCTGTAAGACACTGGCTTATAGTAACCATTTGCAAAGACATGGCAAAATTCTCTGGAACACAATTACACACAGAAAGAAAAGTCCTAATCTCATTAAAATGTAGAAACAAGGGGAAAAGAATTAAACCAAGGACTTATGTTACAGTAAAATTTCCAAACCACTTATTTCATAAAGACAAGGGAGTGGTAAGCAGGAGTGAGGAAGTGTCTCGTATGAATTTAGAATAGCCCACTGGACTCAACCAATTAACTCCATGATAAGTTTCTTCACATTCAGATACTGAACATATTTTATTATATGTGAATTAAAGAAATATGAAGAGTTCTGTATTGGCAGTTCAATTGAATAACTTCTGTCCTCCCACTACCTGAATATATTATTTAGCTCCAGAGAGAATAGCACACATCCTCTGAATGGATACGGATCTATCAAATGCAAAGCTGCTCTTAGGACTTACAGTTGATCCTAGGTATATCTAGTAAAACCGTATCTTCCATCTCTTTCCTGAATACCATTGATTACTTCTTCAAGTGGAAATCTGGGTTCATAATTTCCTTGGTAAGTGAAAAGGATGCCATCCAAGGAGGCCAGTATCCTAGCTCCGTATAAGAAGCCTCTGTCTTTGGGGATTCTGATTCCTCTTCGTGTCTGCAGCATGCACAGAAATCCCTTTTCTGGTATGCCCTCCTTGGGGTTATAAAGTGGGTGATATCTTTCTGGGATCTAAATATAAAGGAAGGCAATTTTAACATATTGTGTCATTAAGAAGTTTAGGAGCTTTTAGACACAGTCTGGAGGTAGTAGGAAATTAGATGCAGTGTTGCATTAGACATGTTTTTAGTATTTTCTTCTTTTTGTAAAAGCTGTAATTTTCAGAGTTTAGAACCAATTTAATGTCCCTGGAGTTACAGCTTTTTGTATCCATTGTCCATTAGGTGAATTACTAAGCCAAGAATGGAATCCATTTATAATGTATAAAATACAGTGAAATGTCTTAAAAACAGTCTTTGCAGGGGGAAAAAAAGCTTCGGGAGTCCATTAAATTTGAAGACAGTGAGTTCTGAGGTTCTTATAATCATATAATGGTTTTTTGTGCTTTGATAATATGATACATTAGACATTGGAAGATTTATTTAAAAGTTTGAATTCAGTGAGAAATTACATAGAATGAAAGAAAATACATTACTTTTGACATTTCTGACAGATTTTAAAACTGAGTGTATTGTCTAAAAAAAGTACCTTAATAATATTTATTATATTTTAATAAGAATTAATAGGCACTAAAATGCTATCAAATGTCTCATTTATGATGATGTCACTATCACTGTCATTTAAGGAGCTTTGAACAATTTTTAAATTCTTATTTTGAAGAAATTACAATGTAGTCTGAAAATAAAAAATGGTTAGGTACATGGCAAATATAAAGTGTGTTGTATATGACATACATGTATGTGAGCATGTGTATGTAGTTTTTTACCTGCATAAGCTCATGTCCAATTATCACATCTTAATTAATTATATATTGGAAAACCTGTGAATATCAGTTTGGTATGTTGGCACTACATGGCTTTGAGGTCATAATACGTAATTAACATTTTCCTAATTTTTAATATTATAGAGGGAATTTTCAGAATAACCCAATGACTTAAAATTCATGCTTATTCAAAAACATAGATCAATAAAATTTTCAAATGTGTGTTAAGGGTGTGTTTTATGTTAGACATGTCGCTACCGGGGTCTAGACACACCTTATAACTGTGGAGGTGGTGCTATGTGAGATGCTGAGCTTTGGAGAGCTGCCATTCGTCAAAACCAGATGACAGGCAACTATTTTATTAGGTTTAATCCAAAAGTAATTTTCAGTATTCCAGAAGATGAGCTGATAGTACTATACTACACAATGGTTAATGTTCTATTTTCTGTCTAGTAAAGAGCCAAATCATGCTTTCTGTAGCCATGAAAGAAGGGAAATACAGTATGTATAATAATGATTCCAGTA
Organism: Mus minutoides; assembly: GCA_902729485.2. Classification (NCBI taxonomy): domain Eukaryota; kingdom Metazoa; phylum Chordata; class Mammalia; order Rodentia; family Muridae; genus Mus; species Mus minutoides. The sequence goes on along the minus strand of LR750860.1, from coordinate 197,787 downwards.
AAAATTATTATTAAAATCAACTTTCCTAACTCAATATTAGGATTCCCTAACAAAATCTTATTTCCCTTACCCTCATAATTCCTGTAGATGATATGTGTTGACTTTTTCATGTTTACTGTGATACACATAATGTCATGCTACTGAGATAGTGTTTTTGGTAACTGACATATAAGGAGTTTATTCAAGAAGTTATTAAAGCCATGGCAGTCAGAAGAACAATAGCATAGCAGAGGTTCCGAGGAGAGTTCAGAAAAAGAAATTATGATGAGGTCTGGTTTTTTTTTTTTCAGCCTCAAATTACAGGAAAACCTATCAACTCATGACTGAAAGAAACGTCAAGTTTGTTTTCTGTTTACATAATAAAATCTGGATCAAAAAAGCCAGGGACTGGTGTGATGGTTCTGAGATGTGGCTATGCCTTGGCTTCTCCTCAGCATGTTTAACAAACTTTGCAGACATCTGATGACTGCAGCATCTTACAAGTAGAAGACAGGCAGCCTTGGACTGGCATCTCTGAGCTCATTTTTTACTATGAGAGCAAATGTTTATCCACAAGTCACAGGATGTACTGTGTAGAGGGAGGTATCATCTGATTGTACAGGAAGAAGCATGTTTGAAAAGACACATTTTGTGTGTGTGTGTATATATATATATATATATATATATATATATATATATATATATATATACATACATACATATTAGAAGTTAAGGGAAGGGAAGGGAGAAAATTTTAGGACATACATAGAACTCAGAAAACAGGTTGTTAAATTTTAATTAAATAATGTGTAGCCCATTTTATTTTTTTTTAAAAATAAAACAATCCAAATTTAAGGTTTTGTGAGGAAAAGGTAAATAAATAATCAAATCCTTAAACAAAGGGAATGTTGAAATGTCACACAAATCAGTTAATACAGAGCCTGGCAATTGCTTCTTGAGTTTTGCAGGCAAATGAAGGAACTAGAAAATATCATTCTGAGTGAGGTAACTCCAACCCAAAAGGACATGCATGGTATGTAATCACTAATAAGTGGATATTATCCCAATAATAATAATAATTTTTTAAAAGTACAGAATACCCAAGATACAGTCTACAGAACTCAAAAAGGCCAACAAGCTGAAGTTCCCAAGTAAGGACCCCTCAGTCCCACTTGAGAGAAAGAAGGAAGCAATCACAAGTGAGGAGGGAGGGAGGGACCTGGGAGGGAAAGTGGACAAGAGGGGAGAGTTGGAAGAGAGAAGGGAATTTGATCTGGTATTGGGTGAGGGAAAAAGACAGAAGCTCTGAGGGCCAGCAGAAAAAATTGAAACAAGCAACCTCCAGAAATAGGAGGTTGGGGTGACCCTCCAGAATGCACCAGAGACCTGGGAGATGAGAAACTCTCATGACTGGAAGGGAGGGATCAAATGCCCAACAGTACAGAGAGGGGATCTATAGAACCCACCTCCAGAAGAAAGACAGGACATCAAGTGAGGGATGGTGTTGCCATCTCACAGTCACATCCCTGACCCATAATTGTTCTTGTCTGAAAGAATTACAGGGATGGAAATGGAGAGGAGCCTGAGGATAAGAAGGTCCAGGGATAGGCCCAAAGTGGGATCCAGCTCAAGGGGAGGTCCCAAGGCCTGACACTATTACTGAGGCTATGGAGTGCTCACAAAAAGGGACCTATCATGACTGCCCTCCAAAAGACCCAACAAGTAGCTAAAAGAGTCAGATGCAGATATTTGCACCCAACCAATGGACAGAAACAGCTGACCCCTGTTGTTGAATTAGGGAAGGTTGAAAGAAGCTGAGGAGAAGGAAGATCCTGTAGGAGGACTAGCAGTCTCAATTAATCTGGACCTCTGAGATCTCTTAAACACTGGATCACCAGACAGCCTACACCAGCTTATGATATGAGGCCCCCAATACACATACAGTAGAGGACTTCTGGGTCTGTGTTCAGAGATGATGCACATAACCTTCAAGAGACTGGAGGCCCCAGGGAATTTAGAGGCCAGTTGGGGTGGGGACATCCACATGGAGAATAAAATTTAATAAGAAAAAGGAAAAAAAGAACTCAAAGTACATTAGAAACTGTTGAGTTCCTTGTGTACAAAAGGGTATTACTAGATGCTGAAAACTGGGAAAAAATGAATTAGAATTATGACAAATAGACTCTCATGGGAAGAAGCACCACAATTGTAGCCGGTGGTGACAGCACTTTGATGTTGGATTGAGATTAATATTGGGTCCATATTGAATGTAGATTCCTATAGCAGCAAAATCGCTTACTCTGTGTTTTACTTCATAGCATTTAAAGCTATCACTCACTTACTATTCATTTGAAGCCTGTTATCATCCCAGGGATGCTTCTTGGAGTGCATTTGGAGTACAGGATAGCACCAAATGAACAAAGCAAGGTTCTATGAAAGAAGTTACCATTGCATCCCCACTAGAGGTTTTCGGTTATCACACAAACTATCAGGCTGAGGACTGGCTTAAGAGTTCACATACTTCATATGGGAACTATGTGTGAATTTTATCATTTCTTCCTCTAAGACTCTAACCCACCATAAACCTATAACTCCATATATTCAATAATTATTTCCAATAGGACCGGGACAACCAGGAGTCTTCTAAACCATTTCACAGTTATGATCTCTCTACTGTCTTTTTGCTTGGGAACATGGTGTACATACTGGAGGCAGGCTACTAGAGGTTTGTAGTAGCATGTGGGTTGGCCATTGATTTTCTATCAAATGTCTTCAGTGAAGCTAGATTAGATGCTTTGGTGTCATGTTTGATCTGGAACACTGATTTATGAAAGGGAAATCAAAGTGATAAAATGATTCCTATGTGAATTTTTAAAATATAATTTTAGATTTATTCCTTAACATCTCTGACTTCTATTCATTGGGAGTTGCTCCTCCTCCTCCTTTTCCTCCTCTTCCTCCTCCTCCCCCTCCTCCTCTTCCTCTTCCTCTTCCTCCTCCTTCTTTCATGATCATAAATGAAATTCACATAGGCCAATGGTGCTTGGGGATTAAAAGTACTTATGGTTGTACTTATTTGTAAACACTGCCTCAGTTTGGAAAGTCAAATATTTAGGCCTACACACATTTTTCTTCCTCTGTTCAGTCACAATTTGCCCTGAAAATCTGAGGGAGAGGGGCCTATCAGTCACCTTCACCACAAAACAAATTGACACAAAGACTTCTAATAACCTTTGTTGTTTTGTTGTTGTTTTTGTTCAAATTTCTTTGAAATGAGCTACCTAAGCTGAGTTCAGTGGTGAATCTTTCACTGGTCTCATGGATCAACTACTCACATTGAGCAATGGATTCACAGTGTGGTAGTGACAGGATTTATGTAGTGTCGGGCAAGAGAGGACAAACCTCATATATGTATAAAACATGCTTTATCCTTTTTGTATACTAAGCCAGAGTAAATCAACAATCAGTCTAGATAAAATATTCATGTAAATGAGCTGCAGTTGTCAATAAAACTGTTACTAGTCTCAATTTCAAAGGCATGTGTATAGACAGAAAGAAGACACAACGCAGATGTTCTAATCTAGCCTCAAGTATTTAAACATCCATTTCTAAACTTGTTTTTTCCTTCTGCTTTGCCAATCATTCACTCTGACAGATGCCAGGAGAAAGGTTGAGAGACACAGTTTTTAATTCACTGAGACAGCTTCTAGTTGAGTGGGCCTTTAATAATCCAAGTTGACTCTTATATATGAGAAAGCCTTGATCCTCCATGGTTGTCTTTACTGGAGCTCTTGCTTAGCTTGGATCATGGGTGGTTGTTTCTGTAGCCTGAAGAGTTGCTTATTATGTGACCATTATCACATTCAATTTTATACTCCCAGGCTTTTAAATAGGACTTATACCCCCAACAGTTGCTTTCTCTAACTACCCATGGGACACACCATTTGTTGCTATCCCATCAACTCTAACAAAATCTTCCCATGTCTACTGTCAAAACAGCCTATGCATTATACACAGGTTCTATGCAATAGAGCCTATTTCTCTTTCCCTGTGCATTATCTGGAAGCATCAGATTTTAACATTTAAAAGACCAGGATCAAATCCCCATTTCTCCCATAGGAATACAGTTCCAAGCTTTGAGTGTGTCCCTCCAGGTTTGATATTAGAATATAGTACTTCACTTGATGAAAGGAATGAGCTTACATACTAGAGGAACTTGAAAACACTCTGCTCACTAGACTGTTCTCTTTAATTTCTCCCTGATCTCTAATTATGTCTCTGATCTGACTGCAAGGTACAGAATTCATGGAACAGATTTCATTTGTGAATTCTGCATATGGCATGTCTATTGGCAGGAATCTTTATTCTCCTTGTAAATTCTCCGTATTGAATGTGGGGGAGGGCATATTGAGGTCTCAAGGTAACTAAAACAGAGAGGAATTTTTTTCCTTTAAGAAGAAAAGAAAAAGGAAGAAAGGAAGGAAGGAAGGAAGGAAGGAAGGAAGGAAGGAAGGAAGGAAGAAGGAAGTTAGTTTATTCTTAAGTATAGCTTGTTCATATTTATTTCGTGAATGTTGACTTCATATAAAGGCATACAGAGTTTCTAGACTATCAGCTTCACTGGTGAAATCTTTATTTTTATCTTCCAATACATATACTAGTTTCTTTTTCTACATTACTGAAATCCCCAGAACTAACAAAACAGACTAGAAAATTCCTTCATTTGAACAGTTCGTAGGTCTCAGCTTGCAGGGTTCTGAAAAGAAAGACTATTTATGGATGCCCAGCCATGACAGACAACCTAAGCAGCAATGCATGGAAAGTCGTGGGAAGTTAAATTGGCAATCAGCTCTAGCATTTCATATGGCAGAGCTGCCTATTGGGTAAATAATATGCATTTTATAAAAACATTCATAAATGTAAATTCACACAAGAGACTGAAATGGCTCCTTAGGGTTAAATGAAATACATATTAACAACACTTATGAATAGTAAATAGCATGCACTTTTAAAATGTGCTCAATGTGTATTTACATAATAGCCGATAAGAGTTCTACTGTCAAGTAAATAATACCATAGCTGCCTTTAAAAGTCTTTAATTACCTGCAGCATTTGCGAAGTACATTGTAATGGATTTCTGGTTTGGGTAGCACTCCACTCTCTTGCCTTTTCTTTTCTTCCCTGGTTTCAAATACATATATATTTATGAAAATGATTTTAAATTGGTACTGAAAGAAACCACCTATCTAGAGAGAATGGTCTTCAATGGTTTCACTTACGTGAAAGGGAAACTTTTAAAGTGAGATGGTAATATCATGCTGACATTGTGCCCATAAAGACCATCTTATAAATCAAAACAAGTAAACAAAAGAGCGTACCTTGGTAAACTGAACGCATGTTTCAGCCCTTTCCTGTGTGTTTGTGGGGCCTAGAATATCTCAGATTCATTTCCCGCTCTATCACAAGATTCTGATTCCTGAAAACCGTGACGCTCAGTTACTTACTAATTTCTGGCTCCAGAGCACAAGAGGAGGCACCAGCAAGAGGCTAGAAAGCAAGATTCCTTGTCATATCTCTGCTTTAGGCATGTATCCACCTTTGTCTCATTATTCATCCTACTTCACAGGTCTGGAGCCTAGGCCCTGGAGTACTTCATCTTTCCATTTGCCTTCAGCTTGCTAGCTACTAATAACCTAAGTTCCATGATAAACTGCCCCTATTCTAACCCTCCTTACAGTAAGCTTTGTTGCTTTAATGTTCTCTGAAGTTTTTGGATGAGAAAGACGGCATGTGAAAGTGCTCTTTCCTGAAGAAGTTATCCTAAACTGGTTTGAGACAAGGAGACTTGACCTTTCCATTCTCTGCAAAATGTCTCTTGTGACTTTGCATTAAGGCTCTTAACACTCAATGACTATTTATACCTTTTTTGAGAAAGAAGGAAGCAAACAGAAATTGTGTTTAGAAAAGTTAGAGTGGATTATACATGGCTACAGAAATCACCCTGATGCAAATAAAGACTTGTGTTTGACCATTTGTTCATGCCTTGCTGTTCAGATCGGCGTTTGACCATTTGTTCATGCCTTACTGTTCAGAGCAGCGTTTGACCATTTGTTCATCCCTTACTGCTCAGAGCTGCTGCCTCTAAGATGTGCCTCTGGCTTGTTCTTACTTCACCTCTCCTAAGCCATGCAGTTGTGATTGGAAATGATGCCAGCGTATGATACGAAATGGAAATCAATGAAAAAGTGAAAGAAGGCATCTTGATAACTGAAAGTATGTGCCTTGATGGGAGTCAGACTCTGTTATAAACTAATGTTTCTACATGAGCCACATAGCAGCGTTATGACTGCTTCCCTATCCGATCCTTTCCCAGTGATGCTTTCCCTAACCACGATCAGGTTTATTTTTGTCCTTAGGATTCATAATCTCTTAGGTCTTCTTCACTCCAGGTTCTGGCAAATCTACTTTTTCTTGCTATAAGCAACTCCCACCCCACTCTCTCTGTCTGTTTCTAGCCTTCCCATCCTGTTGTGAAAATTACAATTGAAAATCCACGGCTAGCAATCCTCTGTTTTGAAAATGCTCATAACTTCATTTTCAGTCTTATTTTATTAATAATACAAATTTGTACTCCAGTTTTCCATGTGTTATTTAATGTTAACATCAAACATCACTGTGGCCAAGTAGAAAGATGAAGGAAGAACAGAGTGCTCACTGCCCCGAGTGTTTAGTTCATTTGATCTATGTTCCCACTACCCCAAAACTTCACCTATGTGTGATTGCAGTAACTGAAAACAGTATTCATAGGAGGAAGATATTTCATTATCTTGAAAAGGTAGGATATGGGGACAGATAGGGAAAGACACTAAAAACAACTTTGCCAGATCATGGTATTAACTGGACCTGAGAATTACCCTAGTTAGTAATGTACCTCCAACCTTCTTGATCAGGATGTGTTGAGGAAATCATGGAGTCTCTCTAGCATCCCATCCACATTCAGAAAGGACCTACTCTTCACCAGCCACTGTCAGCTAGGAGTGGCAATGTCATGGTCTAGGAAAGGAACTAAATTGCCTTTGCATAGCAAGCTACTTCCATCATTCACATATTGCACTCTCTGAGGCTCCACCTCTTCTTTGCCATGAAATAGGATCCGAGATTCCCACAAACAAATGCAACACCTTTTACCCATTCATCACTTGATATCCAATGTTAACAATAGTAACTGTGGTTTCATTTGTTTGATCTACCTAGATATGAACATAATTATAGTTATAGGTATATTATATAGTTAAGGTGACCCTTGACTTCTGATCCTTCTGCCTCTACTTCCCAATATACTTTACATTTAAAGCAAAGATCTTTCTATTTTTTGAATTTCCCAGTAAGCCATTATAAATCCATTCTCTGAAAATAAGGTAAATAAATAAATAATAAATAAAGATTTATAAAAATTAATAGTTTCTAGGATCTACAGAAATATTGCACTTGATAAACACTAGGACCTTAATTCAGATCCCAAACACATGTAAGAATCTACAAGTGATGATATGTGTCTGTAATCCCAAAACTGGGAGAAACATGTGAATCCCTGGAGGTCAGTGGCCAGCTATTCTAGCTAAATTGGCCTTTCCAAGTTCCCTGAGAAACTTTGTCGCAAAAATAAGGTAGAGAACAAGTCAGCATTGACCTCTGGCCTTTACATGTTACACATTCTCTCTCTCCCACTCTCTCCCTCTCTCTTTCTCTCTCATCCCCCCCCCCACACACACACACTTTCAAAATGACCTTTAAAACCAAGTCCCCATGTAGAATTCCCATGTGGAATGTTGCAGTTAGGAGAGAAATTCCAAGGAAGCATCCTAGATCATGCCTGGAAGCTTGAATGTCCAGATAGCTGATCCATACATGTAGACACTCCTGATGATAAATGCCAGTAAAGCATCACTCAGATCTGAGCATAGTTGAAATATCACTTTGTTTTACAATAAATCCAATTTTAAGCTAACCTTAGTCTTTTTGTACTGACCTAAAGCCAGTCCATGACAGAAACTGTCAAAAGTTATACATGTTTGAACCAATCTAAAATACTCAGGCTTAAATGACATAAAGTCAAAAGGCCAAAAACTAAAAGCTAAAAATAAAACAAATTCTCACATTTGTAATTGCAATAGTTGATTCCCCCTCCCCCACAAAAAACAGATACCAACTCCTCAGAGCTAATCCTGTAGCTTGTGATACTACATACAACTAAAGCCAAAGTTTTAAAATTTTTATTTTATTTTGAGATTATAATTTAATTACAATCTTTTTCCTTCACTTTTCTCTCTCCAAACCATCCTATACACTGTTCTGCAAATTCAGAACCTGTTTTCTCACAAATTCTTATTACATGTGTGTGTGTGTGTGTGTGTGTGTATGTGTGTGTGTTTGTTTTAAGGACACTTGCTCAACCATGTTCTAATAACCTGCTCTTATACCCAGAAACTGAAAGCAACCTAGGTTTCCCTCAACAAAAGAATAGATAAAGAAAATATGGTACAGTTATACAATGTTTAAAGATGTGAGATCATGAAATATGCAGGCAAATGGATCAAACTAGAAACAAAATCATCATGAGTGAAGTAAACAGATCCAGAAAGAGAAATACAGTATTATTCACTTATATGACGGTATTAGCTGTAAAGTAAATGATAATCATGCTACAATCCACAAATCCAGAGAGGTCAGATAAAGAGAAGGGGTTTTAGGTAAGGGACAGGATGCAGGCGATCTCCCTGGGAGGAGGAAAAAGAATAGATTTTATAGGACTGGAGGTAGGTGAGGATGATATCAAAGGGAAGGGGCAATCAGGTGAGAAGATGAGTTGGAGGGAGAGAATGTGGAGATAGCTGGAAATGGGGGAGCATGGGTGAGGGTGTGTGGAAATCGACTGCAGTGAAAACTTCCTGTAATCTGTAAAGGTGATACTAATGAGGACTCCTAGTAAAAGAAGTCTTAACTAGGCATCCCTTGTAGACAGATGAGGCTTGCAGTGATGGGGTTAGGATGCATTCAGTTGAGTTTTGACCAAGGATGTTCCATGGATATTCATCAAACAAGCCTGGCTGATGTTAAGACAAAAGGCTATTCTCTGCAAGTTGACAGTGGGGAATCCACTGCCAAGGACAACACCCACACAATTCACTGAACATGGAGAAATTTATCTGGTCTCTACATGAAGCCCCCTCCCCAAGTTCTAGTCTCTTTGGTGTGGGAAGGTACTCTAGAAACTACCACCAGAGAAGTGTGAACACCAACCCAGACACAAACCTTTGAGCTAGAATCTGGTCAGCCTGTGAAATAGGCTAGGACAATGATCACACAGAAAATGTAGAAGTAGCCAACTAATATTGAATTTGATCTAAGGCTTTCATCATTAGAAGGATCCCACAGCTGATACTGCTTGGGTAACTAAGAACCAGAGACTAGATAGTCCTGCAATCTAGGGTAAAACCAAATACTACTTGTCAAAAATAATAATAATACCAAAATGATTCATAAAATAATAAAAATATAATAATAATAGTGATATACTTACTGATTTTTGCCTTTTCCAGTCATCATCCAAGAGGGTTTCTTTAGCAGCAGATGGGAACAGATGCAGAGACCTACAAACAGGCATTATGTGAAGAGAGAACCTAAATTGGAGGTCTTCATCAAATTCTTCTCCTCAGAGATCAAGGACCCCATGAAAGAGACAGAGCGTAAGAGTCAGGAGGGAATGGAAGACACCAAGAGAACAACACCCTCTGAATCAAATAAGCAAGGTACATTTGAGTTCATAGAGATTGAAGTAGCAAGCACAGGGCCCACCCAGATCTGTACCAAGTCCTCTGCATTTACATTATAGCTATTAGATTTGTATTTCATGGGACTCCTGACTGTGAGAATGAGTGGGTCTCTGACTCTTGTGCCTGCTCTTAGAGCTTTTTCACTGATGGATCACCGTGCCCAACTTTGATATGGTAGTTTTTACTTCATCTTATTGTGTTTTATTTTGTCATATTTGGTTGTAATTTCTTAGAAACTTATTCTTTTCTAATGAGAAATAGAAAGGGAGTAGATTTGGAGGGGAGGTGTGTAGGAACTGGGAAGTGTAGAGGGAGGAAAAACTATAATCAGGATATATTGTGGGAGAAAAGGTTTTTTGGGGGAAGGGGGTTGTTTGCTTGTTTATTTGAGATAGGGTCTCTCTGCGTAGCCTTGGCCATTCTGGAACTCACTCTGTAGTGAGAGTGCTCTGAGAAGCCCCAGGCTCCGAGAAACCCCGGTTCTGAGAAGCCCCGGCTCTGAGAAGCCCCGGGCTCTGAGAAGCCTCCAGCTCTCAGGGAAGGGCATGCTGTCAGGGAAGAGAGCCTAGTGCGCATGCGCAACTTTCTTCAGGCTCTCGTCAAATGATAGCCCCTCTCAAATGGGCAATATGCAAATGAGGTGCGGCTTGTGGCACCAATGAAGGGGCCAGATGCTAATGAGGTATAGCTTGGTGCACCAATCCGCAACCACTACAACACCCTCCCCCTTCCCTGGGAGAGTATAAAAGCAGCTGTTGTCCAGGGTCCTGGGAGTCTACTATCAAGGTGCTCCAGAATAAAGCTGACTGAGAAGATCCCGGTGATGGCTGATGGCATAACTTTCTTCTGGTCGAGGGAGGCGTGTCGCACTGTAGAGCAGGCTGACCTCAAATTTATAGCTATCCAGTTTCCTGGGTTTATATATATATATATATATATATATATATATATATATATATATATATATATATGTACATATATATATATATATATATGCTACAAGCATCTAGAAAATATGATTAAAGGCATCTCCTACAATAATGTAATTTTTAGATATAAAGTTAGCATAAATATACAAGAGTTTATGGCAAAACTTCAGAACTTTATTGAAAGATGCTAATTTTTCCTTACAAAGAAATATGAATGGACTTCTTCACAATTTAGTTGTTGACAATCTTTTCTAGTTACTTGCAATTAACCAATGGGAAAAAAAAACAAAAGCAAACAATGAGAAAATTTTTGCCATATTCAGTGCCATGGGAAAGAACCTGGCATCTAAAACCAAGACAGGGGAAATGCCTGTTGCCCCTGGGACTCTTGGAGTTCCACACAGTAGGCTGCCACGATTGGAAAGCATTCAGAACACCACACTTAAAAGTTAGGTGCTTGCAGTACTCATGCAGTGTTCTCATAGTCTAAAGAGGAACACAAAGAGTTTACCTTGTCTTCTGTTACTGGGATGAAGACATAAGAGTCTCCTTCAGTGGCACAGTTCCTTCAAGGAGGCCACACATATTATTTCTTCTAGCCTCATCAAAGAGTTCTACTCCCTGGTGGCTAAGCATTCAGATATATGAGCCTGTGGAAGCAATTCTTATTTAAATCACCACAGAGTCTATCTTTACCTTTCTATTTATCAGTAAATTGCCATTCCATTTTGATTGCCTAATGAATCCAATGTTCAGCTAAAGTTCAAACAATTAATAAAAACATTTTGTCTTATTAACTATAAAATAAATTATACAGAACTGTATTCATAAATATGGTTCTTCTAAAGAGCCTTATTTAGAGAGAATTGAAAGAAAACCTTCTGCCAAATTCCCCACATTGTCTATAATAACTATGTATGTCTTCTACAATTAAGAAAATACAATGACATAAAATATCAATAAAAGTAATGAGTTTCAAAGAGCTGAAGAGCAAAACTGATTCTGCAGATAGAATGTGTTTTTTAAGACAGTAGAAACGTCTGCATCTCATCTTTCCTCAGTTGTCCCATAGTTCAAAAACATATCACTCAGGAAGAGAACATGAAGTATTTTAAAGTAGCTTTCACTTGGAAGAGTTTTTCTAAAATATGTTGTATTTCATCATCAACAGCTTTCTCTAAGGTCAGCAGAGCCAAAAAGGAGCTGATGGGCGATTTGATAAAACTCGTTATTGGACCCGTTGGGTTCCAAACACATTCCCAGGCCTCTGTAGGATCTCATTATTTCTCTCAGCGATCCTAGGAAGTAGGTGGCATTTCCCCGTTTTATGCATGAAGAAATCAAGTATTAAAGAGGTTATGAATTGTGCTTTAGGTCATAAAACTGCTAAATGTGAAAGCCAAAATTTGAATCTCTATCTAAAGCCAGATGCCAGGCTCTTTTCTCAAGTTCCTTGTGGAGCTCTGACCAGAACACAAGCCTCACATTCCCAATCCTGTCTTTTCTCTGCACTGGGCAGACTCCCTGCAGTGCTGAGATAATGCTCTTAGAAACATCGTTAATGGTTGTTTTGACACCTCGTTACACAGAATTTTCTCCCAACTAAACATCTCTTGGCAAGGCAGTGGTTCACTGGAGTGCTTTGTTAATTTAAAGAGCAATATGACAGAAGTCCTTTTCATGGGAGGCAGCCAGTGTGGAAGAACAAGAGGCATGGGTGTGGCTCTCGGCTGGGTATCCCCTCTTCTGTTGATTCTCAATGGCACCACACAGGGTAAATCCCACAGCTGAACTTGACTGGCCTATCTAGAAAACCACAGATCTCCTCTTTCTCTCACCCTTTTCCTCCATGATGAGGATGTGCTTGCCTGCTGGTGGCCTGAGCTACCTCCTCATCAGCACCTCCTGCTTGTTCTTTGAAATTTCTTTGCATATCACTTGATAACATCGGGCATATGTTCCTTACAGAGACTGTAGCTCTTAGCATTAGGAAAGTCATCTTGATATTTTTAAAAGGGAAGTATGAAAACTTCCTGTGCTTCCTGCTTTGTCAACTCCACCCAAGCTAGTCAACTACCCAAGAAGAGGAAACTTCAGTTGAAAAAAAAATCCTTCCCTCAGATTAGCCAATAGACAAGTCTACAGGGCATTTTTCCTGATTAATGATTTATGTGTAAGGACACAGCTCACTTTGTTTTGGGCAAGGAGTCCTAGATTGTATTTTAAAACTGCAAGCTGAGAAAACCATGAGAAGCAAGCCAGTAAGGTGTGTTCACCAGTGGCTTCTGCTTTAGTTCCTGCCTCCAGGTCCCTGCCTTGAGTTCCTTCTGTGGCTTCCTTTAGTAACAGAGTGTTACCTGGTAGTTGTCAGATGAAATAACCATTTCGGCCATGTCATTTGGTTATTTTCGGTCATGTCATTTTGCTACAGCAATGGAAAGCCAACTAGAAAGACTTCTACTCTAGTCTTAAAACTGATTTTATATCCAGTCCAACCTTGTCTTTTCTCATGACCTTGGTCTGCCTAATGTCTTTTTCCTACCATTTGTCTACATCTCTTCAATTAGGATAGAGATATTGGATCTAAAACAAACAAGCAAACAAGTGAACAAAAGGTCAAAATCTTTCTACTTTCTGCATGTTGTCTACTGAATATCCAGCACTGGTCTATATTGAGGGAGCTGCCTAGGTTGTGCAAATTGGCCCTTCTTTCACAGGTCTGGATAGTGCATATTGGGATTCAGATGACAACTCTAAAAGAATTTTAGATTCTTGTGTACCAGAACAGAGAATTGGTCATAGGCAGATTGATAGTAAGCAAAGCAAGAATATACTTCCAAGGAAGGAAGCAGGGAGTTACCTTGCTCTATAAAGAGTTGAGATCTTTAAGTTATCTCAATATAACATTGGGGCTCATTTGATAGTGGTAGCTTTAAGGTATATTCTCTGCCTGTTATATGTAGCTCTGCATACAACTTCATGTGTCATCACCATCACAAAAATCTTTATATAAGAGTGTTTATTTTAGGATCATTATGAGCCACAGGTTACTCTGACACCCAGTGTCAGCATCAGTGTCAGGAGCCGGTTCCGTTGAGGGTGTGGGCTGATGCTTGGTTCATTCTGGCTCTTTAGCAATTTGTTTTTCACATGCTAACGTTGTGAAGCATCACATAAGGAATTGCATATTCTGTACTGCTTCAGTCTGCTTTCCTGGGGATGTTCTATAGCTGATTTTCTCAATGCTCCTGTGCAGCTCGACATCTCAGAGAAACTCCCCATCCTCAATTGTCACTTGTGGAGTCTTCCACTGTGGAGCATCTGCAAGATGGCTCATGATGACCTACCTCTCGTGTGCCCCTTTGGCCCATGAGAAATAAATATTTCTTGTTAGAAGGTCTGAGTTGAGCCTATATTTTCATTCACCTTCCAATTTATCTACACTAGCTTCCCTCTTTCCCTTACACAGGAAAGCATGGTGAACATAGTGTTTACATGCACAACACTAGGCCCACAGATGCTCTTTTTGGGTTTTTGATGTTGTTATGTCTATAAACGACTTTCTTACCCACCACCCCCTGGGAGCCCTCAGACTCCATGTCTCTAATTCTTTGTGTACACATCATGATTAAACCTGGGCAGGAAACCAGCAATGGACATGCATTTGCTGCTTTGTCAAGCATTTGAAAATTGTGGTTAGGGTTTTAATTGCTCTCAGAATGAAATAGTCTCTTTGTCTACAGAGTTTGCCTTCGTGTTAAGACAATGAAAGTGTTCCACTTCACATTTTAACATTTGGATTCAGATTTGGTTCTTTCTTTCTTTTTATTAAAGACAGTAAAATAGTACCAGAAAGTACTATTCCCAGAGTTCCCAGAGTTGTTGGGGTCCAAGGTTGAGCTGCAGTGGCCCAGGAAAGCTATTCTTGGCCATTAATGCTCAATGGGCCAGATGAGTAACATTAAAAGGCAAAGAATGGAGATGTATTCACTATGGCCCTATTGGGCAGAGAAGCAAAGATGTCCAGAGACCCTCAAAGCTCTTCTTGATATTATCTTGATATATAAGATCCTGATATTAAAGTGTGTTTTAAGTAGAAGGCAAGAGGTGAGCATAACTAAACAGTCTTGGTCAAGGTGTGCTCCGTTCTGTCATCATTGTCTTGGATCCAGGTCCTCCTTCAAGGAAGCTTGATATGTGCTCAGAAGTATGCAATGTCTGCTTTGGAGATAGTCTCCTGCTCTGATTGGCCTAGGATCTAATCTTCCCTTTTTCATAGAATGAGATTCCTGAGAGATTTGAATTTCTTGAGATCTATTGTCTCTGTAGTCTGATAGCCAAAAGAAGAAACCCATGTCATCTCTTTATTGTGACTTTGCTCCCTTCAAGATAGCAATGTTTCTGCTATTGGTTAATCATAGTTCATTATCCAAAATGAGAATTTATACATTAGACCTAGCCACGGACATCAAAAATGTACTACCTTATTCTTGTTCTCAAGTATCTTGGATAAAGTATTTAGAAAACTAAAAGCTACTAAATTCAAATGTATCACGGGCCAATGAACCTTCTCAGTGCTAGAGAGCTTACCAATCAAGCATGAGGTCTTGGGTTCTACTTTCAGCGCTTAAAAATACTTAGAACAACTTTCCCTTATTTATGTAATAGCAGAGAGGTGATAGTTAATTCTGGTACCAGGAAAAACTGCTGTGTAACGTCAGGTCTATGAGCACTGTTACTACTTGAGGTAATAATGACAATGATGTATACAGTTAAGATAATAACATAAACTGTTAAATGATGATTGTGTGCGAGTGGTACCTAAGGTTTCTATATGGGTTATCTGACATTATCATCACCATCATTCTAGAGATCTTACTGTAGTATATCATGGAAAACAGGGCTTAGTGTTAGTAGTTCTTTTCCTAACCAGCAGATCTTTCCATGATCCTTCCATTGGTTTTCTTTGTCCTATTATTAAACATAGATTTTTTTCTCACATAAAATATCTTGATTATGGTTTCCCCTCCCTCTCCTCCTCCTAGTTTCTCCCCACTTCCTGTCCCACTCTAATCTGCCCTTTTTTTGTCTCTCATTAGAAAACAAACAAACCCCTCCATTCTTGTCTTAGACAATGCTATCTCCTGAGTCATAGTTTATAGCCATTTTTATGATGTAGAGTACATGCTTTTAATAGTAACAAATAAAAGTAAATAATGCTTAAAAGCAGAGGTTTAATAGAAACCTCATTTTTCTAGAAAGAAGAGGCAGGATTAGGAGTATGTACTATCTTCACTTTGATACTACCATCTAAAAGGCAAGATAGAAAGCTAGCTTTCACTTGTGTTTGCTCTGTGTGGAAGAGGTACTTGGCTTCCAGATGTTTGCCCACTGCTGACATTGTCGTTTTGAGCTCCCCAGAGGCTTCTGACAGGGAAGAAAGCTGAACTTCTGCTCCTCTTGAACATTAACTATATAAGGTTGCCAGTTACTATAACTTGAAAATAGCACCAATATTTAGCCAAGAGTTTTCAGAATTGGAAAGAGGCTCTGGCATATTTTTTAAAACAAATGGAATAAGGTCGAATTTTCAATAATGCTTAATAGCAGATAAAATTAAAGAAATAAGGCAAGTATTTCCAAGTACACACAATGACGCTAAATCATATTAATTGTTCTTGTTTTCTTAGCTCACTGTTAATAATTTCCTAGAGCCTAGGTACTAAATCTTACTTCCTGGAAATACTTTACTCTTGAAATTCAATGAAGGTGCTTTCTGTGGTATCGAGGAAGTTGAACAATCTAAAAGGGTGTGTTCTACAGCAGAAAAAGGTTGCCAGAGTTTCAAGTGGTGGATGCTCAAGAGATATCACTGCCAGAACACAATAAATGGTTTAAACGAGATCAGCCCCAAAGGCAAAGGATCAATAAAAAAGCTTGGCTACAAATTCTGCCTCTGAAAGAAACTCTTATATAGAGTTGCAGAGTACTAAAGCAATAATTTCATACATATATACATACATTTATATGTACATTCATACATACATACATATAGATAGATGCATACATAATAAAAAATAAATAAAATAAATGTTAAATAAATAAATGTGGGATTCCACAACTTCATCTTCTATTATATATGAAGAAACTAAGGTTGAGAGAAGCTTCCTGAGTTGTCCAAGAAGAAGCTCTTAGTACAGTCAGGACACCATTTTCTTGCATTGAGACAACACACAGTTGCAGAAGATGACAACTGCTGGAACTTAAACCCATCTATCCACAGCACAGTGTATTGGGAACATCCTTTGTAGAACTATCTGTGTGACAATGACAAAATCATACATCTTTCTATTTTCATTAATTTTTCCTATATATGGCATGTTTACTAACAAATATTAACCTAGTAAGAGCTTTTGGTGTTTCTCTGAAAACTCTTTTTTAAAAAAAATTAGCTCTAGTATGTAAGGGAAAGTCTATCTTTAAATGATAAGGAAGATAAGATCAAAATACAATTACCAACCAAGACTCATATTCTGCATTGTGGATCCACAGTGGCCTTGTCAACCAAGACCTTGTCCTTACAGAGTGAAATCCAAGCAACCGTGACTGGTGCACCAGCTTCATGTCACTGTCAACTCTCAGTATCTGTCTGTCTGTCTGTCTGTCTGTCTGTCTGTCTGTCTGTCTGTTGGTCTATTCACCCATCCATCTGTCTTCACCCATTAGTCCTAGAGTGACTCTCACTGTCAGTCATCTGAGTATTGTGCAGTCTCCACCTTAGGTCCTGTAATCTCTGCATCCTAGGCAAGCATAAAAAAGCAACAAAGAGTAAACCATGAGACATTGTTTGAGAACAGTCAGACCCTGAAATACCCTGCACATTTTTATTTTGGATCCTCACTGAACAAGCTGTCCCATGAACAATCCTATACTTAGGCAAACTGAGATTTGAATATATTGTCACACTCTCCCCTGATATTAGGACTCAACTATTACAGACAAGAAGATAAAGAATATTTAATAGGAATGATTAACATTATTTAGCACAAGAGGAGTCTTTGTCACATAAGGCTGTGTGATAAAAAATAATAGTTATCAGCCACATGTGGCTATTAAAGTGGCCAAGACGAACTGAAGTTTTCTATGAATTTTTAAATGTCTTCTAATACTTAAGAATTAATATGAAAAGGAATATAAGCTAACTGATTAATGACTATATCAATTATATATTGAAATAGTATTATATATTGAGTTAATATATTACTCAAACTAATATCATCTGTTTTTAATATTTTATTGTGGCTTAAAATATTTAAGTTACCTTTGTACCATATTCATGGGTTAGATTGTATTCCAAAGTTTGGAAAAACTTCTTTTGGCTTTGTGCACTCTATATTTCTTTGCAAATAACCTTGAACTACTGAGTAATTAATCAATCATAATTCTACTATTGAGAATGTCTAAGGAAATTTGCTCCTTATGTGCTGTGCTGGCTGGCAAATTTTCTCTAAGAAATTGAATGAAATAACCAAAGAGAAGCAGTTTAAGAGGGAAAAAAAATTACATGCAACAGTTTGGGGGTGAGTGCAGCTACTCGGCAGAAACTGAAAGGATATCACCTGGTTGTGGTAAGAGCACATGCAGACTGAAGGAAGGACTAAGCTAGAATAATCATTGCCAAAAAGTGAGGCAATACTGCCAAAAAGGAACAATACATGGTTTTCAAAAAGCTAAAGCTTCAAAAATAAAATAAAAACAGAGTAAAGAGTAAAACTGAGTTTCAGAGGGGTAAAAAGAGGAAAAGCTTCCATACATTAAAGTGTCTGTGGATCTGGAGATAATTGGCGTTGACAGGACATACCACTTACAATTGTTCAGTTCCTCATCTTCATCTGCAGAACTCAGCCCAAGCCCTTCTCTAAGTCATCCAACACTTTGTAAATCAGTGGCTTGTGGGCTATTCCTTGCTCCTTGTGACTCCATCCAGCAGGCAGCATTTGTCTCTGTTTTGGATGCAAATGCAGAGGCTGAGGACTCTGGATCTCACTGTGCTGGCTGATGCCATCATCATCCAACACCATCAACGAGGTACAGGCTAATAACTAAAAGTAAAAGTTCCCTGTGTTGATCATGGTTCTCTAAAGGAACAGAACCAGTAGAATGAATGCATATATTTAAATATAAATGTGTATTTATAGGGGATTTATTAAATTAGTCTACAAGATGTGGTCCAAGTAGTCCAACAATGGCTATCTCACACTGGAGAGAGTGAGACGCCAGTAGTGGCTCAATTCACTAGCATGGATGTCTCTGTTCTCCCAATTTGGCTCCAAAGACCTGAAGGATTCTGGAAAGCCATTGATCTTCAGTCTACCTCTAAAATCTGAAGAACTGAGTTCTAATTAGGGTAGAGAAATGCTTCAGCAACAAAATAGATAAACTTTTTAGTGATTAAAGAACAGAAAAAAGGCAAATTTTCTTTCCTCGATGTCCTTTTCTCTAGGCTACCACATGAGGATATGGCCCACATTTAGGGTGTTTCTACTTGAAGAAATTTGATTATGAAAAACCCTTAAGCTGGGCGTAGGCGCACGCCTTTAATCCCAGCACTTGGGAGGCAGAGGCAGGTGGATTTCTGAATTCGAGGCCAGCCTGGTCTACAAAGTGAGTTCCAGGACAGCCAGGGCTATACAGAAAAATCCTGTCTCGAAAAACCAAAAAAAAAAAAAAAAAAAAAAAAAAAAAAAAAAAAAAAAAAAAAAAAAAAAAGAAAGAAAGAAAAGAAAAGAAAAGAAAAACCCTCAAAGAATACCAAATGGCTTCAGCTTTAATTGATTCCAGATTATCAACCAAAATTGACAATCACACTATCTATAAGCACACAGAGATAGAGTGGAGCAAAAGAACCTGCATGCATGGTATAAAACTATTCCATGAGTCTGCCTGGGACAGCTTGCAGAGGTTAGTCACATTTACTCCCCTAAACCCCGATATCAAGCTCTAGGCTGGCTCTTTGTTCTGGAGGAGCCCTGCAGGACCCCAAGAGCATCCTGTCTCCCCATGGAAACCTTCAGAGGGCACAAAACTAACCAGTTTGGAACACTGCCTGACCAATCCCATCCTAGTCGGATCCACCCACCACCATCCTACTTGGTCTACCTGGGACAAAGCCTGCAGAGTAGGATCTGCTAAGGATATAGCCTGCAGAGTGGGGTTTGCCTGAGGCATAGCCCTCATTATCTGGGCCACTGCTCCCACAACCTTCCTGTGAAGTCCTGCTGAAATCAGGATCATCCACTAACTCCTCCTGCCACATAATAATCAAAACATTAAATATGCAGAAAAAAGAAAGAATTTTAAAAGCAGCAAGAAGTAAAAGGCCAAGTAATATGTAAAGACAGAACTATCAGAATTACATCCAATTCCTCATCTGAGACTCTAAAAGCTAGGCGGACCTGGGCAAAAGTCTTGCAGACCTCAAGAGACCAAAGATGGCAACTTAGACTACTTTACTAGTATACCCAGTAAAACTTTCAATCACTATAGATGGAGACACTAAGACAAAACAAAATTTAAACAATACCTTTCCACTAACCCATCCCTACAGAGGATACTAGATGGAAAACTAGAACCCAATGAGGCTAACTACACTCAAGAAAACATAAAAAATAAATAATTTTACACCAAGAGAATAATAAATAATAACTTATCGTTATTATTATTTCTCAAATATTTCTCAATAAATAATTTCTCAAAACCAAGAGAATCACACACACACACACACACACACACACACACACACACACACATAACCACCACCAATATCGATAAC
This sequence comes from Mus minutoides, assembly GCA_902729485.2. Lineage (NCBI taxonomy): Eukaryota > Metazoa > Chordata > Mammalia > Rodentia > Muridae > Mus > Mus minutoides. The sequence goes on along the minus strand of LR750860.1, from coordinate 177,214 downwards.
AATCATTGCTCATTAATATCTCTCAACAACATCAATTCTCTAGTAAAAAGACACAGACTAACAGGATGGATGTGTAAATAGAATCAATCATTTTGCTGTATACAAGAATCATATCTCAGGACTAGAGAGATGGCTCGGTGGTTAAGAACACTGACTGCTCTCCCAGAGATCATGGGTTCAATTCCCAGGAACCACAGGGTAGCTGACAACCATCTTTATTGAGATTTGATCCCTCTTCTGGTGTATCTGAAGACAGTTACAGTGGTACTCATATACATAAAGTAAATAATAATAATAAATAAAATAAAAAATAATACAAAAGTAAATAAAAATAAATAAATACATCTAAGCAACAAAGATAGACATTGACTCAATATAAAGGGCTAGAAAAAAGGTTTTTCAAGGACATAGACCCAAGAAACAAGCTTGAGTATCCATTCTAATATCTAATAAAATAGACTTTCACCAAAAGCAATCAAAAGAGACCGGGAAAGATACTTTGTACTCATCAAAGGAAAAATCTACCTAGAGGACATATCAATTCTGAACAGTTATGATCCAGATTCAAGAACAACCACATTCATAAAAGAAACATTACTAAAGCTTAAATCACACAAAACCCTATACATTAATAGTGAGAGACCTCCCCTCACTCTCACCAATAGATGGGTCATCGAAACAGTAACAAAACAGGAAATAATGAAACTAACAGAGGTTATGCTTCAAATAGACCTAACAAATATTTATAGAACATTTTACCAAAATACAAAAGAATATACCTTCTTTTCAGCACCTCATAGAACCTTCTCCAAAATTGACCATATAATCTGTCATAACAGATACAAGAAGTTTGAAATAACCCCATGCATCTTATCAAAACTCATGGATTAAAGCTGGACTTTAGCAACAATATAAACAACAGAAAGTCTACAGACTCACGGAAACTGAAAAGCTCTCTACTCAATGATCACTAGGTCAAGGAAGAGAGAGAGAGAGAGAGAGAGAGAGAGAGAGAGAGAGAGAGAAGGAAGGAAGGAAGGAAGGAAGGAAGGAAGGAAGGAAGGAAGGAAGGAAGGAAGGAAGGAAAATTAAGACCTTCTACAATTCTATCTTCTAGAGATAGAGCAGAGCCTGAGGAATGGCCAGCTAATGACTGCCCCAAATTGAGAAACATCCCATGGGCAAGACCCAACCCCTGACACTGTTAATGATACTCTATTGTGCTTGCAGACAGGAACCTAGCATAACTGTCCTCTGAGAGGCTCCACCCAGCAGCCAATGGAAAGAGATATAGAGACTCACATCCAAACATTAGATGGGGCTCTGAGAGTCTTACTGAAAATTTGGGAGAAGAATTGAGGGACCCAAAGAGGACAGGCACTCTACAGGAAGACCAACAGAATCAACTAACCTGGACCCTTGGAGGCTCTCAGACACTGAATCGCCAACCGAGCACAGACTGGACCTAGGACCCTGCACTTATGTAACAGATGAGCAGCTTGGTCTTCATGCAGGTCCTTCAACAAGTAGGGTAGAGTCTGTCCTTGGGCCTCTTGCTGTCTTTCTGTGGATCCCATGCCCTCAAATAGACTGCTTTGTCTGGCCTCAGTGGAAGAGGATGTGGATGGGCCTAATCCAGCAGTGACTTGATGTGCTGGAGTGGAAGTAATTGCGGGGGTAACACCCCGAGGGGGAAGGGTGAATAGGGGCAGGACTTGTGTGAGGGTACACTGGGTGGAGAGGAAGGCCTGAACTTGAGATGATAAATAAGTAAACAAATAAATAAATGAATAAATCACACACATACACACTCACACCAAATAAAGATGAGAGAAAAGTAGAATTGGATGGTGTGAGGAACTACTAGAGCAGACTGCAGACGCACATCTGCAACCACACATGGCATTGGCTGTGACAAGACTCAGCAGGTAACAAGGATAAATCTCTGGGCCTATGCTTGGTAGATCCTCCACTCTATCCTAAGCTAAAGTCACCCCAAAGTTCACCTCTCAATAATCTATCCTGTGCCTGAAGCTGAAATGAAGAGAGTACAGACAAATGGAGACTGTGAAGCCCTGACCTCTGCTAATACTGAAGCTGTTGGAGCTGCCTAATTTGGAAATTGAATCTCATTGGCTCGGCCAGAAATGGCCTATATTACTGAGCTGTCTGCTCTGCTAATGATTTTCCTTTCTCACAGAAATGCTACAGTGGTATATAACTTAAAATGCATACTCAGACTTCATGCACAGAAAAGTTGCAGACATGATTACTTCTCCATGTATATAATGTGCAAATGCACACATATTAAGCACTATGCTTATTGCTTTATTGTTCACACAGATATGTGGCCTGGCCCCTTCCTTCTTAGGTTTTCTAAATTGGTAGAGGTTTTTTTGTTTGATTGTTTTTCTTTGTTTGTTTATCTTCTTGTCTTTTTATTAGATATTTTCTTTAATTACTTTTCAAATGCTATCCCGAAAGTTCCCTATACCCTCCCGCTTCCCTGCTCCCCTACCTGCCCACTCCCACTTCTTGGCCCTGGCATTCCCCTGTACTGGGGCATATAAAGTTTGTAAGACCAAGGGGCCTCTTGTCCCAATGATGGCCGACTAGGCCATCTTCTACTACATATGCACCTAGAGACATGAGCTCTGGGGGTACTGGTTAGTTCATATTGTTGTGCCACCTAAAGGGTTGTACCCCTTCAGCTCCTTGGGTAATTTCTCTAGTTCATCCATTGGGGGCCCTGTGTTCCATCCTATAGATGACTATGAGCATCCCCTTATGTATTTGCCAGGCACTGGCATAGCCTCACTCGAAATAGTTATATCAGGGTCCTTTCAGCAAAATCTTGCTGGCACCTGCAATAGTGTCTGGATTTGGTGGCTGATTATGGGATGGATCCCCAGGTGGAGTAGTCTCTGGATAGTCCAGCCTTTTGTCTTAGCGCCAATCTTTGTCTCTGTAACTTCTTTCATGGGTGTTTTATTCTATATTCTAAGATGGAATGAAGTTTCCTTACATTGGTCTTCGTTCTTCTTGATTTTCTTGTGTTTTGCAACTTGTATCTTGGGTATTCTAAGTTCCTGGGCTAATATTCACTTATCAGTGAGTGCATATCAAGTGACTTCTTCTGTGATTGGGTTACCTCACTTAGGATGATATCCTCCAGATATATCCATTTGCACAAGAATTTCATAAATTTGTTGTTTTTGATAGCTGAGTAGTTCTCCATTGTGTAAATGTACCACATTTTCTGTATCCATTCCTCTGTTGAGGGACATCTGGGTTCTTTCCAGTTTCTGGATATTATAAATAAGGCTACTATGAACATAGTGAAGCATGTGTTCTTATTACCAGTTGGAACATCTTCTGGGTATATGCCCAGGAGAGGTATTGCTGGATCCTTCAGTAGTACTATGTCCAATTTTCCGAGGAACCTCCAGACTGATTTCCAGAGTGGTTGTATGAGCTTGCAATCCCACCAACAATGGAGGAGTGTTCCTCTTTCTCCAAATCCTCACCAGCATCTGCTCTCTTCTGAGTTTTTTATCTTAGCCATTCTGCCTGGAGTGAGGTAGAATCTCAAGGTTGCTTTGATTTGCATTTCCCTGATGATTAAGGATGTTGAACATTTTTTCAGGTGCTTCTCTGCCATTCGGTATTCCTCACTTGAGAATTCTTTGTTTAGCTCTGTTCCCCATTTTTAATGGGGTTATTTGAATTTCTGGAGTCCAGCTTCTTGAGCTCTTTGTATATATTGGATATTAGTCCCCTATCAGATTTAGGATTGGTAAAGATCCTTTCCCAATCTGTTGGTGGCCTTTTAGTTTTATTGACAGTGTCTTTTGCCTTACAAAAGCTTTGCAATTTTATAAGGTCCCATTTGTCAATTTTTTATCTTACAGCACAAGCCATTACTGTTCTGTTTAGGAATTTTTCCCCTCTGCCCACATCTTCAAGGGTTTTCCACACTTTCTTTTTTATGAATTTCAGTGTCTCTGGTTTTATGGGGAGGTCTTTGATCCACTTAGACTTGAGCATTGTACAAGGAGATAAGAATGGATCAATTTGCCTTCTTCTGCATGATAACTGCCAGTTGTGCCAACACCGTTTGTTGAAAATGCTGTCTCTCAAGCTGTACTACAGAGCAATCGTAAAAAAACTGCATGGTACTGGTACAGCGACAAACAGGTAGATCAATAGAATAGGATTGAAGACCCAGAAATGAATCCACACACCTATGGTCACCTGCTCTTCTACAAGGGAGCTAAAACCATCCAGTGGAAAAAGACAGCATTTTCAACAAATGGTGTTGGCACAACTGGCGGTTATCATGTAGAAGAATGGGAATTGATCTATTCTTATCTCCTTGTACTAAGGTCAAGTCTAAATGGTTTAGGTAACTCCACATAAAACCAGAGACACTGAAACTTATAGAGGAGAAAGTGGGGAAAAGCCTCAAAGATATGGGCACTGGGGAAAAATTCCTGAATAGAACAGCAAAGGCTTGTGCTGTAAGATCACGAATTGACAAATGGGACCTCATAAAGTTGCAAAGCTTCTGTAAGGCAAAAGATGTTGTCAATAAGACAAAAAGACCACCAACAGATTGGGAAAGGATCTTTACCAATCCTAAATCAGATAGGGGACTAATATCCAATATATAAGAAGAACTCAAGAAGGTGGACACTAGAAAATCAAATAACCCCATTTAAAAATGGGGCACTTAGCTAAACAAAGAATTCTCAACTGAGGAATACCAAATGGCTGAGAAGCACCTGAAAAAAACGTTCAACATGCTTAATCATCAGAGAAATGCAAATCAAAACAACCCTGAGATTTCACCTCACACCAGTCAGAATGGCTAAGATCAAAAATTCAGGTGACAGCAGATGCTGGCATGTATTTGGAGAAAGAGGAACACTACTCCATTGTTGGTGGAACTGCAAGCTTGTACAGCCACTCTGGAAATCAGTCTGGCGGCTCCTCAGAGAATTGGACATAGTACTACCAGAGAACCCTGCAATACCACTCCTGGGCATATATCCAAAAGATGTTCCAACCGGTAATAAGGACACGTGCTCTACTATGTTCATAGCAGCCTTATTTATAATAGCCAGAAGCTGGAAAGAACCCAGGTGTCCCTCAACAGAGGAATGGATACAGAAAATGTGGTACATTTACACAATGGAGTACTACTCGGCTATTAAAAACAATGAATTCATAAAATTCCTAGGCAAATGGATGGATCTGGAGGGCATCATCCTGAGTGAGGGAACCCAATCACAAAAGAACTCACATAACATGTACTCACTGATGAGAGGATATTAGCCCAAAAACCTAGATTACCCAAGACACAATTTGCTAAACACATGAAACTCAAGAATAATGAAGATCAAAGTGTGGACACTTCCTCCCTTCTTAGAATTGGGAACAAAGCACACATTGAAGGAGATACAGAGATCAAGTGTGGAGCTTAAACAAAAGGATGGACCATCCAGTGACTGCTGCAGCCAGGGATCCATCCCATAATCAGCCACCTAATGCAGACACTATTTTATATGCCAGGAAGATATTGCTGAAAGGGCCCTGATATAGCTGTCTCGTGTGAGGCTATACCAGTGCCTGGCAAACACAGAAGCGGATGTTCACAGTCAGCTATTAGATGGAACACTGGGTTCCCAAGGGAATAGGTAGAGAAAGTACCCAAGAAGCTGAAGGGGTCTCCAACCCTATAGGTGGAAGAAAAAATATGAACTAACTAGTACCTGCTCACGTCTCTAGCTCCATATATAGCAGAAGATGGCCTAGTTGGCCATCATTGGGAAGAGAGGCCCCTTGGTCATGCAAATTTTATATGCCCCAGTACAGGGGAACACCAGGGCCAAGATGTGGGAGTGGGTGGGTAGGATAGCAGGGTGGGGGATGGGGGAGGGTTTAGGGGACATTTGGGATAACATTTGAAATGTAAATGAAGAAAATATCTAATAAAAATTGAAAACAAAAAACAAAAAAACAAAAAAAAAAAAAGAAAGAAAGAAAATGCTGTCTTTTTTCCACTAGATGGTTTTAGCACCTTTAGCAAAGATCAAGTGACCATATGTGTGTGGGTTCATTTCTGGGTCTTCAATTCTATTCCATTGATCTACCTATCTGTTGCTGTACCATGCAGTTTTTATCACAATTGCTCTGTAGTACAGCTTGAGGACAGGCATGGTGATTCCACCAGAGGTTCTTTTATTGTTGAGAAGAGTTTTTGCTATCTGAGGTGTTTTTTATTCCAGATGAATTTGGAAATTGCTCTTTCTAGCTCAGTGAAGAATTGAGTTGGAATTTTGATGGGGATTTCACTGAATCTGTAGATTGCTTTCAGCAGGATAGCCATTTTGACTATATTAATCCTGCCAATCCATGAGCATGGGAGATCTTTCCATCTTCTGAGATCTTCTTCAATTTCTTTCTTCAGAGACTTGAAGTTCTTGTTATACAGATTTTTCACTTCCTTAGTTAGATTCACACCAAGGTATTTTATATTGTTTGTGACTACTGTGAAGGGTGTTGTTTCCCTAATTTCTTTCTCTGCCCCACTTATCCTTTGTGTAGAGAAAGGCCATTGATTTGTTTGAGTTAATTTTATATCCAGTTACTGCACTGAAGCTGTTTATCAGGTTTAGAAGTTGTCTGGTGGAATTTTTAGGGTCACTTATATTTACTATCATATCATCTACAAATAGTGATATTTTGACTTGATTGCTTTTATTATTTTTATGTATGGGCCTTGAACTTCTGATCTTTCCAAGACTTTTATCATGAATGGGTGATGGATTTTGTCAAATGCTTTCTCAGCATCTAAGGAGATGATCATGTGGTTTTTGTCTTTGAGTTTGTTTATATAGTGAATTACATTGATGGATTTCCATATATTAAACCATCCCTGCATCCCTGGGATGAACCCTACTTGGTCATGATGGATGATCGTTTTGATGTGTTCTTGGATTCAGTTTGTGAGGATTCTATTGAGTATTTTTGTATTGATATTCATAAGGGAAATTGGTCTGAATTTCTCCTTCTTTTTTGGATCTTTGTGTGGTTTAGGTTTCAGAGTAACTGTGGTTTCATAGAATGAATTGGGTAAAGTACTTTCTGTTTCTATTTTGTGGAATAGTTTGAGGAGAGTTGGAATTAGGTCTTCTTTGAAGGCCTAATAGAACTCTGCATTAAACCCATCTGGTCCTGGGCTTTTTTTGGTTGGGAGACTATTGATGAGTGCTTGTATTTTTTTAGAGGAAATGGGACTGTTCAGATTATTAATCTGATCCTGATTTAACTTTGGTACCTCTATCTGTCTAGGAAGTTGTCCATTTCATCCAGGTTTTCTAGTTTTGTTGAGTATAGCCTTTTGTAGTAGGATCTGATGATGTTTTGGATTTCCTCAGGTTCTGTTGTTATGTCTCCTTTTTCATCTCTGATTTTGTTAATTAAGATGCTGTCCCTGTGCCCTCTAGTTAGTCTGGCTAAGGGTTTATCTATCTTGTTGATTTTCTCAAAGAACCAGCTTCTGCTTTGCTTGATTCTTTGAATAGTTCCTTTTGTTTCCACTTGGTTGATTTCAGCCCTGAGTTTGATTATTTCCTGCCTTCTATTCCTCTTGGGTAAATTTGCTTACTTTAGTTCTAGAGCTTCTAGGTGTGCTGTCAGGCTGCTAGTGTATGCTCTCTCCAGTTTCTCTTTGGAGGCATTAAGGGCTGTAAGTTTTCCTCTTAGGAATGCCTTCATTGTGTCCCATAAGTTTGGGTACGTTGTGGCTTCATTTTCATTAAAGTCTAAAATGTCTTTAATTTCTTTCTTTATTTCTTCCTTGACCAAGGTATCATTGTGTAGAGTGTTGTTCAGTTTCCACGTGTATGCTGGCTTTCTATTATTAATGCTGTTATTGAAGATCAGCCTTAGTCCGTGGTGATCTGATAGGATGAATGGGATAATTTAAATATTTTTGTATCTGTTGAGGCCTATTTTGTCACCAATTATATGATCAATTTTGGAGGAGGTACCATGAGGTGCTGAGAAGAAGATATATACTTTTGTTTTAGGATAAAATGTTCTGTAGATATCCTTTAAATCCATTTGTTTCATAACTTCTGTTAGTGTCCATGTATCTCTGTTTAGTTTCTGTTTCCAGGATCTGTCCAATAGTGAGAGTTGGGTGTTGAAGTCTCCCAATATTATTGTTTCTTTAATGAATGTGGCTTTAATGAATGTGGCTGCTCTTGCATTTGGAGCATAGATATTCAGAATTGAGAGTTCATCTTGGTAGATTTTACCTTTGATGAGTATGAAGTGCCCCTCCTTGTCTTTTTTGATAACTTTGGGTTGAAAGTCAATTTTATTCGATATTAGAATGGCTACTCCAGCTTTTTTCTTAGGACCGTTTGCTTAGAAAATTGTTTTCCAGCCTCTCACTCTGAGATAGTGTCTGTCTTTTTTCCTGAGGTGGATTTCCTGTAAGCAGCAAAATGTTGGGTCCTCTTTGTGTAACCAGTCTATTAGTCTATGTCTTTTTATGGGGGAATTGAATCCATTGATGTTAAGAGAAATTAAAGAAAAGTAATTGTTGCTTCCTGTCATTTTTGCTTTTAGAGTTGGGTTTCTGTTCTTGTGGCTGTCTTCTTTTAGGTTTGTTGAAGAATTACTTTCTTGCTTTTTCTAGGGTGTAGTTTCCATCTTTGAGTTGGTGTTTTCCCGTTATTATCCTTTGAAGGGCTGGATTCGTGGAAAGGTATTGTGTGCACTTGGTTTTGTCATGGAATATTGTGGTTTCTCCATCTATGGTAATTGAGAGTTTTTCTGGGTATAACAGCCTGGGCTGGCATTTGTGTTCTCTTAGTGTCTGTATAACATCTGTCCAGGATCTTCTTGCTGTCATAGACTCTGGTGAGAAGTCTGGTGTAATTCTAATAGGCCTGCCTTTATATGTTACTTGACCTTTTCCCTTTACTGCTTTTAATATTCTATCTTTATTTAGTGCATTTGTTGTTCTGATTATTATGTGTCTGGAGGAATTTCTTTTCTGGTCCAGTCTATTTGGAGTTCTGTAGGCTTCTTGTATGTTCATGGGCATCTCTCTCTTTAGGTTTGGGAAGTTTTCTTCTATAATTTTGTTGAAGATATTTGCTGGCCCTTTAAGTTGATAATCTTCATTCTCATCTATCCCTATTATCTGTAGGTTTGGTCTTCTCATTGTGTCCTGGATTTCCTGGATGTTTTGAGTTAGAATCTTTTTGCATTTTGCATTTTCTGTTATTGTTGTCCATGTTCTCTATGGAATCTTCTGTACCTGAGATTCTCTCTTCTATCTCTTGTATTCTATTGCTGATGCTCGCATCTATGGTTCCTGATTTCTTTCCTAGGGTTTCTATCTCCAGAGTTGTCTCACTTTGGGTTTTCTTTATTGTTTCTACGTCCCTTTTTTGGTCTTGGATAGTTTTCTTCAATTCCATTACCTGTTTAACAGTGTTTTCCTGTGATGCTTTAAGGACTTCTACCTCTTAACATTGTTTTCCTGTATGTCTTTTTTTTTTTTCTTTTTATTATTAGATATTTTCTTAATTTACATTTCAAATGCTATTCCAAAAGTCCCCTCCCCCCTCCCTGCTCCCCTGTCCACCCACTCCCACTTCTTGGCCCTGGCATTCCCCTGTATTGGGGCATAAAAAGATTGCAGTACCAAGGGGCCTCTCTTCCCAATGATGACCGACTAGGCCATCTTCTGCTACATATGTTAAGTGAGTTATTGAAGTCCTTCTTCAGGTCCTCTACCAGCATCATGAAATATGATTTTGAATCCGAATCTTGCTTTTTGGATGTGTTGGGTTATCCAGGACTTGCTGAGGTGGTAGTGCTGGGTTCTGATGTTGGTGAGCAGTCTTGGTTTCTGTTGGTTTACCTTTAACCATTTGGTAATCCCTGGAGTTAGTTGTTATAGTTGTCTCTGGTTGGATCCTGTTCCTCCTGTGATTCTGTTAGCCTTTGTCAGCTGTCCTGGGAGTCCAGCTCTCTTCTGAGTCTCAGTGATCAGAGTACTCTCTTCAGGAAAGCTCTCCTCTGCCAGGGAAGGCACACAGAGGTCTGGCATTCAGACTTGCCTCCTAGTTTAAGATGAAGGTGAAACAGGGCCTCTCCCAGAAGATGGGTTGCCTCAGCAGTCTGTGCACTTATCTGCACAGCCTGCTCTGGTGGTCGCAGCCCTCCCGGGAGGCTACCTCTCCTCTGGTGGGGAAGGTGCCCGGATTTCTGCAGCCAGAAACGGGGGTCTGTCCCAGAAGCTGATTGGCTTCTGCCTGTCCCAGAAGCTCTGTTGCTTCTGCAGTCCGCTGCTCACCCTCTGCAGTCTGCAATCTGTTCTGAGCACACTGGTCTCAGAGGTACCCAGGAGACAAGATGGCTCCCTTACCTGCTTTGGGGGGTCACAGCCTTCCCAGGCGGCCACCTCTCCTCTAGCTGGGAAGGTGCCCGGATTTCTGCAGCCAGAAACGGGGGTATGTCTCAGAAGCTGAATCGCTTCTGCCTGTCCCAGAAGCTCTGTTGCTACTGCAGTCCACTGATCACCCTCTGCACTTCGCAAGCTGATCTGTACAGACTCGTCTCAGAGGGTCCCAGGAGACAATATCCTAAATTTGTGTTCAATTAAGAGAAAAAAACAAAAGCAAAAACAATAAAACCAGTGTCAGTATCAATAACAGTAAGTCGGGCTCCAAAACTTACCAAAGATTGAAGGATGCAGCACACTCATATGGACCTCAGACAGAGTGGCAATGGACCCCTACACCTTGTCATAAGATCACATGGTTAATCAAGGGTGACAGGTGAACTGTCTACTGTTCTCACGATGTAACTCAGCTCAGTCTCTACTCCTTGAATTGCCATTCAGCTGCTCATCCCCGTATTTATCCATCCAGACATGGTCCTATGTCTCATCTCTGGAGCTCAGCTCAATCCTGAAGACCAGCTCATCATTGTGGTCCTGTATCCCACCCTCCAGCAGCTCTCCAACTGTGCTTGTTATTAGCTTGTCAAACTTCAGTGCCTTTTCCTGCATCTGTATCAGCTCTCTGACTCTGTGTAGTAAGGTCTCTTGCAACTCCTTGAACTCTGCTGTAGACACTTTAATTCTTTTGTAGTCACTCAGTACACTATATACATATATATGTACATACAGAGGCAGAGCGAGAGAGACACAGAGAGAGAGATGGAGAGACAGAGAAGCAAGAGGAAGAGAGAGAGGAGAGAAAGAAGAGAATAGAGAGGAAAGAGAGATTATGATGTGGTGGTCTAAGAGTTAATATTAGCTATTAAGACTGGAAAAAAAAGAAACTGTGTTTTTCAATAGCCATCTATCAAGAAAATTGGGGCTTCTTGGCAAATTGCAGCCAAAAGAAAAATTGATGTAGCTTGTAAATGCATTATTACTCAATAAAATCTAAGACTGGAAATACACAAATGTGTCCGTCTATTTCAGGTATAGTGAGTTCACAACAATGCCTAAAGGCTTTCTCCTATCTCTTGGATGTTACTGTCTACTTATCCAGGCCTGAAACACCAGAATGGAATATCCCTGCCCAGGAATCCAAGCCGATTACCAACAAAAGCTTGTGACTGTATGTGCCACCTCTGAAACCTTTTGGTGGCTCTTGGAGTATATTTTAGACCAGATCCTATGCTTCCTTGGGGGACTGTACTCTAGGAAATCTCAGCAAACATCATAGTAGCAATCCTATATGGATTTCTTTCATTGCCCTCCCTACGTTGCCTCCCAACTAATTACAGAGAGAAGCCCCGTGATTGCTGGTGACTAGAGACAGAGTTTGATGGGCATAATTTTTAGGATACCAGGTTTATTTGGAGGACAAATTTCTTAAACTAGATACTGATAATTATTGAAGAATTCTGTGAACATGCTAAAAGATGGCACACCATACATTTGAGATGAGTAAGGTTTATAATGTATAAACTCTCTTAATTAGTCTGTAAGGGGAGTAGGAGGGGTGCCAGGACATTAGTTAATCATGACTACAGAAAGAATGGCAGTCATGAAAGTACTTGACAGACATGAAATGAAAATGGAGTAAATATTATTAACCCAGACAATAAGAAAGCATTGAAACATACACAACACAGGACAATGTAAGTAAGTGCTAGGGTATACGTGTTCATTTTGCCATATTTTGTGACTAGAACTAATTTTATCTAAAGACATAAAGTTATAAAAAAATCATGTTGTCTTCATCTTTGTTTATGATCTATTTTGTTTTGTTTTCCTATTAATCTTATAGAGATCTACTGAGGGAGTAATATCTACAGTGATCAATATTTTTTCAAATTTCACTATCATTTCTAATTGTGTCATTTTCTTTGGCCATATTCTGGTAGAGTAAATTTATCAACTCTGAAAATGGAGTTCCCTTTTAACAGTTTCCAAAGTTATGCTTATATCAAAGGAAAGCGTAGCTCTTATCACAAAGTAAATAAGAGGTACTTTAAACATAAGTGGCCAGGGCCCAGGAATGTGGATTACAATTACCCCAAAAATCACCTTAATGTGGTAATGCTTTCACGAAGTTTTCTGTAGTAACAGCAAAGAATGTCATAAGTTTAAGTACTTTTAAAATACGCTAATGGGAACATCAGATAGATGAGATACAACACAGAAAGGAAATCTTTTATCTTCCTGTCTTCAGTCTTAAGGCCAGGTGGCAGTGGTGGCTCGCTTTTAACCCCAGCACTGGGGAGGCAGAGGCAGGTGAAGCTCTGAGTTTAAGATCAGCCCTGTCTACAGAGTGAGTCTAGGACAGCCAAAGCTACACAGAGGAACTGTCTCAGAGGGGAGGGAGGGAGGGAGAGAGAGAGAGAGAGAGAGAGAGAGAGAGAGAGAGAGAGAGAGAGAGAACATTAGATCAGATAGAGAGGTGGATAATAAAAAGCAATGACAAAGGGAAGACCAAGACGATGGGGTTCCAGACCTACTACATTCCATAACCACAGAAATATGAATCAAACAATCAACTAGCCTTATAAACTCTTATTTTTGAGATTTTAAAAAAATAAAATAAACTTAATTATGCCATATGTCTTCATGTGGGTGTGGATGCCTGCTGAGTCCAGAGACATCAGATTTCCCTGGAACCGAGGTTATAGGAAGGCATGCGTACCAGCTGTTGGGAACTGGAAAGCTAAATCAGGTCTTCTGGAAAAGCAGCAAGTGTTCCTACCCGCTGAATCATCCCTGCAGCCATCCAGGCTTATAAAGTCATTATCACAGATGTGGCTTTTCCCTGGGATCTTCAGTGTACAAGCTTGATATGGAAAAAAAGAAAAAATATATACGAAGAACACAGTCTTAGTGGATTTTTTTTCCATAGCAGTGGGTATAAGTCACAAAATAACAATTCAACAGGTTACTATATGGAAAAGCCTGCTGGGGACTCTAACAACTTCCATTCCTGTTTAATTTTTGAGCACAGATACCCAAATTCCTTTTTTCCCTTAAGCTCTACTGCAAACTTTACCCGTCCATTTTACACATCTTTTTCTCTCCCAACCCTCACCTGTCTCTCTCTCTCTCTCCTTCTTCCATCCTTCCCTTCCCTTCCCTGCTTCCCTGCTATGGGCATGATATATTAGAAACATAATGAACATGTTGATCATGCTTGTGTCTTCCCAGAATCTCACCAAACATCCAGATTTACTGGATAACAATAAATTCACAAGATAGGTGTTTTCTCTGGCAGCGGTTTTCCAGATACGTCCGCGTTTCTTGATAGTCCTGGCTGAGGCAAGCACAGGTTATTTACTAACATGAATTTCTGTTATGAACCCCCAGATCACACATGATACATCACACAGAGGTGTCTGGAGTCCCAAGGAGCAGAGGAACTAATAGAAATGCAAAACAGGACTAGTTCTCATCCTTCCTACTGCTGCAACTTAAATACACTTCCTCAGGTTGTGGTGACTCTAACCATAAAATTATTTTTGTTGCTACTCCATAACGGTAATGTTGCTACTGTTATGAATTGTAATGTAAATATCTGATATGCAAGACCCACCCCCCAAGGAATCATTCCCCACAGGTTGAGAACTGTTGCAATAGAGGATACTGATGTCACACCAAATCAAGGATGTAGCTGTAGGAGCAGCTAATGAAGCAGCTGTTGCCCCTGCATAGTCAGGCTTCAGGGTCAGAGTTGAGCTGCAGGAGCTGGCAGATGTGCAGCAAAGTACTGGATTCAGATGAACAAATGGGTTGATAGGTGGATGAACGAGTGGTTGGTCCAAATGGCGAACTGGAAGACAGGCTGATAGCAAGTCAAGTAGGTTGCATCAAAAGCAGTAGTGAGCGGAAATGAGCTGGAGCCCTTTGAATAGATAGGGGTTCTTTCTCTGATCAACCCTTGATGCACACACCCAATAATAGGCTGATAGGTCAATAACTCATCCCAGTGTTAAGTATCCTCCTCTTTATAAGGCCCAGATGAGAGAGTTATATCATTTTCTCAGTTCTGCATGTCCAATCAGCTCTCACTTTCCTTATATAATTTATAATATACCTATGTGCTCCTGCAACCCAGATTCACCCTAATAAATCTATAAGATATCATCTTTTCTACAATTGCGAATAAGTCACCTATACCTCTGTTTCATCTGTATGGTACTGGACAGAAGGTGCTATTCACATGACAACTCAGACACAGTCACCTTCATCCTCAGAGCAGAGAACAAACTACTCACAAAATGGAGTCTTTCGGGATAAGACACAGTCTGAAAACAATGGTTTTACACATATGGAATAACCCAGGTCAGGTCACAGCTGGATCTCAACAATCCCTCTTTCTCTGGCTTCATATGTGTTAGATGAAATCGTTTTGTGGGCCTGGATATGTGGTAGAAGTATTTCTTGCTCCTGTGAGAAGAAAACAAGCCTTTCTGAGGTCAGAGTACAAAATCATCTTGTCCTTAATCATGGATGTTTTCCTATGATTTTTCCTTCTGAATTCCCCTTTTCAAAAGGGGTACATTATTCAAAATTAGGTCAATACACTACAGTCTATTAGATTGATTTTGTCCTGAAGTGATTTCCTTGGAACCAGACATGACCATCGACGGTCATGGAACAAGAGATTGCTGAGTCATTTACAGAACACCTCAGCCTTCACTCCTGACAAGGAAATAGGAACAAGGCAGAAAAAGCTAAGTCTGTGGTTTCTATTGCTAGTAGCAGGGCTGGTAACGCTTCCTTTGAGAAGAGATTGGGAAAAGATCACCAGACCCTCACCTAACACTCCCTCCAAGCTGCATGCTATCTTGGCGACTGCTGGAGTACATAACAAATGAAAGCTAACTGAGGATGGAATTGAACTGATACAGCATCCTGATGTAGAAGCTTTTGAAGTCACCCATGTTCCCATAAGTAAGTCCATACTATTTCTCATGTAAATAACCCCAAGGGTCTCCTGCCTGGGGTGAACAGGCATTTCTTATTATTTCTGAGCTTTTCCTATAAAACAGCAGATGACAATGCATAAGGCCTGCTTATCACTCAGTGAAAAGAAACACATTGACAACCATTACAGGGTAAAATAGTTGGTAGCTATGTAGAAGTTAGTAGGCATGAAGGTCATGCAGAAGGATGGCCTCCCTCCCTCATCGCCTTACCTCCTGTGCCCCTGGGAACACACTAACTATACAAATGAAAACAACATACCATAGAAGAAGGGAGGAAGCGCTGTAATTGCCTCTCTTTAAAATTTAAAGTACTATAAGGAAATGAGGTAGCAGGGTCCTTTTGAGGCCCATTAAAGGAAAGCTGTTTCCTCCTGGCACAACAGATATAATTTTATAGATTCATATTTTTATTTCATCTTTTAAAATCTATTGTTGCATGATTTTTCAGTCAAAGATATAGTTCTCTGAGTACTATCTGTTACTCAGGATGGAGACATGGCTTTCTGAACTGCTAAGATTATCAGATTACTACCCAAAAGGAGGCTTTCTGGGAAAATAAACAAACAAACAAAAAAAGTCTCCACTATTATATGCTCCCTTAGGAGTTAATCCAAGTGGGTCTGCCAACCGTCCACATAAAAACATGCCCCCAGGAAACCTGTCTGTTCCAAGAAACTTTAGAAAATAGTGTCTAGAGGCTATAGGCTGGCACAGTAGTCTACCCTCATTATCCACTCCTGCCTGTGACAGTGTTTTTGCTAAACATAACCCCTTTGCTGTGGTCCGCTTTTACATGGTGAGAATGTCTCCTCTGTAAAGGCTCCTTTGGCTATTGTCCATTCTTACCCTGAGTGTTTTCTTATGCCATTTTCCTTTGGCCACTGTGAATAGTTTTCAATGAGATGGTGTCCTTGATTATTGCGCTGCCTGAAAGGGACTCCTATTACTAGCAATGGTTTGTCTTCTACACTACACTCTGTGTCTTGCCTAAATTCAATTGATGGAGCTGGACTTAGGGAGATAAGCTCAGCTGTAATAAAATGTCTATGTAGTGGGAAAGATTTGGGGATGATACAATAAAGAACTACTTGGTCTGGAGAGAGAGACATGCTAGTGTGGAAGGGCGACCCAGCAAGCGGAAAGAAGGGTTGCAACCATAGTGGACAATTCTCCCTAGCACTCACATTTTAAAATTAGTATTATAATAACCAAAGGAAGGAAGACAACACAATAGGGAAGGAATATTAAGGGCTTTTGAGACAGCTTCAGCTGGCTTGTCCTGTGCTGTTCCATATTGTAGCTGGATCGACCTGTCTGAGCTTTGTAATTTTTTTTTCCTGTTATCTTGGAAAGCTACCAAAAACTGGTTTATGTTTGTTTGTTTGTTTTTTGCATGGTTTTAGGAATATGAGAAGCTGAGATAGCAATTCGAGTTTCTTTCTTTTTTTCTTTTCTTTCTTTCTTTTTTTTTTCAATACAGGGTTTCTTTGTGTAGTCCTGGCTGTCCTGGAACTCACTCTATAGACCAGGCTGGCCTCGAACTCAGAAATCCACCTGCCTCTGCCTCCCGAGTGCTGGGATTAAAGACGTGCACCACCATGCCTGGCTGCAACATAAGTTTCTAATAAGTATCAAGTGTCTAACAAATAAAATTTGTACTACAATGAGGATTACAATCATTTTATCTTATTATTCATTCGTAAAAACAGAAAGCCACAACATTTGATGAGTATGTGCTTGCTGAAATATATGAAGGGTGAAAAATTTTCTCCTGTGACTCCAATAAAGAACTGGCACAAAAGTGTCATATTATCGCTACTAAAATTACAAACATGTACTGATTGCATCTATTTGTTGAGCACATACCATGTGGCATGCAAGGGTAAAGAGAGCAAAATTCCTGGCCTTCTATAGTTCTGAGAACAGTGAAACATGCATGGGTATTTACAAATAACCACAGGACAAAAACAAATGATTACAAAGTAGGACTTACATGTATGCATTGACTTTCTTTGTGCTTAGCATTATGATAAACAATATACCTAGAGACACTAATTCTTATTCCCATTTTACCAAACTCCAAGCCAGGCTAAATAACTGCTGCAATAGCATATGAATGTGTAGTGTGGCTGGGAAGTAAGTCCAAAGGAACTGACTCCTAATGTAAGACAGTGGAGGAAGCAATGAAATAGAATGGAAAGAAACAGAATGGAATGGAATGGAATAGAATGGAATGGAATGGAATGGAATGGAATGGAATGGAATGGAATGGAATGGAATGGAATGGAATGGTGAGGGTCTGGAAGAAGGCTTTTAGTTCAGTCATTGAATAAGCTGTGAGACCTTGATAATAAGAAAGAGACATGAGGATATGCCTTGTTCATGAAAGCAAGAATGAAAAGCAAAGCAAGAAGGAAGATGGACACACAGAATAGCTAGTCATAACCATGAGCCAGTGTGTCCAGACTTCATACAGGAGCATACAGGGACAAAATCAACTCTAGATTCTGAGGTCTCATTTGAGTTCACTCTGACATTTTTATCTCTGAAACAATTGGAATAAACGGGACTACTCTTAGAAACATTCTAGATCAGCAGTTCTCAGCCTTCCTAATGCTGGGACACTTTAATACAGTTCCTCATGTTGTGATAAGCCCCAACTATAAAATTATTTTGTTGTTGCTTTATAACTTAATTTGCTACTGTTATGATATAAATATCTGATATGCAAAATATCTGCTGTACAACCCTCGGAAGGGTTGTGACCCACAGGTTGAGACCCACTGCTCTAGACACTTTTTTCATGATTAATATAAAATATAGAGAGCCAGTCTGTGGGTAGAAAAGATGAAAATAAAAAATTAGTTTCTTAATTAGAAAAGGATTAAGTGTATTTTTAAAAACCTTAAATATAATTCAGTACATTTTCTCTTAATGTTCCAAGTTGGAAGCTCACATACTAGATAGATTATTTATTGCTTGATGAGTATAGGGGATTTAATAGTGTCTTTCCAAAGATATTTATTCCTCCAGGATATATGAATGGGACATTTATTTGTAAATAGGTAGTTTCATATGTAGTCAATTCATATGACATCAAATGTATTAAAGTTAGCTTAAATCCAAAATCAGTACCCTTGTAAGAAGGCCAGGAAAGACAAAGGCACTTCCAGAGGAAAGACAGATATATGAAGACAAAGGCAAGAACCAGAAAGAGCTCTATCTGCAAACCCAGGAATACTAAGGCCTCTGGAAAACCTAGAATACTGAAAGGGGGCAAGGAAATTTTCTTTTCTTGAACCTTCTGAAGGAATATGATCTCAAGGAAATCAGAACTGTGAGAAAAGTGTAATTCTGTTGCTTTAAGCCTCCCAAACTGTTACACTTCCTTGGCTGTTCCAGCAAGCTCAAATAGTAGGCAACTGAAAACCATAGGTAGTCAATAACAAAATAAATTTGATTGTAATATGGTATTTTCCCCAAATTAGTAGAAACAGTACTACAAAACTCATGGACCTCATAAAGACAAGATGATACAACGTTCTCAACAGCTGCCAATTGGACAGAACACAAGAATGTAGATTCAACAAACAAAATTTTCTCAAGTTATGTGTACTAGATGTAATCATTTGCTTTCAAACAGAAGCTCACAGACTAGCCAAAGGCAAAAACAAACACTGAATCACTTCTCTTTCTCTCTGTCCATCCATCCATTTATTCTCCATTCATCCAGCTACCCATCTCTCTATCCTTCCCTCCAACTACATAATGCAGAGTTAAACCAGAGTGCATCAGTGCTATTGACTCTAGAAGTATCCATGAAATAAAAATCATTAGAATCAGTGTTTGGGAAAAAGAAAACCATCCTAAAGTCAGACTTCAATCGACTGGAGATTACTGACATGTGTTTCATTGGGGCATGTGTTGAGAAAGTTCATGTGCTACACTGGCTGATGGAATCATAAGTATATCTATGTGGAAAGAGCTTGAGGGGAGTAAAAACAATCATCCAAGCATTCTGCCATGGGATCCAAGCTAAAAAGAAGAGCTCCCACAGGCACATGAAACTCAGAAAGTCTCCGGCTGAAGTTCTACTTCTCACCAACTTTCTTTCACTTCATCTGCCAGTCCCTTTTCTCTTCCAGCTATGAATTCACAGTCAGGCAGTGTCAGTATATGCGGTGTGCTGCAGGGAAAATGCAAACACGTTTTCTATAATGAACATATGGACAGCTCCAGTTGAAAAGAGTTCCGAACCTATCCCAAGCATGCCATTGGCTATGACTGCAGAAAAGCAGGCAGCAGACGGAATCAGGAAGCAGGGAAGCAGGAAGGAAAGGATGTGAGCTTGACTGCTGCTCTACATCCTGAGTGCCACCATGGCAGGCCACAGCCTCTTTCACACTGCCAGCCTGGGTGGCGTGTTGCGTTCCATGTGTTTAATGCATAGCGTTCATTCTACCACCCATGTTCTTACAGAACTGGGAAAGATCCTCATGCAAATTTTATGTGCATTGAAATGTTAATGTAGTTATGGGTATTTTAAATGTTTTAATTATGAGGTTATTCTAACGTTAAAATACACATACAAACAATTTTCACACATCCATAGTTAAGCCTGACCATTGTTAAGGCTTCCTATTTTTTTCTTCCTATGTATTTATATATATGCATAAATGTACAGATGTGCATATATACATATATACTACTCATAGGTGTCAATTGAAAAGACTCCTATTGCACCGTGGGAAACCTCCATTCTGGGGAAGATGTTATTATGTATCAGCTGATGCAAATCTCCTTGGATGGTAAATATCCTTGGAATTTAACAGCAATTGATAAGATTATTCTTTTTCTATATTAGCCATACTATCTTTGCACAGTTTTATTTTGCCATGCTATCAATTTCAATAGGGTGACAGAAATTCAAAATAACAATGTTAAACTAATTTGAAATTAAATTTTTATTCTCATTCAGATCAATTACTTCTTAAACTGTCAGCTCCATAGTGTGTTCTTCAAGATTCCTCTTTTCCTTCTGATGTGGAAGAAGACATATATTGTACAGATCTTTCAGCAAGGAGCACGGCCATGGCATGATCTGGGAGTCAAAGACAGAGCACTAATGTGAAATGCACAGGGATAACAGAAGGCTGCGAAAGCTTTTTGTACATCAAAAAGCTGCAGTCTACTTAGTCAAGGATATTTACCATCCAAGGAGATTCGCATCAGCTGATACATAATAACTTCTTCTCCAGCAAGGAGGTTTCCCATGGTGCAATAGGAGTCTTTTCAATTGACACCTACGAGCTCATAGCCACTGGTTTTTCTCAGGTTTGCAGAGGATTTCTCCATCCAGGTTGAATAAGATTGGGTTTTGTTTAGGTCCACATAAAGAAGAATAGGAACACAGTAAGGACTGACTGGGATTGTAGTAAGTGCTGGGCAACATTTGAGATAATACTAAGATTAAGGGCATGTTGCTGCACGTTGTACAGGACTTCAGGATTAGCTGACCACCCATTTAAGCCAAGGGCCTAACTCTTCTCCCTGAATGTCCTGAATGTTTTTGTTGAGTGTCTGCATGCCCCACCCTGTTTATTATTTCTTTGTAAGACTTTATTTTTATTGCATGTTTGTGTGTATATGTGTGTGTGTCCCTACATATGTCACACTGCAGGTGCAGTGATCATAGGACAACTGTCAGCCTGGGGGTCTCTCCTTCTACCATGTGGATTCCATGGATCAAACGTAGTTGTCAGACTTGTTGGCGAGCACCAGTTGAACCATTTTCTGGCCCAAACTGCTGCTGCTGCTTCTCCTTCTCTCTCTTTCCTCCTCCTTCTCCAGAGGAACATTCAAATTTTTCTTTGGAAAAAAATCACACAGAAGCAAAAGGAATAGACCATACAAGATAAATAAATTTGCTAGCACAGAATATATATATATATATATATATATATATATATATATATATATATATATATTTATTCCAGGAAACAAAAAGAAAATTATACACAACACATGTATTTCTCATGTGCATAAAACAAGTCATAGATCCTGCAAAGTATGAGATCAAAACAGGAAAAGATCAAGCATAAGTTTCTGTGACAATAAAATGGAATGAGCAGACAGTGAAATTAGGATGGAAGCACCCATGCATCACATTAGAAATGCCTTATCTAGAGCTGAATCAAATGCTAAGTCTCCAGAACTTATTTGAAGAGATGGCACTTGACTGAGAATTCAAGTAAGACAGCTCGGCCAGAATTAGAATATTATTTATGAGTAAAAGCCTTGATAAAGGTAAGGTGCCAATATTTCATAAATATCATGCAATGTAAATTAAAGCTGAAAGAAAATTTAAATGCTATTAAGAAGATAAGAGTATTTTCAGGCGGAGCAGTGGTGGCGCACACCTTTAATCCCAGCACTCAAGAGGCAGAGGCAGGCGGATTTCTGAGTTTGAGGCCAGTCTGGTCTATAGAGTGAGTTCCAGGACAGCCAGGACTATGCAGAGAAACACTGTGGGGGGGGGGGTATTTTCAAATCACCAAGAGGTATAGAAATGCAAACGCCAAACACTTTAAGAAAGGAAAAGTAGTGAGAGAAGGCTAGTTATACCACATACATAAAAGCATTACAGAGGCACACGTTTAAAACAGCTTCATTAAAGAGTTAAGTAGATAGAGACATGCTGGTTCCTCTAGTAGGAAAGGTTAGTCCCCCACTTCCATTTAAATAGCTAACAGAAGATGAAACTGTGTCTCCAGAGTGTCTTCATGTCTTTTACAGAACAAAAGATCATCTCTTCCATGTCAGTTTAGGCTTGGCAATCTCTTCATCCTCAAAATATTGTGCTAAAGCCACTTGTCAGCGATATTTCAGTGTATGTCAACAAAGCCTTCTTTTTCCAACTACACCTATAACAAATCACCACAATCAATAGGGACATCTTCAAACAATAGAAAAATCATTGCTTAGAGTTCTAAAGGATTCCTTGGCCTTCCAGGGTTCCAGCTGCGTTTGGTTCATCTAGAGCATCCCAGAGAATTTTCCTCCTGCCTGTTCCATTTGTTGGGGCTACCCTAACTCTCATTCATGGTCCCAAGCTCTATTGTCCTTTAGGCCTTGCCTCCATTCTTATATTTTCCATCTCTGACTCAGGCTCCTGATTCCTCTGCTGAAAGCACTTTGATTATATTAGAGCCACCTAAACTTAATCATATTATCAAATTCCCTTTTACTATGCAACATAACACCCCCATGGGTTCTAAGGATTAAGATGTGGTGACCCTTTGAGAGGAGCTAAGTCTCATTCAGTTGATGACATTCTCTTCTTGGTAGCCTCATTGTATAATTATAATAAAGAACAAAAAGCCAGTCATGGACACATATATACATTTATTTGTGACAATAAGGAGGCAAGGAAAATTTTCCTCATTGCTGCTTAATCTTGTATTTATCATTAGCTTCAATTCAGCTCTGCTTTTCCAAAAATTGATAAGCAAGGACAAATAATTGGCTCATTACCAAATGAAAGATATGAAATATTTCCATTTGTTTTGAATTATATAGTATATATATATATATTGAATGCCTAACACCAAAATTATTAGAATCTTATTAATTGTGATAGTAATTATAGTAACAATAGCTGTCATTTATCACACACATTTTATAGGTCACTGTGTTAAAACTTGTGAATTATTTGTTTTTAATCATCTTATAATGAGGATATTATCTTCCACAGCTGAAGGATCCAAGACTAAAGGAGCTTATAGAGTTGCAGGCTGACAGGTACTGGGAATAATATTTGACCTTAAGAACCCAGTCTGCATAATCTTTACCTGGGTAAGATCCTGAAAAACAAGGAGCAATGGTGCAATCTCCTTCACGTGTTTGTCTTCTGGGGAAGAACCAGATTGACAGGCAAAGCAAAACGGTAAGAAATGTGCTGTGATGAAGACAGATTAGGAAGCAGCTGGAACACATGGACAGGCTTAAGCTCACATGCACGCACACATACACACCTCCCAATAAAAAACAATCACTTCCCAGGAAGCCACAGACCCTGAAGAACTCATAAACAGATAAACAGATAAGTTAAAGAGTAGTGGGGAAAACTACAGACTGAGACAAGGGAATGAGAGTCAGGGTCAAGAAAACACAGAGATTTAAAAGGTTTGGGGATCATTTATGAAGGCTAGGTGAAGTGTCAAATGCTAGCAAATGGCCCCTGGGGGATGGGGGGATATGCACAGGCCAATTTATGCTGGACTTTAAAGTAGACTAGTGGGCTTTAATAGAATAAGAATTCCACCAGTCAGCCCAAGAAAGATGTGATCAAGTTTGCATCTGGAAAAGGCCACTTAGTAACAAAACCCGAAACAGGAAGATCATGCAGAGCACTGCTGCAGGAGTCTAAACATATGAAGAGATTACAAACAGGATATTGCATGCTAAAACATACATGTAAGCCCTCTGAGGAAGGCAACATTCATGTGGATTTTAAAATACGAAGCACAACTTTAAAGGTGTATTTGCGAACAACTCTGAGATGGCTTCTTTTTTTTTTTAATTTTGTTTTTTGAGACAGGGTTTCTCTGTATAGCCTTGGCTATCCTGGAACTCACTTTGTAGACCAGGCTGGCCTCGAACTCAGAAATCCACCTGCTTCTGCCTCCCGAGTGCTGGTATTAAAGGCGTGCGCCACCACGCCTGAGATGGCTTCTTCTAGTCAACCCTCCACACTCCTTCGTTTCTTCATAAGCTCTGCTCCACTAGGAGGAATATGCCAGTAAACAAGGCAAAAGAAACAATAGCCTTTGTACCAGCAAGATCATATCAGCCTTTGCATAAGTTAAATTTTCTGTGTCCCTAGAAGTGCACCTTGAGACAAGAGGGAGAGAGAGAGAGAGAGGGAGAGAGAGAGAGAGAGAGTGAGAGAGAGAGAGTGAGTTTGTACAGAAATGTTATTATAGCATAGAAATACAGGACAGGGACAGAGTAGAGAAGGAAAAGAAATACTGTAACTATTTTCAATTTGGTGGGAACTTCCAAGGCACATAAATAGATGCAACTTAAAGAATCTGCAAAGATGAATTAGGGACTGCATATACATTCACACCCAAACTTCCATCACCCACTGTTCCAAGGACACAGTTCCATGAATGAGTGCTCAGCAGATTCTGACTAGTGTCCACCATCATTATAATGTGGTCAAGAGGGAAGTAGGGATCAAAAAATTGACTTGCATAAGCTATGTCATGACAGAAATGAATGGAAGCCAATCTCTCTGGTGCACTTCCTTTTCCAGAACTATTCAATGGAGTATGAGTTACTGGTAATACTATAGTGGCCATTTTTTTCCAATTTTATTAGATATTTTCTTCATTTACATTTCAAATGCTATCCCCAAAGTCCCCTATACCCTCCCACATCTTGGCCCTGGCGTTCCCCTGTACTGGGGCATATAAAGTTTGCATTACCAAGGTACCTCTCTTCCCAATGATGGCAAACTAGGCCATCTTCTGCTACATACACAGCTAGAGACATGAGCTCTGGGGGTACTGGTTAGTTTATATTGTTGTTCCACCTGTAGGGTTGCAGACCCCTTCAGCTCCTTGGGTACTTTCTCTAGCTCCTCCATTGGGAACGCTGTGTTCCATCTAATAGCTGACTGTGAGCATCCACTTCTGTGTTTGCCAGGCACTGGCATAGCCTCACACGAGACAGTTATATCAGGGCCCTTTCAGCAATATCTTGCTGGTGTATGCAATAGTGTCTGCGTTTGGTGGCTGATTATGGGATGGATCCCTGGCTGCAGCAGTCACTGGTTGGTCCACCCTTTTGTCTTAGCTCCACATTTGATCTCTGAAACTCCTTCAATGTGTGCTTTGCTCCTAATTCTAGAAGGGGCGAAGTGTCCACACTTTGGTCTTCATTCTTCTTGAGTTTCATGTGTTTTGTACATTGTATCTTGGGTAATCTAAGTTTCTTGGCTAATATCCACTTATCAGTGAGTATTATGTGAGTTCTTTTGTGATTGGGTTACCTCACTCAGGATGATACCCTCGAGATCCATCCATTTGCCTAGGAATTTCATAAATTCATTGTTTTTAATAGCTGAGTAGTACTCCATTGTGTAAATGTACCACATTTTCTGTATCCATTCCTCTGTTGAGGGACATCTGGGTTCTTTCCAGCTTCTGGCTATTATAAATAATATGAACATAGTGGAGCATGTGTCCTTATTACCAGTTGGAACATCTTCTGAATATATGACCAGGAGAGGTATTGCAGGATCCTCCTGAAGTACTATGTCCAATTTTCTGAGGAACCGCCAGATATAGTGGCCATTTTGAGTTTGTGTATAGGCCATGGATTCCTCTCTCCACTACCAAACTGCCTAAAACCCACAAACTAGCCTGCAGACACCTTGAGGGTTAGAAGTGTGCCTTTTATCCGGCACTAGGCACATTGTAGGATCTCAAAAATGTTTGTTGTAAAATGAATTTCTACAACTATGGTTTTAGTTAGTCATCCCAAAGGATAATAAGAACCTTTCTCCCTCACATTTTTCTCAGCTCTCCTGGCTACATGTGCCTGTCTTTGTTTATAGTCAATCAATATCGTTATTAAGGTGCCTCCAGCCTTCTTGTGCTCAGGTTAGGAGCTTGTCTGTGGGACAGCCCGACTTACCACAGAGATACGAAACACCCTTTCAAAACCTATTACTGGGTCAAGCTTCAACTCTCCTGCTTTAAAAATCATTTCTTAAAGGTTTACTTTGAAGTTTTCTTTCTCACCATGTCAGCAGGAAAGCTGTGAATTTCTTATTTTCAACAGATCCTTCTTTGAGTAATGGTGACCCAGTAAGAGACTTTCACATACTGTAAAAATCTTCCTGTCAGAGGCTTAAACTTTCTGCCATTAACATGTCCAAGAAAATGGTTCTTCTCTCTCTCTCTCTCTTTCTCTCTCTCTCTCTCTCTCTCTCTCTCTCTCTCTCTCTCTTTCTGTCTCTCTCACTATCTGTCCCTCTCTGTCTTTCTCTCTCCCTGTCTCTGTCACTCTCTCTGTCTGTTTCTCTCTCCCTGTCTCTGTTTCTCTGTGTGTGTGTGTGTGTCTCTCTCTGTCTCTCTCTCTCTGTGTCTCCCTCTCACTGTCTCTCTCTTCCCCTCTCTGTCTCTCTCTCTCTCTGTGTCTCCCTCTCTCTCTCCACCCTCTCTTTGTCTCTCTCTCCCTCTGTCTCTTTCTCTCCTTTCATTCTCTGTTTTTTTATAATTGTCACTACCACCTTGCCTGATATTAATCCTTCTTTCTGGTAGAGCAAAATACAAATACTAAACTAAACAGAGAATTTCATTCATTCAAAGACTAAAATTTATATTCTTTGGGCTAGAAAGATGGCTCACCAGTTAAGAGTATGTACTGTTTTTATAGACTAGAGTTCAGTTCCCAGTTCCCACATCAAGAACCTCACAATCACCTGTAACTCTAGCTATAGGGAATCAGACATCTTTGTCCTGCATGAGTACTACTGTTCCCATCACCCTATCCACACACAGACACACAATTAAAGCTGCTTTATGTCCTTAAAAATAATTTTATGTTTATGTGTCTCAGACTCAAGATAACCTATATTTGTGAAGCTCTGAGACAGACAGGTTGCTGAGAATACATTTGGGGTCATCATTTGAAAGTACCATAAGAGTGTGTAACTCTAGTTTTAGAATTTATATATTATTTTTCCCAATGTATATTGCACATCCTTTTATGTGTCTGAAATAAACAAAACATATATACCTTTGAAAGGCATTGGAGGACTATAGCAAGCTTATAAATTACTTGGCTCCCACTTTGAACTATTAGAAGCTATTTGAGAATCCTCTGCATGAAACATAATTCGACAAAGGAAAAGAGGCTGTTGAGTGGGAAACAAATGGAGAGCTAAAATTACAGGACCTGTGGGAAAATCAAAGCTGGTGGACCACATCTCTATTTCATGAACCAAAGGTCAATCTGTTGACACAAGATGATGACACCAAATACAAAGGACAAGACAAGCACAAGGAGGGGATAAGAGTGCTATCAAACCAGTCCAGTGATAAATGAGATAAGATATAAGAAGGGAGAAACCAGTGTGTTTGCGGGGGGGCGGGGGGGGGGGGGCTGTACCCAGCTAAGGCAAGAGCTGATGCCAAAGGGGGAGCGTGGTTACTCACAGCGTGCCACTTCAATCTCAGGGCTTGAAAATCAACAGATCTCTTTTAAACAGTTTTTTTTTTCATTTACTCCAAGTAATAAAATTCTTAAGTATCTTACAATTAAGAGCAAATATCACTATGTTAGTTAATAAATGATTATTATAGACCACTATAAATAGCCATGCAAAGATAAGGACAACTAGTAACTGCCTTTCAGAACATATCATTGTAAAGTTAGATAAGTAGACAGGAATTATAGTGTCTTGATTGTTTGTGATAATCATATTTATCAGTACCTGGTATATTCCTAACAGTCTTCAAAGCTTGTTTCATAATATATTAATGGAGATAGTATCTAAATGCCTATAACTACAGAATTATAATTCAGAAAGAAGACATAAACTCCTATTATTCAGTACTTAATAAAACACTTGAGTTAATGAACTTATAAATAGAAAAAGTTGACTTTTGTTAAGAATTCTGGAAGGAGGTTTCAGTTCAGAATCATGCAGCGAGTTGCTTTGGACTCCAGCAAGGTTGGTAGATTATAGAAGGGGCATGTGGCAGAGTAAACTCCTTCTATTATACTCCAGGAAGGATAGGAACAGGGAGGGTGGGAGGTTCTCACCATGCTCTTCTAGGGCATATTTCCAGTGAGCAATAGACATCCCATTAGGCTCAACCTCACAAAGGTCCCAACATCTGTGAACAGAGGCTACTCTGGGGCCAAAGCCATCCTAGGGCTGAATGACATTATGGACCTTTGAAGGACATTCACTGCACTGCATAGGAAAGTCCAAGGTAGTTGGTAGAATGCTCAAATGTGGACTACTCCTACCAGAAATCCTCTGGGTTTTTAGGGACACATTGGGTCTACTGAAGAAAGAAAAGTATGGGTTAAACAGGTACTGATTTAGCCTCTCTGGCATTGCTGAACTACCTAGTTCTATTATGCAACCTACCCATCATGCAACCCAACCTAATAAATCCCTTTGTCATAAGTATTTATCCCATAAGTTCTGTTTCTCTAAGGAACCCTGAATAATACCCCAGGCAAATAAATGCTCACCACCAAGTCACATACACGTTCATGACTTTTTGGCAAAATCTGTCATATTCATGGAGATGTTTCCAAGTGTTATTGTCAAACACTTTCATTATGATCAATAAAATGTTGTTGATATCAATAAAGGGTTGTTTCATAAATAACCATTCACGAAAAGTTGTAACTTAAGCCATGGAAGAAGGTAGAAACAAAACCCACAGGTTTCTGATCAGGATTCTTATAGAAATATCTCTCTGTGTTCAGAAGAGAGTAGGGTGAGTTGTGCACATGAGGCAGAGTTTAGAAAAATTGCGAAGTAATCTTATAGCAGATAAGGCCAAGAGAACACCACTCACAAAAGCATTGGCTCTAGAATGAAGACCGTACTACAGCTTTTGGTTTCTTCAGGGAATCGTTTGTTGTTGATTTGGTTTTGTTTGTACTAGTTTGTTTTTGTTTTTGTTTTCACACTAGTTCCTTCTTTTCTCAGCACGCAACAAAGAGGACAGAGGACAGAGTATGAGGCTGACACTCCAAGGGCACTTAACAGGGCAACTCACACAAGCAACCAGTAGCGAGAGCTCTCTTCACATGTCCAGCCATGGACACCAATATCTATAATGTATTAATGATACTTTATTCCGAATGGGTTACATGCAGCAGTTTACAGACTGGGAGTCCCTGACCCAAACCTACAAACACAAGTCAAATTCTAACTCTTATGATCTTCCTTAAGCAGCCTATACCCCTTACAATTTCCTGTACAGATCTTTCTCCAGAAAAGATTGCCATTTTGCCTTTAAAATGTGTCAGAAGACATCTAGAAAAGGCTGTGGCAAGCAACTGAGTTTTCTGGAAATAGACCACTGTTTTGCATGGCTGTAGTCGATGTGTTCTGAGATGTAGGGTCCTCAAAGACTCCGTCCCAGGATTGCTTCTTGCTGCTGATATGCCTTCCCTGCCACTATTACATAGCCTAATGAGAGATCTTTTCATCTCCTGAGATCTTCTTCAATTTCTTTCTTCAGAGACTTGAAGTTCTTGTCATACAGATCTTTCACTTCCTTAGTGAGAGTCACACCAAGGTATTTTATATTGTTTGTGACTATTGTGAAGGGTGTTGCTTCCCTAATTTCTTTCTCATCCTGTTTATCTTTTGTGTAGAGAAAGGCCATTGATTTGTTTGAGTTAATTTTATATCCAGCTACTGCACTGAAGCTGTTTATCAGGTTCAGAAGTTCTCTGGTGGAATTTTTAGGGTCATTTATGACATCAGCCCACTTGATTGGGCGTATTTCCTACAGATTTCATATAAAGGTGTACATTCATTTAGAAATGCTATGTAGTGAATTGATGATTTCATAATTCCAGATAACGATTTTATAGAACTCCTAAATTGATACAAGTAATCTCTAGCTCCCTATAGGATAAAGGCTGCAAATGGAGCTCTGTAAACCTCATGTGTCATGAGCTAAATGGCACTAGGGGGGAAAACAGGCTTGGAACAAACTTACAATCAAGGAAAACATTCCTTCTAGGTTAGAAATGAAGCCACTATCTGATAAATAAAGGTCATAAACTGGGAATGGACAATTTATTATAGGTACAATAACAAAAAATAAATGATGGACTAGTTTATCTATATAATATATCAAATTATTAAAACATAAGGCAGATGATTTGACTCTTGACTAAGCCATGCTAACTTATAACATAAAAATTATTGCTTCAAACTTATAATGAACTTACTAGTGCTAGAAAACAGATTGTGAATGTTTAGTCAGGTACTAGTCTTAATGGAAAGACATGTAAACAATTCTGTTTTTATCTCCTTAAGTTTTAGTGACCTATGATATGAACTACTAGCCTTAAACTTACTATTAACTTATGGAATGTAAAAATCTCTAGAAAACCATGTAATCAATTATCCTAAAAAAGTATAAAAACTAAGAACAACAATAAAGTGATGGTGTTGCCTTTTTCTGCTTCATCCAGTACACATGTGTCTATGTGTGCCTGACACCCTCCACGTTTTTACTTTTCTTTTCTTTTCTTTTCTTTTCTTTTCTTTTCTTTTCTTTTCTTTTCTTTTCTCTTCTCTTCTTTTCTTTTCTTTTCTTTTCTCTATTGCTCACAAAGAATTAATGAAGAACTCCAAGCTTCTTGCTCAGCCAACAAGGGGTCCCTGAGTCAAAGAGGAAAGACCCCAAGTAACTACGTTTCTTTCCCCCTTTCCTGGTTTCACCTCCGGAAACCCCCTATCTCATTCCCCCTTCCCCTGCTTCTATGAAGATGCTTTCCCACCCACTCACCCACCCACTCCCACCTCCCCGATCTGGCTTTCCCCTACAGTGGGGCATTGAGCCTTCATAGGACCATTGATGCCTGACAAGGCCATTCTCTGCTATATATGCTGCTGGAGCCATGGGTCTCTCCATGTGTGTACTCTTTGGTTGATGGTTTTGTCCCTGGGAGCTCTGGGGGGGGGGGGTCTGGTTGTTGATATTGTTGTTCTTCCTATGGGGTTGCAAACCCCTTCATCTCCTTCATTGCCAGAAGTCTTCAGCTTTTGGCCCCATTTGCTGATTCCATACCCCTTACTACTTTCCTTGGGAACCTAACTGTCCAAGTAGGACCCCAGCAACAATGTCCACAACATAAGTTATACCACAGTTCCCATGAAAAAACAGAATGCTTATATGTAGTGTGTCCTTTCATAACATACCAACCTCTAGAAAAAGAACCATAGAGTTCTTATTTTACTCTACACCCACATCCAAGGAACAAAATATTCCATAACCTGGCAACTTTATCTCCTTTGGATTCCCTGTCCAGATTTCAAGGACACATTTTATAATTATTTTATTCAATTACTTGATTTCATCTGACTAAAATTTATACTTGCACTAAATTCTCTTGAATGTTTCAATGTAGTTCCCACTCCAAAAACAAAAACAGAAAATTAACATAATCTCAAATCCTGTTACAGAAATTAAACCTAATAGCTTTATGGGATCATTTGCAATTGACAAAAATCAATTTTCATCTTATAAACTTTCAAAAAGTCATAATAATTTACTCCTACTTTGTTAAAACTAACAGAATCATGTTTCAAAGTGAGAGTGTAGGTAGGCATCAGTGGTCATGCCCTAAAGACAAAAGAAATAAGAAGACCCTCAGGTCATCCTTACTAATACACATGTGCACACACACACACACACACACACACACACACACACACACACCAAAACCCAGAATAGTTAAACTGAAGTGGAAAGTTAATTGTTCTTTAGAAAGTGAGTGTTTCTGGGGCAAACACATAAAGGAACATTTTGCTGAAGTGGAAACAAGTGGAAGGCTAAGGCAGACTCATAAAGGAACATTTCATTGAAGCAGACACAGCTGGAAGGATGTTCTGCTAAGCAACCACATGAAAGGCCATGTGATGAAGGATTCTTTGCTAAAGACACGCATGTATTAGTCTGCCTTACATGTACTGTTGAGCTCAATTTGTTGGGACTCCATAGACAAAAATGTACCAAAAAACTTCTGGTGGTGTGCTGTGACTTCTTGCTGTTTCCAAAGACTCAGGCTAATTGGCAGAGTGATGCCAGATGAGGCAAGACTAATGGAGGACACTTGATATTTGGAGAGTATAAAGAGGACCCAATGGACTGTGGGGCAGTACAACCATGCCAGGAAGCTTGGTAAAGTAGAGTGGTTTTGAGACCTGGAAACTAGCTAGGCACACACCTAAGACTTAGGCAACTCCCTGCTGCCTGCCAGATTCCTGGCCTGAAACATGAATCACACTCCCCACATTAGGACTGTAGTCGCACAGGACCAGAAAAGAGTTCATCATGCTAATCAGGTACCTAGAGACCCTGAGGGCTTAGCCAATAAGCTTCCCTTTCCAGACATTTCATCCTGCAAAAGGTATTTAATCTCGGGTCTACCCTGAGAAGTTGGTACTGTATGGTATACATCCATTTCCACCATGAACAGTCTCTTTAGTCTACCACTGCCATAGGGAACATGTAGAAAGTTTGCCTACAAAGTACAGCCTCTCTGCACTCCCAGACAACTGCTACTAAGCTAAGTACATTCACTGCTGAGCAAATCTGGAACTCCCCTTTACCCTGGCCTGGGCTAGATGCTGTTCCCAGCTCCTCTATGAATTGATACATTAAGTAAAATGGCTTAACACTGATATAAATTCATGCAAGAATCAAAAGAATAAAATTAAAAAGCTGTGGCATAAAACATGAATACATGAATGCTATGTGTAAAGCAGCACATGGAGAGGGGTTGTGATTGTGAGAAGAGAGGGGGACAGTGTACAGTTTAATAGAAAATGCCTATTTTTAAAGCATGAAAAGCAGACATATAGTTAATGTTTGAACACTTTCTATGACCAATATGAATGGGAAACAGAAGCAGGACCTTTTTTGTTTGTTTGTTTGTTTGTTTGTTTGTTCGTTTGTCTGTTTTCCAGTAATTAAAATAACACTAGCCTCTTGTTATTCTTTTATATTAAAAAAATAAGAAAAGGAAACCAAAATAATAATTTATGTGTTTTATAATGGCTAGCAGAGGCTATATGTCAGGTAGCCAAATTAAAGAAGAGCATGGTATTCCAAACAATTAATTATGTAAACAAACATAATGCCAAAAATTTGGAGTTGCTTTATCCCAATAGAATTTCATGTTTTATATTATCATGAAAGAAACATGGAATAAAAATTCTGTATTTTTTTCTTTTTGAAGTATTTCTATATGATTTCAGTATGTTGCTGTTTTTGGTTGAGCCAAGTTTATCAAATAGGAAAATATATGAGATACTAAAGCAGACACCAGAAAGTCTATGTTATAAAAGTCCAAAGCACAGAACCCTAAAGAGACAGTTTAATAAAGGATAGAAAAATAAATTCAGCCTCTTCGTATTATTGATTCACTGGAGCAAGCTCATGATGAACCAACTGATGTCAAAGGACATACAGTATGAGGTGGCATCCTACAGCCCTTTGTTATGACCACAGTTCCACAGTGCAAGGATGAGAAAACATGATAGAGTTGGGGAGACACCTTGGAGCAAGCATTCAAGTAGTGGGGAGGCTGAGGTGAACACACAATTAAAAAGTGTGCACAAGGCATCATGATGTGTTTGATATCGTGTTCACTCAAAAGTGCAGAGGCATCAATATTTTATGGAATAAAGCTTTGTTTGCCTCTGTATTTTGTTGGCCATGTTCAATAATTAAAGATGTGTTTCTTTAATATTAACAGAAGTTGTTTGGGCTGCTTGTTTTAACCTGGGAGCATCCTCTACTATTTTAACTCTTCTGTCCATCTGTGAGTCTCTGCTGATGCCACTTCTTTTGTGTGGTGCTCTCAATGCCATACAGTTGAACCCACAAATTACTTCCTTTGTCTGCAGCTAGCATGGCTCACAGTGGGGCTCAGATTTGAACAAACCTGAAGATCCCAGGCTGTATAAACACACAGGGAGAGAGATGTTCACAAAGGTCCCTGTGTTAGAAGAGTATATGCTACTTTCAAAACGCTTCACCACATTTAAAAGGGTAATTATAGCTTTCCCTTAATGACTGACATGACATATGTTTACACGTGTTTTAGCTGCATAGCACCATTTTGTATATTTGGTGGCAACAGAGAGACTTTCATGGCAAAAACAGCTGAGACTGAGCTAATGTTGCCCAAGTGATTGGCATTAACCAGAGCAATCTGCCTGAATATGTCACAATTTCTTAAATCTTTGCACAGTGAATTTAATTGTCATTTTTGCTGTGAGGACTGTGTTTGTTCACTTATGCTAATCTTGTTTCAACTTCCCTTGATTTGCTCTGGCTGTTTCTTTGAGGGGACTTTTGTCATGGTTGTTTTGTGATGTTTTTTGGTTTGGTTTGGTTTTCTTCAGTATTTGGGAAATACCTAGGACCAATGCTGTGGAAGTTCCAGCCTTTTCTTCCTTTTCTTCTTTTTATTGTTTTATATATATATATATATATATATATATTTAAATTCATGTTTCTGTTTTGGTTTGGATTGGTTTTGTGATTTTCAGACAGTCTTTCTAAGTTGAGCAGGCAAGCATTAAACTCACTCTAGTGCCCAGGAAGGCTCTGCATCGCAGCCTCTCAAGATTGTAGGATTTCAATCTTGCCTTCTTAGGAGAATTTTCTAGAGTAGAATTGTCCAGTATAACTAACATGATTGGAAATGGTCTGTGTCTGCTGGTCAGGATTCGAGCTACTGAGCACAAGAGCCTATTGGTCAAGGAGAAATAGTTGAGTAAGGAGAGAGTATCTTTCATTACATAAAATTTCATAAACAATAATGTGTCTGATTATTAAGGAAGTCCTAATAGTCAAAAGCATGCACATCAGTTTCAAGGATTTCAGATTGCTATTTGGAGCTGTAAAATATTTTTTTTCTTATATTGAGCCAGAAATTTCATGCAAAAATATCACTTACTCAAGCTGTACTTGTTTACAAAGCTCCCACTGCATCCCGTTTTCCTTAAGGTTTCTTATAAAGTTGCTAGTTTTCTCTTGAAAAGAACAAAATGCTGGACTACATCAATCCACCTTGGCAAAAAGACCAGAAAGTTTCATAATGTTAAGAGCAGTGAAAACTTCAGCACACTCCTGTGGGTTTCCTACTAAAGATAGCATGCTTCCCAAACATGAGTTGCACTAAGTTTTAATGCAGAAATATGAAATCATGTTGCCTTTTGTTTGTTGAAAGCACTTAATAAAAAGGAGGTTGATAAGTTGTTCTCCTGCATAATATGCCATTCTATAAAGACAGTGCTGAGAAAGAATGTGCAAATAGAAACTGGATATGACCAGGATGACCTAGAAAACTTTGTTACTGTGGTGTAGGGGGGAGGGTGGCTTGCTTAATTTGTGGAGAATTAGTCTTCAGGGGGAAAGCAAGCCAAGAAGAGATGGGCAATCATAGTGAGGTGAAAAAAGAATTTTATCTTAGATGCAACATTAAGGAATTAAATGTAGACAGTAATAAAATTTAAGTAAGAGGAAGAATAAAGAACAAATCCAGGCCTGGTAAGACAGGTTGTTCTGCAATCATGGGGCCCTGAATTTGAATTCTCAGCATGCACATAAAAAGGTGGACTTGATAATGCATGCTGGTAATCCCCTTCTTAGGAAAGTGGAGGCAGGAAGATCCCTGGGCTTGAAAACTCGGAATTCTCATTGTCAGATAGTATATAATACGTAGATAGATAGATAGATAGATAGATAGATAGATAGATAGATACCTTTTATAAACTTAGGGTTTCATTAGAAATGAGGCTTTCGATCATAATTTTTCAGTTTCAATTATGTAGTAAAGTGACAATTCCAAGAAGAGTAGGTTTTTATTAACAATAGATGCCAGAAAATAATGATGCAACATGTTCAAAGTGAGGTATTGCAGAAAAATAAACAGTGAAGTCAAAATCAAATATTCAGCTAAACTGACTTTCAAGAATTAAGTTAGTATAATGACCTGTTAAATTAGGTTTCCTGTAGACCTTCAACAGTCTTGAAATAATGGTTATACATTGTGAGGAACTTCTAAGGGAAAAAGCACAGCATGTAAACTGCAACAATAAACATGAACTTAGAAAAATGCTTACAAAATTAATTAATGTTTATGAAAACAATAATTATATGCATTTAAAGATAATCTAGATATTATGAAAGGCTACAATTTCAAAACCACATGTTGTAGATAAATATAACAAATACTTCTTTAAAAAAAATAATTAAACTTTCAAATAGGAATGCCTTTAGGGTCCAGAAATAAAAGAAATTGAAACAAGAACCCAAGAAAAGGGAAGCTGTTTCTGAGCAGTAGAGGGAAGCAGGGTCTGGTTTCTGAAGCTTTAGTGATGTGCAAGACAGAATAGGAAATGACATTCAGTCAGCGGAGATGGGGATTCAAATGTAGAGACACACTGATCTTCAGACAAATGTGTTCTTAGGAAACAAGAAGGATTTGTGTTTATTATATCATAATTCCACATATGAAGTGTGGAAATTTCCCATATAACTTTATAATAAACAGTTATCATCCCATGGTTTGTAATATGGCCTGTAATATCTAGGCCTGAAATAGAGATGGGTCATCCAGAAAAATTAGATGTATAATTGTTCTGAAACCTATAGCTTAACATACTTCATAAGCTCTTATTTGACAACCCTATTATTAAAAGTGGGCTCACTATTAAATATCATAAAACATAAAAAAAACCTTTAATCTAAGAATTGAACAAATAGAAACATTATACTTCTAAAAACATCACCTGATTGAGACTATAAAGAACATTTACATGAAGAAGATTCATTCTGTACAAAGAGGATCAAAGAAGAAATAAAAGCATACTATAGGCACAAAGTACAGATGTTAGTTTTAGAAAGAAAAGAGCAGATCTCAAAGAGTAAAATTTCAATGAGCAGTTTTTTGGGTTTTTTTGGTTGTTGTTGTTTGGTTGGTGTTTGTTTATTTGTTTGTTTTGGTTTGGGGTGTTTTGTTTTGGTTTTTTTCAAGACAAGGTTCAATGAGCAGTTTTAAGAGCACTTAAACATAACTGAGCATAGAGTTTGTGAACAGAACAAGTTGTTTCTTGGAAAATTGGCCAGAAGACAGAGAAGAAACAAGAGATAAAAGGAAAATATACTTAGATGGATTAACATGGAAAGAATGTGTAGGAAGCATCCAATAGATGTTACTGGCATCTCATAGGAGATAAAACAGAGAGAATGTGATAAGGTTCCAAGTGAACTATTAGGCAGCACTCTCCCGTGCTGTGCATATCCCTGCTACAGTACTGTCCATGTACCTCAGCCCAGCTGACAGCATAAACACGGAGACATCCAATAGACCTTAATACTTTCTGTATTCTACACAAGAAAATTAAGTTACTAAAGTTGGAGCTGAAACATCAGACATTGTTTGAAGCAGTTGAAGGAAAACCTAGGACTCTCATAGTTGAGCATATTGACTAATTAGTATAAGTGTGCATCTTAATCTTAAGTGTGGCAACTGAGTACAGGAGCTTGCCTCTGCCTTCTGAGTGCTGGAAGCCATATAACTAATTAGTATAAGTGTGATAAAATAAGTGTGCATCTTAAGTTTCTAAGGTTAGTTTTAAGAGAGTAGACATGTAGTCTTGTAAATCTTACCTACAGCAGACATTGCAATTAAAATAAACTAAAGAAAAATATAAAAATTATCAAAAGACAAGCTGAGAAAAGCACAAAAACAGTTATAAAAAATTTTAGAAATGAATCTAAAAATAGCAATTTAACAGTAATATGGCAACTCATTAAAATATTGATGTTTCCAATTTGTCCAGAAGAATGTATGCATGTATGAATGTCTGAATGTGTGTATATATGAATATGTGTATATACGTATGGGTGGGTGGATGGATGGATGGATGGATGGATGGATGGATGGATGGATGGGCAGATAGACACCTAAATAAATAATGAAAAAAAAAGTTGTGACATGATGATTGCAAAAACTGTATGTGACCTGAGAACATGGAAATAGCAAAAGGAGAACATAAACATATACCAGAACAAAAGTTGTAAAAGTTAAAACTTAGTACAGCTAAACAAAAATAGAACTATATAGTATATGGCATAAAACATTG
Source organism: Mus minutoides (assembly GCA_902729485.2). NCBI lineage: Eukaryota > Metazoa > Chordata > Mammalia > Rodentia > Muridae > Mus > Mus minutoides. Next base: position 138,765 of record LR750860.1, on the reverse strand, counting down.
CTTAAATTGAAGAAGTGCTGTATGGTGATCACAATGACATATTGGCCAACGATGGAAAACTAGCAGTATCTTTAAACATTTACAGTCACGTTTTAGAGACCATTTTGTCAGAATAAATTACAGTAGAAAGTAGAATCTTAGACAGAATATTACTCTTATAGCCAAGGATGGACTTAGAGTCATGCTCTTCTTGCCTCAGATAAGAAGCATTTAATGCTGATTTTTTTAAATTTATTATATGTAAGTACACTGTAGCTGTCTTCAGACACTCCAGAAGAGGGCATCAGCTTTTGTTACAGATGGTTGTGAGCCACCATGTGGTTGCTGGGATTTGAACTTGGAACCTTCGGAAGAGCAGTCGGTGCTCTTAACCACTGAGCCATCTTATTATTTAATGCTTGGCAACTGAGTACAGGAGCTTGCCTCTGCCTCCTGAGTGCTGGAAGCCATATAACTATCATGGAGCAAATGTGTGGTACTTGGACAAACATTCATAGCCATGAAATGTTTTATTTGAAAAGAAGAGAAACTAAAATCTGAAATAATTACTCAGTTCAAAGTGCTTTTTTAGGAACTGAACTTGTAAATTAAACTTGTAAACATGAACATAAGTATAATTTTTAGTTTGTAATTCTCCTATGTATATAATCTGAAGAGAATGAAAAATAAAATATAGTATACATGTTATAAAGGATAATCCAATGAAGGCCCAGGCTATGTTATTTACAACAGAATGAAAAAAGATACCACAGACATCAAAGCAAGAATGAGAGCTGCTAAGTGGTGGGCAGAAAAATAGATATACACCATGCAGACTTTTCTAGAAGTGTTGCAGTGTCAACTATATACATGCTAATATTTTATTCTTTTTTATAAAAGGTTATGTATAAAAAGGTTATTTTTAATATTTTATTTTCAGTGAAAAAATAACTATAAACTGTCACAGTGGGCATACTTCAAAAATGTGCTTCAACTTGAACTCTAGGGAAGAAATATCTCAAATTATATGCATGAACATTTATTAAGTGTGAATATTTCAGTTACAAGTTCAGAGAGAAAGGTATAATACATTCAAACAAGTCAGAAAATAATAAATTTTGTTTATTGTCAAAACCACATATGTCTCTCTTTATATACATGTATATATGTATATGTATATGCATAAATTTAAAATATCTATTTGGAAAATTTTTAAACCAAATCTTCCAAATGTAGAGAACTACATTTTCTACTCTGCAATCTTTCACATATACCCTAAAGAGTTAAATCAACAACTAACAAGTCATGTCATTGAAAAAAACCTACAGTAGAAAAGAGTGAAAACAAACTGATCCAATAAAAGCCTACAATAAAGAAAAAAAAGCATAGAAAATGCATAACAGGATGTTAATAGTAGGACCCCCAAAACATCAGTATCACAATGTCAGTGAAGAGATAATGTTCATCTATCATGAAATAGAGCCATGCTTTGAACTGAGGAAATATAATAAACCTACATGATACTTAAGAGTACATTTAAAAGTTCATGAAAATTGAATAAATACTTGTGAGTCATGAAAGAGAGTTTATGTTGCATAATTAACCAACCGCCACTCATTAAAGTGCCACACATTCAAATGCACATAAAAATAAATCACAAAAAAAAAGAATGCAACAAAAGAAACCAAAATACAACAAGCAACCCTTAAACAAAAGAGAATGAGTAGAGCCACAGGGCTTTCCAAATGTATGCTGGGGATAAACTAAAACCACAGATCTCCACAAAGAAGCACATGCACCCTGCCCCTCCAGAAAAGACAAAAATCATTAAGTAATAGATATCTTTCAATAAAACACAAACTATACATAATAATGTGTGGCTAAATTGACGAAATGAACTCCCAACATTACAAAAGTTTAATATACCTCTTATAGAAACCCGAGAGAGCACATAAAATGATATAATTTGGGTAGCATCATTAGAAGGCTAATTTACAAAGTATATACTTAGTAAAAGGGATTAATAAAGTTATTTTATATATATATATATATATATATATATATATAT
>LR750860.1:0-136618 GCA_902729485.2 Mus minutoides | reverse complement strand
ACTTGAAAATGATTTGATGTAGCAAGAGCTCTTATATAAGACACCAAGGAAAAAATATTGGAAAAATTAGAAAAGATAAAATGAGAAAATGACTCAGGTATTATTCCATTTACAGAAGATAACCAAAGGACAATAGACACAAAAATAGTAGCAATTATGCAAGTAAAGTAAAAACAGTCACTAGTGCAACTTTATCAGCACAAACACTACCAGTGTTAAAACTGGAGCTCCTCAGTAAGAATTAGACTATGCAACATGTAGAGAAACGTTAATCTAGCAATATGGCTGCTTTTGCAAGGCATCATATCCAAAGACTTAGGTATGTATGATCCAGCTAGAACATAAACACATTCTTAGTACACAATTTCAATCCTAAACAATGATGTCTAATTGAGGGAACAGAAAAAGTGACAGACCAGAGAAAGATTTGACAGAATGAGTCAGAGATAGGCTACCCCCAGCTCTGAGGAGAAAACTGTTTAAGAACAGCTCAGGGAAAGTTCGGTCAGTTCAGAGAGTTCAGTCAGTTTGGTCAGTTAGGTCAGTAAGTTGGGAGTCAGTGAAGTGAGTAGAGTAGAGTTGAGATGAGTTCATTCATGAGTTCATGTAGTTCAGTGCAGGTCAGCAGAGGCAGTTGAAGCCAGAGAATAAGAAGGAGCCAGAAGATTAGAACAGAGTGGCAGACTTAGTTTGAGACGAAGCAGAGCAATTCAGTCAGAAGCTGAAAGAAGCCCGATTGAACCAGCCAGCCAGAGCTCAGAAAGAACTAGAAAGGGTGGGCTTCATTCTACAAACTAACCATCCCTACATTTGTTTGGGATTAAAGGTCAGTAGTAAGGGCAAGTCTCTATTCAAGCCAGAGGGATTAAAGGGGTTGTGTGGTATTTTTGAATTCCAACTGGGTCACTCAAACCTGGGTCTCTAGATGGGATTCTTTGCCAGAGCAGCATGTTACTAGATTAAAATTCAATAAATGATTGTTTTGGCAGGTTCCAGCCCTTTGTGGGCAGGGTCATTCCTGAGTATGTTGTCCTGGGGTCTATAAGAATGCAAGATGAGCAAGCCACGGGGAATCAAGCCAATAAGCAGCACTCTTCCATGGCCTCTGCTTCATTCCTGCCTCCAGATTTCTTCCTTGATCTCTTATTCTGACTTCCATTCATGAGAGATTATGATGTGTAAAATGAGATGAACTTTTACACCCCAATATGCTTTTGCCCATGGTGTTTATCAGATCATCAGAAAGCAAACTAGAACACATTGCTATATATTATTTTCATTTACAGGGTCCTGAGAAATGAATTCATTAAAAATTACAGTATTTTTATCATTGCTTTTATGAAGATATAGAGTCTATGAATTTGATACATTATTATTTTCTATTTTCTTTGATGATAAAAACATTTTGTAAAGTGTCTATTTTCAATTTCATTCATTTACAGCTATTTTCCTGGTGGCAGGGTGTTAAGTGAAAATCATTGTAAACAACTTAAAGGTCCTACAAAGGATCCCAAAGTTGGTAGAATCTTTTAGCTTTGAATCTTTTAGTTTTGTTAGTAAATGTAGTACTAATTAATCTACAGCTCATGAAGCATGTATTAATAAGGTCTTGTACCATGTACTTTTTATATATGATTTCTGTTAACCTGTGCAATAATACTTTGTTACAGTCACTTTTATTACTATCATTTTTTAAGTCCAAGTGTTGGAAAAGAATCTTAAAGAAGTTAAATTCAAAGTCATATTAGAAGCTAGGATCAGATTGAGATTTTAGCTGTGAACCATGATGCCAAGAAAGTAATCAGTATTCTGTGGCATTTGGCTTTGATGAATTGATATTTTATTATTATCATCGGTTCCAAAGTTAATATAACAGTTATAACTATAATGGCTGAGAAACAGGGTAAGTACATCAACCAATAAGTACCTACTATAGACTTTCCAGATGTCAGTATAGGGCTAGACATTTCTTGGGGGACACAGAGAATTCTATATTAAAATCTTTTTATTTACCAAGGAAGTAAGAGTGAATTGTGAAAAACGATTATGCTTTAAATTATGCAATACTTGAAATCAATCTAGTGGAAATATAGAGAAAGAAGATCATTGGTCACAGATACACACACACACACACACACACACACACACACACACACACACACGAGAAGCAGGTAGGTACATGGTGTACTGCTTGTACTAGTTTGCCATGAGACAGGAAAAGGAAAGTAAAAAGACCTTTGAGTACTCAAGATAATTCATGGATACATAACATACATATTAATAGTACTAAATAATACTATTAATATTAATTAGTATTAATACACACACACGTGTGTGTGTGAATATGTGAGTATGTGAGTGTGTGTGTGCATGCGTGCATGCACTTGTGTGTGAGAGAGAGAGAGAGAGAGAGAGAGTGTGTGTGTGTGTGTGTGTGTGTGTGTGTGTGTTTGTATTAGTACCAGAGGCAACCGGTCACTCATGTATGTCTCATCTCACTTGTTCTAACTCAATCTAGTTCCCAAGCTCTTTTAGTCAGAATTAGTACATGACACTTTTGGAGCTCTTTGTGTTTTCTGTCATTGGAAAAAAAAAAAAAAAAGGAGTGACTTGGGTGTTGTAGACAAGCTTATATGGCGGCTGCATGGCCTTCCTTGATGTGAAACTTGCTTATATTAATCTGGTTCATTTCTTTTCCGACTTTATTTCAGGCCATTTTACTAATCTTGCGAATGCCAGTGAATGTTAAGCTGACTTTGATTTTCTTTTTCATTGTCCTTGTAATTGTAATATTTTTCAAGGCTTTCTTTCTTTCTTTCTTTCTTTCTTTCTTTCTTTCTTTCTTTCTTTCTTTCTTTCTTTCTTTCTTCCTTCCTTCCTTCCTTCCTTCCTTCCTTCCTTCCTTCCTTTCTTTCTTTTTATTATACCTATTTCAAACATACTATTAAATAACTTAGGAAGGAATTTTACATCCCATCAGCAATTGGCCATGAGTTCGAGTTTTCAGAACAGCAATGCAGGAAGGATAAACACTTGGGCTGTGAGAAGCCTTTCCGCATAAGCAGGAGATAAGGAATCAAGGAAGTTAAGTTACACTAGACTCTGTGCAGTACACAGGGCGGTGGCTGATCTGCCAGTCATGTGGTCACTTCATTAGCATTCCAGAACAAGTGACAAGGACAATCATCAGAGACTGATCAATATCTCCTCAGGATCTGTTGTTGAATAGCTGAAATAGAAAGAAAAAATTTGATCAAATTTTAAGTAATTGTTCCCTGTTCCTTTTAATAACTAATATGGCTGATTATATGTTGTTATAAAATTTCAAAGTAAATCCATATATTTTACTATAATTAAAATGTCAGCATAAAAACATTGTTACTGGCAAACATTTTATTTGTACAGCTGTCTCTCATTTATCTATAGGGCATGGGCTCTAAGACCTCCTCTGGTTACTAAATTAACTAATGCACAAGTATCTTATATAAATGGAATAGTATTTGCATATAATTTACATCTTCTGTATGCTTTAGTCATCCCTGGATTACTTATACTATGCAATATAATGTGTATACTATGAAAATAATGGTTATGCTGCAATGTGGAGAGTGAGGGCCTGGAAATAGGGGAGCCTCTCATGGGGTGTCCTACTCCTCCCTTCATTCATGACCATTCAGAATAACGCTCTGGGTCATGCAAGGGAAAGTTTACATTTTTTAACTTTCTGGAATTTTTACTTATGATCCCTGATGTCTGAATCCACAAATGTAAAGCTTGTATGGAGAGGGCTTATTTCATGTATTTCTGAATCCAGACTAAAGGTTACATATTCCCGCTTCCATTTCCTGTCATGAACATTGCTGCCTTCTCCTCTCTGTAAATGAAAAGTCGGAAACCATTCCTAAACGCTAATGGTTTTTAGGGGCTGAATTATTTTTCCCGAGTCTCCACCTTCTCTTTCAGAACCTAGCTTCTGATGGCTGTGCACTTTACATCTCGCACACATTCCATTTCAGACACACTGAAGAACCATAATCAAACTGCACCACTCTCGCTACCTTGGAAATGTTAATGGTTTATCCAGATTAACCCTGGTTATATTAATCTACAGATCATCAGGTAAATACTGCAGGTATTTTTGTGTATTTTCTACAATATTATTTTTATTAAAAATATGTTATTAAGCTTGAAACAACCTAAAAGAAATATGAATTATATTTCAAAAAAATAAAGATGAGCATAAACCCCACAGATCATCGCCAATTTCATAAACCTAAACTGAGGTTAGTAAAATTAAGGTTTGTTCAGGAAAACACCAAAAAATGAAAAGGATGTTCTTTCATTTCTCATTCAAGGGGGTTTCAGCTCAGCATACAACCGAGGCACATCATTTCACTCTGGATTTCGTCCCACTGATACTTTTAATGCATTAGTGACTGTACTGAGTATAGCTAACTTTGTTCAGAAAAATACCTTCCACTCTGCTACCCTCTAATACAGTGCAGGTGATTTTAGACCCAACAGGAAAACTGATTGTTTAATGAATTGGTTATTAGAAAATTTGTTTTGACTCACTTTAGGTGTGGCAGTTCTCACCTGTGACGCTGGCTCTCAGGAGGCAAAATAGAGAAAAATCGAGACTTTTAGGCTACTCTGGCCTTCACAGTGACACAGCCTCCCAGGAAAAGGAAAAGGAAAAAAAAAAGGAAAAGCAGAAAAAACACAGAAATTTAATCAACAAAGAAAAATTACTAGTTACATATTTATAAGCAAATAGGATATTGTAAATATATTCCTTATAGAATACATAATGATTTACAGACAAGTTGCAGAGGCAATAAATAAATAAATAAATAAATCGGGTTTTAAAACCAAACTGACATGATAAAAAGATGAGAGTTTATATCATCATTGCAGAAAGGAAGAGAACTTCCCAGAACCAAGGTGTGAGTCCCAAAGGAGAGTGCTGGCAGGCTTAACTCCCTGGTGCCAATAGCTTCTGCTTGCCATCAAAAAAATCAAAGCAAACCGATCAAGCTCATACACAGTCAGGTATTCTTTGCAAGAAAAATGTAAGAGTAAGGCTTAAGTGTCAATCATATAAACAACAGCAATCTATCCAGCTAATGGAATATTGCAGACATGATAGTACTGTTTGTAATAAGAATCGTGTATGTTTTAATATAAGAGACAGTGTTGGATAAAAACCTGGATGTATCAAATATGAATGCTAACAAGAAATCTTGCTTGCAAATATTTAATTTAATAAATTTAAATTTTTCTGTTATGTGATAGGAAATTTTTTAGCTTTTGTATCTCTTCCAAATTCTGGTTAAGGAGTTTTCTGTCAAGACGATCTTTCTGTTGTTTAGATTATTATTTTTCTCTCTCTCTCTCTCTCTCTCTCTCTCTCTCTCTCTCTCTCTCTCTCTCTCTCTGTGTGTGTGTGTGTGTGTGTGTGTGTGTGTGTGTGTGTGTGTGTGTGGTGTGGTGTGTGTGTGTGTGTTTTCTTTATGTAATCCCTCACATTTAAAAGTTCAAATTTGGAACTCCTCAAATTTTCTGAATCAAGTATTCAGATCAGAGAGTCAATGATAGACGGTTTAAAGTTCAGAAACACAAAGAGCTGTCTTCAGAATTCTACTTACAGTTCTAAAGGAAACTTGCTTTCACTTACTTGTCGTTACATACTTGTTAATATTTTAACCTTATAAATATTTTAATTCCTTAATTGCTTTGCAGCTTCTCAGGTGTTCATAATTCCTGCCTCTCACAGTGTGGTTCTAAACTTACTGCTAAGCTACATACACTCTGAACCACAAGCTACCACCTCCCAGTCCTCTTCGAACCCACATTCTGGGCCAGGGTCACAGAATGTGTCTTGAGATGGCTTGGCACATCTAAACACAGAGAGATGACTTCCCATGTGAGGTGAGCCATAAAACCAATGCACAGCGGTGGGAAAGGACAGCCTGAGGATAAGAGGAACCCAGCCTGGAAGCAGCACAAAGCAGTCTAATTTCTTCTTATTGTTGTATTCAATCATTTCTCATTCTCAAAGAGATATTTGTTATTTTGTCTAATTAAGCCTTATTATAGCCAGTCTTATTTGTAATCATGTGTTTCTCTGGTGAGCATTCTCTCTCCTCTCCTCTCCTCTCCTCTCCTCTCCTCTCCTCTCCTGTGTAATTGTAAATTTATAATACATGATTAGGTCCATTTACTTTTCCTAGTCTTGTTTCTCATATACACACTTAGCATACATATATGCATTTATCTAATATATTTCACCTTGGAGGAGAGGTGATTGCCATGTGCATTTTTTTTTTTTTTTGTTTTTAGCCACAACAGATCACAATCAAATCACAATTTCCTAGATTTCCACTTTGTCTCTAGCATTTTGCAACTTCTTTATCATTTGGTTCTACTATATGTTTTATTGCTTAGGCATAAACTACAAGATCAAACTTGTTTTTTTATTTTTCCAACTTCCTTCAGGTTAATTTGCTGAATATTTCTACCTTGATTTTTTTTTTTGTGAGTGTTAGATATTTTCTTTATTTACATTTCAAATGTTATCCCCTTTCCTAGTTTCCCCTCTGAAAATCCTCTATTCCCTCCCCACTCCCGCTGTTCCCTAACCCACCCACTCCCATTCCTGGTCCTGGCATTCCCCTACACTGGGGCATAGAGCCTTCACAGGATCAAGGGCCTCTCCTCCCATTGATGACCGACTAGGCCATCCTCTGCTACAAATATAGCTAGAGCCACAAGTTCCACCTTGTGTTTTCTTTGATTGGTGGTATAGTTCCAAGGAGCTCTGGGGGTAGTGGTTAGTTCATATTGTTGTTCCTCCTATAGGGTTGCAGACCCCTTCAGCTTCTTGGGTACTTTCTCTATCTCCTCCATTGGGGGCCCTGTGTTCCATCCAATAGATGACTGTGAGCATCCACTTCTGTATTTGCCAGGCACTGGCATAGCCTCACAAGAGACAGCTATATCAGGGTCCCTTCAGCAAAATCTTTCTGGCATATGCAATAGTGTCTGTGTTTGGTGGCTGTTTATGGGATGAATCCTATTGACTTTCATGATAGGACATAAGTGGGAAAAATCCAGATCATTTAATTTATTTTACACTTGAAATTGGAGAACTATTTCTTATGTGCTCATTTTTTTGTCATTTTATTATATCAATTTTTCACAAAATATATTTTGATCATATTCTTTCCCTTCCCCAATTATTTCCAGATCTCTTCCCTATCTCCTTACCTATCAAATGTCATGTTCTCTCTCTCTCTCTCTCTCTCTCTCTCTCTCTCTTTCTCATATATATATATATATATATATATATATATATATATATATATATATATAATTAGAACCAATTAAAACAACCCAATAAGGTATTTTTTTTAAAGGCAAAACAAAAAGCACACAAAAACCATAAAAGTCCTACTGCTCCTGGGTTTGGGCCTATTCTGGAGTGTGGTTGATATACCCAGTGGCACTCCACTGGAGAAAACTAATTTTCCTTTTCTAGCAGTTTTCAATTGGAAATAGCCTCTTGGCTGAGGGTGAGATTCTGTATATATTTCCCCTTCTCTACACTGGGATTATGTCTAGTTTGAACTTACACTGGTCTTGTGGGCACTGTCCAAGTCTCTAAGAGTTCACGTGTGCATCAATCCTGTTGTATCTGGATGGTGCTCTTTCCTTGAAGTCCTCCATCACCTTTGCCCTTTACTTTTTTTTTTTTTGCCTCCTCTTCTGCATAGATCCCCAAGCTTTGAAGGTGGGGTTTGATAAAAACATTACATTTATAACTGAATATTCCAAAGTCTCTCCATGTCTTCTCATTTTTCAATTGTGGATCTCTATTCATTACCATTTACAGCAAGGAGAAGTTTCTCTGATGAGGGTTGAGCAAAGCATTGATATAATGGTATAGCAATGTTATTAGAAGTCATTTTATGCTATGCTCATTTAGCAGAATAATAGTAGTATGTTTATCAGGGAGGCTCATGACCTATCTAGTATCAAGTTCTTGGCCACCTTAGCAGTGCTGTGTATGGGTTTCATTTCATGGTGTCAGTCTTAAATCCAATCCAAAGGTTCTTCATTAGTCCTATAATGTTTGTGCCACTCTTGCACCTATATCTTACAGGCAGGTAGCTGAGGTAAATCCCAGGGTTCGTAGCTGGGAAGCATTAATGATTCCTTTGTCCTCTGGTAGTATGCATAGTTCCTTCTATAATGTGAATGTTAGTCAGTAGAAGTGAAGCTTCTAGTTGGGTAGCAGGTCATTTTCCCCATACCTGATAACATAAGTGGTGTGTTCAGCAATGGGGCCTTCATCTCAAGTTATAGAAGGGAATCAATATCATTGACAATAGGCTGTGATTGTTGGAGGTGAGGTCTGAAATTAAATGACTCATGAAGATGCAACATTCCGGCCACTCCAGGTTTAACTTGGTGGGATAAGATGTCTAATTAGGGCATTGTCTCACCCTTTATATGGTGACTCCAATTAAGTTTAAATTCCTTTCATATATGTATATATCTTAGCAAGTTTGTACAGTAGTAGATTTCCATGTGGCCTTTTGAAAAATGTGTAATATTAATTGTTTCTCTCCATAATCTCTCCTTTACCCTACTTTCCCATTCTCCTCCCCATTCAATCTTCCAATTCTAATTTCCATTTTATTTCTGTATAACAGCCTTATTTATAATAGCCAGAAACTGGAAAGAACCAAGATATCCTTCAATAGAGGAATGGATACAGAAAATGTGGTACATTTACACAATGGAGTACTACTCAGTTATTAAAAATAATGACTTAAAAAAATAATGACTTTATGAAATTCTTAGGCAAATGGATGGAACTAAAATAAAAAACATCCTGAGTGAGGTAACCCAGTCACAAAAGAACACACATTTTATGTCCTCACTGAAAAGTGGATATTAGCCCAAAAGCTCATAATACCCAAGATAAAATTCACAGACCACATGAAGCTCAAGAAGAAAGAAGACCAAAGTGTGGATGATTCAGTACTTCTAAGACGGGGGGGGGGGGGGGCAAAATACTCATGGGAGGAAAATTCGGAGACAAAGTGTGGAGCAGAGACTGAAGGAAAGGCCATCAAGAGACTGTGCCACCTGGGAATACATCCCATATACAGACATCAAACCCAGACACTATTGCGGATACCAAGAAGTGCGTGCTGTCAGGAGCCTGATATAACTGTCTCCTGAGAAGCTTTGCCAGACCCTAACAAATACAGAAGCAGGTGCTGGCAGCCAACCATTGGACTGAGTATGGGGTCCCAATGGAGGAGTTAGAGAAAGGACTGAAAGAGCTGAAGGTGTTTGCAACCTCCTAAAAAGAACAACAATGTCAATCAACCAGACCCTCCAGAGTTCCCAAGGACTAAACCACCAACGAAAGAGTATACATGGAGACACCCACGACTCCAGCTGCATATGTAGCAGAGGATGGCCTTGTTGGGCATTGGTGGGAGGAGCGGCCCTTTGTCCTGGGCAGGTTCAATGCCCCAGTGTAGGAGAATGCGAGGGAGAGAAGAGGGAATGGGAAAGTGGGTAGGGGACCACCATCACAGAAGCAGGGGAGGAGGGATAGGATAGGAGGTTTTCACAGGGGCAACCAGGAAAGGGGATAACATTTAAAATGTAAATAAATAAAATATCCAATTTTTAAAAAGTAGATTGTAACAACAACAAAAAAAAAAAAAAAAAAAAAAAAAAAAAACCTTTGTACTTTATTTCTTCTTTATTGGAAGAGTCCCTCCTCCCACCCTGACCCCGTACTAGTTACTTAAAATGTTATGAATATTCTAATTGAAACACTTATAAACAAAGCTTAACAGTTAACATTCACATTAAAATACTCAATATTTTTCTTTTGGGCCCTGGGTTGTTACATAACTAAGGATGATTGCTTCTAGCTCTATTCATTTAACTATAAATGTAACAATTTTGTTTTCCTGAACAGTTTAATAAATATTCCACTGTGTACATGTACCATATTTTCATTATCAATTCATTAGTTAATGATAGTTATTACTGAGTAGTGTTTATTAATTCTTGTTATTTTGCGGTGGTTTTTTCCTAATTGTTTTGGGATTATTTAATCTTTGTGTAAATTTTGGTTTGGTTAACCTCTTCAGACTAGTTCTCCTTCTAACACCTTCTGAAGAGCTACATTGATGGATAGAAATTGCTTTGGTTTGTTTCTTTTTCATGAAATGTTTTTCTTTCTCCATTTATTGTAATTGATAGTTTTGCTAGGTATAGTAGTCTGGGTTAGCCTCTGTGGTCTCTCAGAGTTTGTACAACATCCATCTAGGCCCTTCCAGGTTTCAGAGTATCCATTGAAAAATCAGGTGTTATTCTGTTATAAATGGACCTGCATTTACATGTCACTTGGTCTTTTCCGGAACCTTGAAGCTTTTAATATCCTTTCTTGTTCTAAATATTTAGAGTTTTGATTATTATGTGACCTGGGGAGTTCCCCTTCTGGCCCTGTCTGTTTGTTATTCTATATGTCTCTTATACCTTGATAGGCATCTTCTCCTTTAGACGGGAAATTTTCCTTCTATGATTTTGTTAAAAAAATATTTTCCATGTCATTGACCAAGCTTCTTTTTTTCTACTATACCCATTATTTGTAGGCCTGGTTTCTTTATAGTTTCCCAGATTTCCTGGATACTTTGGACCTGAATTTTTTTTTTTGGAATTAATTTTTTCTTTGACTAAACTGTTTCTTCTAGTTTATCTTCAAGACCTGAAATTCTCTCTTCCACATTATTTATTCTGTTGGCAAGGCTTACCTGTGAGATTTTTGTTTGAATTCCTGGGTTTTTTATTTTTAAGTTAATTTCAGTTTGGCTTTTCTTTAGTGATTCTACTTCTTTGTTAAATTCTACTTTCATATATTGAATTGCTTTCACTGTTTGACTCAACTATTTCTGTTTTCACAGACATCATTAGGCATTTTCCATATCCTCTTTAAAATTCTTGAACACATTCATAATTGCTACTTTAATGTCCATGTCTTGTGCTTCAGCTAAATTGTTTTTCTCAGAGAGTATGATAATAGGGCTGCTGGTTTCTGGAGAAGTCATAATATCTTTTTAAAGTTACATTTATGTTTTTGTTTTTGTTTTTTTCTTTTTTGCTAGGCTACAGATACCTGAGATTTGGTTTTTCTTTGGTGTAGATATTTGGTGTTGCCTTTATCTGTAGGTACTACATTCTTTGGCTGTTGTTTTTATAGTCTAGGCCCTACCCAAATGTGGAGGTTGAGGGGTCCCTGATAGAGAGCATTTTTGAGTTCCCACCACATGTAGTGGCAGAGGGATCCAAACTCACAGCCAAGTTGCAGCTGTGGGTAGAGCCTGGATCTGCAGTTGGTAGGAAGTCACAAAGCAATGCTTGTTGGCCTAAAGTCATGTCTGAAAGGGGGGGAGGGAGGCTGTAAAGATCCCATAGAACTATTTTAAAAGTCATCTTCTTAGTATGCTATTTCACCTCCCTACCTACACATACATGTACACATAAGCACAAAGATTGATTTTTGCTTCTTTGTACTTCTCTCTTTGTCTAAGATTCTTTTTTCCATAACTGGTCTCTTTCCTTGTTTTGGCGTACCTTAACAAGGTCTCTAAATGAAAAAAAAAAAATTCTTACTTTATTTCAATGCTATATTATTACTGAAGTAAACTAACAATAAAATACCATTCTGCCATGTTGTGTTGCTTTTGCTTGCTTGCTTGTTTTGTCTTTCTGAGGCAGAATCTCATTCTTTATCCCGTCCTGGCCTGGAACTTAGTATTTAGTCCAGACTGATTTTGAATTCACAGCAATCCTCCTGACTTTGCTTCTCAGCTACTGAAGTTACAGATGTGAACAATACTGCTGCTTGTTTATCCTTTTTTTTTAACTTCTTAAGTCATATAGAGATAATATAAGGTTTGCATGGCTAATAAATCTTATAATATGAAATATTAATACTGTTCCTTTCTTTTAAAATGTATGTAGGACTTCGTGCCATACTTTGGAACCAGTGTTAAGCATTTGTTTTCCTTATCTACAACCCAATTTGCATGCATGACCATATGAAGAGATTTTAGTCCTTTGATTTCTTGGACATTTGAAAATGTATGAAACCCCTGTAAGGGGCATATTAGCATATACCCAAAAAGTTAGACTCAAATGCTATTTAACTGCTCTATTTTCCATTATGGGTCTGTCAGCAGGAACATGTTGCCCTATAGTACATGACAAGGGAAAACGCCAGTAACATTGTTTTTCATAGACAGAAAAAATACCAAAGAAGCAATTTCTTAGCTAAAATGTCACCTGTTAGATGTATAGGGCTCACTGTATTTTGTTGCCCTGGTAACGGCTGGTGTAAAATGACTCCTTTGCACTGCTCCATCAGAGTGATTGCATCCTGTTTTTTCCATCATTTTACAAGAGGCTGTTTTCATTCTCCCTTCCTGACCATATTAAGTGTAAAGAGATTGAATTACTGTGCTGTGCCCTCTCCATTCGATGTGGATTTAAGAGTTGATATTGATGTACTGAGAACCCTGTGCTTCTTCAAGAAAAAAAAGCTACAAATTATAATGAATTTGACTTTTATGTATCGACCATTCAAGAGTTGAAGTAGGGTTTCAGCACCCAAGGGATAGACAGGGCCCGATCAGCATTTTTCATTCGAACGAATCCAATTGATAAAGCAATATACTTGGTGTCACTTCGCTTGATCTTCAAGTTTAACAATAGTCATGCTAAAAGTAGATACATTACTCTATAAATTTTGCCCATAAAAAAAAAAATGTGCTAGCCATAGCTTTCTACAGCTGTACTTCTTCCAACTTTTAACTGAGCAGGGCAGAAAAGAAGCTCATTCCAAAATCATGCTGAGGCAGTGCAAGAGCACATGTGGGCAGGAAGTATTCAGGTGCCACCTTGCTTCCCTGTCCACAGCCAGCCATTACAGGGTCTTTCCCATGGAATTGGTCCTTGCTCTCTTCTTAGTGGAAAATTACTCTCCCAAGTGGCATGCTGCTTTGTAATTACCAAACTGTTTCATTGTGTTATACTGAAAGCTTAATGCCCCCAAACCCCATTCGTTTGAAATGTTCACTTGTCCCAAGTAGTGCCTTTTTTTCTGTTTTTCCAGATACTGTTTCTCAGTATAGTCCTGACTGTCCTGGAACTTACTCTGTAAACCAGGCTAGCCTTGAAGTCAAACTCAGGGATCTACCAGTCTCTTCCTTCCAAATGCTGGCATTAAAGGCATGCACCACTATGCCCAGTGGGAGTGATTTTTTTTTAAAGCAAAGGTTTTTGTTAATGAGATTGAGGAAATTTAAATGTTGACCATTGCTACAGAATACTTGTCATCCTGTGACATTCTTTAAAAAGCTTGGAATAGATGAGAGTTTGCAGAAGAAATAAAGATAGAAGAGGATATGTCAGAGGATTTAAGAAACTCTCCCTTCCTCTGGCTGGGTTGATGGAGGCCGGTAATCCACTTTGCTTTATTAGCATTATGTCATAGGAAAAGTCTCTCCAGTTAATTGCTTTCCCTGAACATCGGCTCCCTCTCAGAATTTTGTAAAGGTTGTTGTGAAAGTCCTACTGCTTGGTCACAGCATGGAGAGGCATAAAATTCTGCCCAACATGGCCAATTTGGTTAATTGTGTATTTAGACATTTTTAAATGACTTCAACCATGATGATCAATGACCATTGCCCTTTATCAGTGAAACACTGCAAACATTTAAATGGCTAACTAATGACCTTTTTATTGTTTGATGATTCTTAATATGTATACAACAGGAAACTGGTATTGATTTATGCTGTCACTCTTCCCTGGAAAGCTGGTTATCAAAGGCTCTTTGTTTTCTCTCTCTCTGTCTCTCTGTCTCTCTGTCTCTCTCACTTTTTCAATTCCTCGCCCTCTTGTTCTCTTGTTCTCTCTCCTTCCTGCCTCTCCCTGCTTTCTTCCCCACAGTCTTGTGCTTTTTCTTCTCCCTGTTTTCTCTTTTTAATAGCTCTATATTGCAGACTCATTGACATAAAGTATCTGTATCCCCTTTAGTAGAAGGGATCTTCTACTAAAAACTCAACTTCTAAACATGCAATGTTTATAGAAGTCTTCTTACTCTTGCATGTACATGGTCTCTGTTCCTGTGTCTCTGACATGTAAAGGCTCCCTTAAGCAGTACTGTGGCACCTAGAGCAGTAACAGCAGGAACCTCTGAAAACTAGTGAGCACTGACAATTAGCAGCCTACCTCAGACCTTTAACATCAGATCATGTAGGAAACAGCCCTGTGATATGCTTGGCAAGTACCTCATCTGAGCCTCACTTGGCTTATAGTATGCATGTGACATCCATTGCTGGGAGAAAATCCAGTTGATTTCAAGTGACAGTGCTATAGTAAATGCTGGGGTCACATGAGTGCTCTCTCCCAAAAGTGTTTAAAGAGTCTGGGGAACAAATTCCTTGAAGTAGCTTTGAGAGAGAACAGCCAAGTGATGAGCTTGAGTGAGCAGAGGTCAGATCCTGCTGGGTCATAGTCCGGAGAGTAGAGTCTAGTTCCCTGTTTGTCCCTAACTTCATGTTCTGTGATAGCATGTGAAGAAGGCCAATTTCACTGTTTTCTAATGGAAATACATCTACTTGAGTTATATAGGAGCATCAAAAGAAATCATACGGAAGCCGAGGACAGGCCATTCCCTGATTTTCTACATTATGAAAATGGACAAATACAAGAGGATACTATGAATAGCATCAACCTTGTCTTTAATAAGAGCGTTGAGGGGATGTAGAAAACAATCACACACTGACATGGAATGTGTTGCTGTGCTCTGTATTTTCCTGAAGAAATCTGGGATTTTAGGAATGAGATCTTTTTGCTTTCTCTCTCTCTGTCTTTTCTCCTGTTTCTGCCCTAGCCTCCCTGCATAAATAGCCTGGCACGTAATACCACCTGCTTGGAAGATGGCGAAAAAAGAGCAGCTCTCATTTTGTGCTCAATCACAGAACCAGTCCCTTACCCATATTTTAAGAGAGATGAGAAAGAGCTGCCAGGTGTCAGTGCCTTGTAAATCTATTTCCTTTGCAGGAGAATTACAGGACTTGGCAGAACTGGTGAGGTGACTATGGATAGTCCTTTCTGGAATGTGTTGTTTCTTTCTGGGTTGGGGTAATTGAGTGAGAGGTGTGGGGACAATTACTCCAGGAAGTTCCAATAATTATACACATGGAGAGAAGAACACCCCTCCCCAGCTTTCCTATTCACACATCTTAGGGACTGACATATTTAGGGTGGTCCTGTTCAATACAAATAATGCAAGCTATGCTTCCCATTCAAGCCTTTCTTATAATCTCACTAAAACGTTTTAAAGCAACAGATGCAATTAATTTTACAGACTTATCTTATTTACCCAAGTTTCCTGAAATATTAAGAAGCCAACTTGTAATTGACCCAAACCTCTTGTTATCTATCTCTCTTCCAAATTAAACCTTTGGAATCTGGTATCTATCTTCCACTGACAGTCACATGTGACTCATGGGACTTCTAATTCGCCAGAGAAGATTCAGAAAAATCTTAATTTTTAAAATGCAGGCTAGCAAGCCTGTGTGACACAAGTCAACCCCCTTTAGACTGTGCTGGTGAAACACCTGCTCTGGTGATTCCTTGCGTTCCTGGTGTCTGCCTGCACACAGACACATCCCCTGCTGCAGAGAGGGGCAGTTCCTGCCAATCACGTTTTCCCCTTCTGGGGTGGGGTGGGGGTATTTTCTGAATAAGGGTTGGGGGTTGGGGGAAGACAGGGAAGGAAAACAGAGATTAGTGGATGCTTTGCATCCACACCAATATTTGTTCTTATTCTTATCAAGCAGAAAAAGCGGAAAGTCTCCCTTGTACTTCCCAGTTTTGTGATCCCCTTCAGGCAGATAGACAAGGATAGGAGGGAGACAAAGGCCTGAAAAATCTTCAGCCCAGTGCCCTCATGCCCACCTCATGCCTGGTCTTGGGAGAAACAGAAAGCCCTGACTCAGTGGTATCTGTACCCTTTCAAAAATCCATTTCAAAAAAGAAATGGATTTCTTCAGGTAAGCACACTAAAAATAAAAATGATTAAAGGCAAGTACCTGAGAACCACACAAATATTATAATCTCTTAAAATTAGTATGTATCAATTTTGCCTGAAAATACCTGTTCACTACCCTAGACCAGGCTCACCCTTAAACATACATTATTTTTGTGAATAGATTCTTCTTGGGGGCAGGTATTTTATCTGCTTGGGTAAACTTACTACATCACCACTCCACTGCTCCCCCTCCAATGCTCTTCATCCGAAGCCTGTGTCCAGTGAACTCCTAAAATCCCCTGGCCTTCAGTTCCATCTGGTCCTCAGCCCTGATCTCTTGTCTTCATATGCATATGCAGCTCCTCTCAACAGGGCAGGGCTAACTTAGCCTAGCTGATTTGATGTAACTGGATAAAATTATTGTGCGCTGTGATTGTAAATACTCCTTCTCTCATTCCTAGCCTGGAAAGGCTGGAGAGCCATTACATCGTAATTGGGTAATTTCTTTTTTAGATATCCAGAGGCATCAAAGACTGTGTGGAGCAGGATGTCTGGTGCCAGCTGGTGTTAAAATGTTGTCAATTCTGAGAGAACCCAGGACCTAATTTATGGACAGAATCTTTTAGGATTTAAAGCACTTTTACTTAACTTGTTTTGAAACTGGAGATCTGAATCCACTATCCCAATCTATTTGAAGAAGAAAATATTTGGTCTGCAAGATCTCCTTTGTTTCCATTTTCTTTCTTTCTTTTTTTTCTTTTTTCTTTTCCTCCCCCTGCTTTATGCACACTGCACTTTTGGAAATTTCAGCAAATTGCAAAGCCATGTGTTTATGTAGCAAATGGCTTTGTTCTAGTTCATTTGCAGCTTACAAAAAAAAAATGTGTTTGGATGGAGATGTGCATAAAGACACACACACACACACATCAACACACACCTTACAGCTCAAAGAAAAGAGGTCAGTTCCTGGAGTTCATAAATTCTACCAATTAATTGGGCGATGTGCGGTGGCTGTCATTGTACAGAGGACCAATAAAAGAAAATGAAGCCCGGAGATTCATTTCAGAATAAAAGTAGGGATGTAAAAATGTAAGGGAGGCAATCTTTTGCCCCAAGCATTATGTGCCAATCCAAAACAGAAGGAAAGGCGTGAGAGCTTGTTGCAGGGCGGAGAGGGAGGTAGACAGAGGTAGGAAATAGTAGTGGGTGCTGTTCTCGCCACTACAGAATCTGCGCAGCAAATTGCTGTGCTTTAAGAAGAAGCAGCAATCAGCAGCGATTGAAATATCCCTGAATGCAGCTATAATGATGCTCCTCGTCTCCCTCTTGTGTCTGGCACGATAAGCCATCATCAGAAATGGGCACCATCATGCAGGGTACATTTTCTAAAGACAAGAACACCCCTGCATGTGATTCTGAGCCTGAGAGCCATCCATGTGGCTGAGGTGCAGAGACACAGGGGCCAGCTTCACCAGCATGTAACCTGTCCAGTCACACAGAGGCCTCCTGGCACAAAGACCGCATGCTTCATTAAATGCCACAGTGTTGTCAACTTGAAATTAAAACTCCTCATAATTGTGAACAAGGAGCTATGGGTTTCATCTTGTTGTAGACCTTGTTAATATCAGAGGCATAAAATATAGCTATTTAAAATGTCTGCACCTGAAAGATTCACGCGCAGCTTCCCTGACCAGGTAATCAGGAACACAGAGAATAAAACAGCAAGTAGAGCTTTCTCACATATCATGAGGGGAAGTCACCTCTTGTCACTTGCTGGTTCCTGAATTACAGCAATTGCAAAAAAAAAAAAAAAGCCACCTGCTTCCCTGAACCCCAGCTCTGCATCCACAGTCTACCAAGGTAGTTCTGGGTGTTTCTATTAACTGGCTTGAGTTACAGAGCACCAAAGTCAAGTCGCATCAGAAGTTATTTGGCACGAGAAGACATAGCACAATCTGGTAGAAAGCAGAATCATACAAAGGGATCTCATGTGTATACAGTTGTGATCTTTTTAGGTGGGGGAAAAACAGGATAAAGGGGACACAGTAACAAACTAGTGCATCAAGTCATACGTGATTGTGTTTCTCTGAGTTTTTCTCCCTGGCAATGAGCATATTACAGACCTGATTAAGCCATCTTGCCACTTCTTTTCTTGTTCTGAGGGCAATATTTTTGGGTGGGAGTGTGCCTTGAGTAACTCTCACATGCCATGAGGAGATGGGTACTGCTCTGAGAACTGCCTAAAAGAATTAGCACACAAATATTATAAAAAGAGATTTTTAATGGTAGTAGTATCAAAATCTAAAATGCAAAGACTGCCATAAGAAGGTTTTGGGGGTTTTGTGGTTGTGAGTATGATTAAGTTGAGGTCTCTTCTCAAAATTATTGGAAATAAGTGACTTTGGGGAAAGAAAACACTGGTAGGATCAGATGACTCTAGACTTCAAGTAAACCACTACATCGGAGACTTGTCCACATTCCTAGCATATGTAATTATATACTAAGGAAAAGACATGAAAGAATGTTGGCTCTTCTAAAGAGAGAGTCACATGCACACACAGAGAAAAGGCTCCATTGCCTATGTCTGCCAGTTCAGCCATTGCTCTCTCAGTCAGATTTTTTATGAAAATTGCTTGATTTTCATAAAATCAAAGATCCAGAATCTTATTATGATCCATTGCAAGGAAGAGGCACTGGAGATCTCTGGATTCCAGGAATGGTCTGCCATCTTGGGGTCATTGTAGGGTCAAAAGACTCTGCTCAGTAGAACAAGCAAAAAATGACATGGGAAGAAGTTGACAGGTATTCACAGGGCCCAGAGCCCCAACCTGTAGGTCAACGAAGTCTTGAGGTTGTAGCACTCTTGTTGGTGCCACACAATGAATAAAACAAAAGCTACTTCAGTACCTGCAGTTCGGCAGACTTACCCTCTCTGTGATAAATGACTTAAGTTCTGATTCATAGACACCTAAAAGCTAAATATCTGGAGCTTAGCCCTGGCTCACTCTTGTTCTTGAACCACTCTTAAGTAATAGAATGAATCCTGTGGATTTGGTTGGATTTTATACATAGTTAAGAGCCACATAATGTCATTTATGCCAACAATGAAACATATACACAGAAGTGGTACCATAAGAATACAATGTCTCCTGAGAGGTTCTGCCAGTGCCTGACAAATACATAAGTGGATGCTCATAGCCATCCATTGGATGGAACACAGGGTCTTCAATGAAGGAGCTAGAGAAAGTACCCAAGGAGATGAAGGGGTTTGCAGCCCCATAGGAGGAACAACAATATGAACCAGTACCCCAAGAGCTCCCTGGGACTAAACCACCAACCAAAGAAAACACAGGAACTCAAGGCTCTAGCTGCATATGTAGCAGAGGATGGCCTAGTTAGTCATCAATGGGAGGAGAGGCCCTTGGTCCTGTGAAGGTTCTATGCCCCAGTATAGGAGAATGTCAAGGCCAGGAAGTGGGGGGTGTGGGGGGGTGAGCAGGGGGATGTGGGGAGATAGGGGGTTTTCGGAGGGGAAACCAGGAAAGGGGATAACATTTGAAATGTAAATAAAGAAAACATCTAATAAAAAAAAGGAAAAAGGGAAATGTAAATAAAGAAATTATCTAATAAAAAATAAGTTAAAAATTCCTTTTACTACATTATGAAATATTATCATAATGTTATAGACAACCACGACTCATGTGTTTGCAGTGAGATTCCTATAAACACATCTGTTGCATTGCAAGTTGTATTCAAAATATATGGCATGAAGTCCCTCAATAGTGATGAGACATGACTATGCCATTTGCAGTATGTACTGTACCATACTTCCATTACTTTATAAAACATTCCTACATATAAAAGAATAAAAGAGTATTCAGAATTGCAATAGCAGCAGCCCATCCAGGGCATTGGTTGTGTCTTTTGATTAAATCAGGACACAATGTGATGGGCCTATACCAAAAAAAGTATGTGTAAGATAATTGTGATGTTCACAGAATGATGAAATTGCCCTTCTCAGAATCTGCTTCCCCTTTTAAGCCTTGCATAACTGTGTGTGTTGATATAGTAGGGATAATAATGCAATGTTTCATAATATTTTTGTCACTATCCCAGGAAACAAACACATGGCACTTAGAAGAAAGCCTTCACACAGCAAACATCTAATTCAGAAACATGCTTGCTAGGCTCTGGCTATTCCTTTCCCATCTCAGATGTTTTTCAGAGCAACATCAAAGGAAAGATCACATGGTATATGTGTTTATAGTTAAAGTAACTTTGGAAAAATCTCCTTTTCCTCTTGGTTTTTCATCTTTGGATACAAGGTCTATGATTCCTCATGTCTCTGGGAATGGGCCATCTTAGTAAGACCCAGAGATGCCCACATCTAACCTAGTGATGGACAAGTGGAACATAGAGAAGAACAGTCCGTGCGTTGTGGGTGGATGAAGAAGTCTTAGCAAGGTCGCTAATTTACTCCTCTGTTCTTGGTTTGGACCACTGTATCTGGTTAAAATGTGGAAGATAGTAATTTCCAGATCATAGAGGCCCTACAAATGTTTAAATGCCTCTTCTTCCTTTTCTGTCTTACCAACAAGCCCCTTCCCAGGTTTATATCCACAAAGCAAGAGAAACAAATTTAGTCCTTTCCAGAATGAAACAGGATTGTAAGGAAGAAAGGAATGACGTTTTAAGCTCCTGGGAACCCCAGGAGTGCTGCTTTCTTCTTTTTACCAAGGATACCTCTAGACTTACAAGAAGCAAGATGGGAAGTAAATATCCTTACGATGTAGTGGAAAGAACAGTAAATGTTCTATTTTTAGCATGTCATGTCTGTGGAAAAGCCCTTAATCTACTTGAAGGCAGCCTCACTTCCAGTATGTGTCTTCACATTTACAAGTTTATTGGCTCCATGGCTTTCTCAAGAAATTTAAGATGTGAGGCTCCTTTAATTATTTTTTTAAGAATTTAAAGTTTAAACCCTCCTGAAACTTTATCACTCGAAATTAAGTATAGAGGCAACGTGGAGAAGCATGAAACGTGGCCCTGACAGTAAACTAAAGCGCAGGGTCTGACCTGCCTGCCATGGGCCTTTGGCCAAGTAATTGAATGTCCCCAACCCTCCATTTTGTCATCATTGGAAAATGATGAAACTCTGACTTGTGGTGACTAGCAATAAGACGCTGTGCACAAGACAAGATGTTCCTGGCCGATAGTTGCCAGACTAGGGCAAATGCATACCCAGAACAGGTCTTCCTGTCTCTCACCCAGCTGCTGTCACTTAGGTTTCATCTTCCTTGTCTCCACCACAGCTACATGCCCATTCTAGTTCTCCCACGGGGTAGCCGCTCCAGTTGCCATTTTCAAAGACTAGCATGTAAAACAGCATCAGCACCGTAAGTACACGCCATTGACTAGCCTGTCATTCTTTAACTAAGGTGTTTCTGTTGGGAAAGGGAAGGGGAGGCCACGTGTTTCACTTATGCTAAGTGCTAATGCATGGGCACTTCCAGCAGGAGAGGTGGACCTTGGAACCTGTGTGTTTTCTAAAAGGGAAAGTTGGCATAAGGGAATCAGGATAGAGGCTGGGACACAAATAACCTAACAGCAAGCACTGTGGCTGCTCTGGAGCTCTCGGCTTATTTATAATTCAAAGCTGGTCTGAAAAGCAATAGGAAAATGACTTAATGGCACCTCCTCAGCTTGTAGCAGGGCTGGCTTTTGCAGCTGGGGAGAGCTCTGTGCAGTCCCAGGCAGCCTGGAGCTGATCCATGCCAAGGGGATGTCCCAAGGGCTAGGGCCCATAGCATGCTGAAGTGACCGGCATAGCAGGAGTATGGCATGACAGGCAGCCCACAAGCCTGTGTCTGCTTTTGACCATCTTTTTCTCCTAGGTCTCAGAATGCTGGGTACCTTTGAGAAGCCCTGGGATGGTGAATTATCCTTCGCCTGAGTTCTAGAGAGAGGATCCTTTTGAACTTTCTAACTGAGGTGACTAAAGGGTTGGACAAGGACCCTGAGGGAAGGAGAGTTAAGCAGGCAGTTTAGAAGGCCAAGGAGAATAGCACAAAGGTCTCTGTAGCTGTATGGGGTGAAGTCACTCCTGAGAATAAAAGGCAGTTCTGTACATTTGTAAGTGAAACAGAGCCAGAAGGAAGGGATGGAACTCAGGGCCAAACAGCCCAAGGCCATTCCCTTGGATGCAGGCCAGGCCCCGCTGAGATTTCCCTTCCCAGCTTGCTGCTAAACTGGGTGTTTATAGCAGCAGTGGCAAGAAGACGGCAAGGTGAAGTTCAATGAAGCACTGGCCTGGGTGTAGTCCCTTGGCATCTCTCAGGCTTTTTTTCTTTCAGCCCTTGGTAGGGGGAGGGAGGTGTTTATTATCATCATAGTGACCTTCACTTTCATCACATTCAAAGTAGAACCATGTTAAAATCTGGAAGGATTAATGAAGTAATATAAAATGAGGTCACCCACTCATTAAACAAAGGGCTAAGCTGCCTTAATACCAACTTTGACATGCACCTGTTTAGCCAATTTCCATCTGTGTCTGTGGGAGCCAGAACTGTGCAGTAGTTAGACTCTGAGTGCAAACTTGTGTCATGAGATCTCTCTACCCTGAGCTGACCTCAACAAGCAAACAGGGTACACCGTCTGCAGTCAGGAGCTAGTTGAGACATGTATGGCTACGGCACATTGGGCAGACGACAGCCTCTGACTATCCTAAATTGGCAAGCAAAAAGAGGCCAATTTCAACCTCTATTCTAACTCACTGACCTAGATTTTTGTTCTCAGTGTTCATTAAATGTCACGTACCGCAGATCAAATGGCGAATCCTGTGTCCTTGAATGAATCTAGAGTAAAATTGTGGAGCAACTGAAATTCATTTTATATTTCCACTGATCTTCAGCCAGCTCCTATCTTCTCAACCATCCCTCAGTCCCATCAAGTTAAACGGAATCCAGAAATGGCACAGAGCTACAGCAACAAAAGATACCCACTTCTAAGAGAGACTTCTAAATGAGTAACTCTTTAAAAATGGAATAAATAGACTCAGCTAATTGGGCCAAAGTAGATAATTTATCTAGCTTGGCTTGCTTCTCACTGACCAGTCATTCTGTGGCCTCATGCCCCAAGCATTGGAAAGTCTGTCATTGGACCAGAGAAGCCAACAGAATAGGCCCTGGTACTTTCGTTTTATTTGTTGTTTTTCTATTAAAGACTTGAAAAACTATTTGTGGTGCTAGTCTAGCTTTGTGGCCTGGAAGAAATCTGATAGATTCAAGTATATTGTTCTATGAAGGGATGCTAGTGATGTGCCTCAGACTCGATGCTAAAGATAAGTTTACATCTTACCCAATGACCATGAGTGGGTTAACAGAAACTTAACAGTGTGATCATGTGATTCATTTTCAGTCCTCAATCAGTGTCAGATCCAAAAGAAACTTGAGACCATTGGTCTAGCTGGGGTGCCTATTAGCATACCAAAGGACACATGGGCTTCCAGGCTCCCCCAGTACCAGTGACACTTCTCAGCTCTTCTCACCATGTCCCTGTGCTCAAGCTTCTCCAGCTCAAGGTTTTCCCTTCTCCTAGCTTCTCTTTCAGATAAAACCCTGCCCTTTTGGCCATGCTCTACAAACTTTCTCAGTCTTTTGCCTCTCCTTTTTTGCGCTCTCTCTCTCTGTCTCTCTCTCTCTCTCTCTCTCTCTCTCTCTCTCTCTCTCTCTCTCTCTCCCTCCCTCCTTCCCTCCTTCCATCCCTCCTCTCTTCTTCTACTCTCCCCCCAGCTTCCTCTCCTCTCATGGCCCAGTACAGACTACCAGCCATGTTTAGCTTATTCCTTTCTCTCCCTGCTTTGGATTCTTCCAGATGCCTCTGGCTGTTCTCTTCCTCATAACTACAATTAAAACCTTCCCCCTAACTGCACCTTGGAGAAGTCGTCTCCTCACTTTATGCACATTTTATATTTTATTCTGGACCAATTCATATGTTTGGTTTACAAATTTTATCTTTTGGGTTTTTTTTTCTTTGTTTGCTGTTTGTTTATTTTTTTTTTCTTCTTATCTTTTTGGTTGTTTAGTGGACACACTGAGGTAAAAAATATGAAAAGATCAGTTGTTGGCTATTAGGAAAATACACACAAAGAGACAGCAAAAAATAAATAAATAAACTAGGAAAGGCAGATAGAAAGTAGGCTTCACATATCTTGTAACATTTTGATGCTTGTGCATTGGAGACTGAAAGTGGCTTCCCACCATGTTATAAAAGTTTGTAGAGCACAAAGCAAACCTCTCAAGACTGGCACAAACAAACGAACTGCAAAAATTTAATAAAGAAGGAAGGAATTACCCCTGGTGATTCTAAGCTCCTTGTTTTACTGCAAGACCTGAGACTTGAGGATACAACCTATCAATTTCAGCCTTCTGCCATACAAAAAAAAAAAAAAAAAAAATCCTTAGTTGCAACTTCAACAGCTTCCAAAGATCACATGGCACAAGCTAATCTCACTCCTTCCTGTGCTGGATCAAAAGTCCAAGGTGACAAAGGAGGGTGAGATTGTGATCAGCCAAGGCTTCAAGCTATGGCTTTCACTCTGATCTGTTCTGTGGCATTCTTATAACCAAATCAAAACAAATGAGCTTATTCCAGGATTATGCTCAAGAGGGAGATACCAGAACCTAAGAGGCAGCAAAATGAGGGGGAAGGAAGGGCATTGCTGGCAAGAGTCTGCTCTGGGTCTTTCTTAACAGCCACTGACGAGGGAAGCCAACCTTTGCTTGTTCATTTGGAATGGATCAAAAATCTGTCACATTATCAATAACAGTGAGGGAATATCCTTGTTCCTTAAGCATGTTTGAGATAGAACAGGATAGGGGAGTTCAGTGGGCGATGCTGATATGTCAGGGTAAGTTACAAGAGGAGAACATGCAACCAAGCATCAGAGGGCACCTCTCTCACCTGATGAAAACAACTGAATTCTGCATTAGAACCATCATCGTATCCTCCCACACCCAACTAAAAGCTTCATGTCAAACTTTACAATAGGTTGAAATAGTTGAAACACCTCAGTTTGAGTTACTTGAGAGTACATTAGAATGGGGAAGAAACTGTCCAGAAGACAATTTTTTTCTAGATTTCCAAGCATATAAGAAAGACATAGATGAGAATCTGCAAGAGGACAGTGTAGAGTGCTGGATCCAAAGTTACCTTGGTTTGTGATTGTGTTAACTAATTGTGTGGGAATGATTTTGAGAGAGGCTGATCAAGCCTGGCATTCCAGAAAGTAGCACACCCAGCTGCTGAATGATGCCTAACTTTTTACCACTAGATGTAAAAATTAAAATAGACTGAATGACTTCTGTGAGCCAAACACTATTAATGTTCCGGCCTCTTATTAATGTCTTCTTAAAGGTGTCTGCATAGAGCAACTGTCCTCCTCTTGCAGTGGATGCTTTGTGTTTCAGAGAAGCAAAGTCTCATCCTCAGAACCCAAAGTAGACCAGCTAGATTGGGAGCTAGTGAGACGGCTCAGCCCATTAAGGCATTTATTGTCAATCCTGATCTCAAGGACCCATATACTAGAAAGACAGAACCAAATCCCACAAGTTATTTTCTGACCTCTGAGAACACACATACACACACACCCACACACATATGCATGTGATATGTGTGTATGTGCCCATAGTTAATAAATGTAAGTTCTTTTAAAGCAAGGTTGATCAGCTTCGGAATCTGTCTTGATTCTGTAGAGACAGCGAGAAAGGCAGTCTTTTGAGTTAACCTTTGTCATGGGCTTGAGAGATGCGGTACTTCTAATATTGGCAAACCATTTATATTTAATATAAGTCGCTTTTAAAAATCTCCTCACATGTCCTTCCTAGAAGGGAGCTGGTGATACAAAAAGATGAAATGATGAGTATATAGCTCAGTTAAGTACTTGTCTAGTAAGCTCAAAGTTCTAGGTTCAACCCCCAGAATCATACAAACTGCATATTGTGGTACATGGTTGTAATCCCTACACATAGGAGATAGAGACAGAAAAACCAGAAATTAAAGGTCATCCTCAGCTACAACACAAGTTTTAGATAAGCCCAGTTTACATGAGACTTTGTATCTTAATAATAATAATAATAATAATAATAATAATAAATAATGATAGTAATAATAATAACAATAGTAATAATAGTCTAACAATTAAGAAGTATGGAAATACAGTCTCAAAATAAGAGATACTGAAGTTCAGGAAACTCAGAACTAGAGATGCAAGTGTCTTAAGAAATATTTCCTAGCTAAACATTTCTAGCCCATTACAAAGGAACAAAAACTATAAATTGTCTTAAATTTAGATAATTTCCTCTATCCTGATATACATAATCTAAACATTTGCATCAATCATGACAAACGTATCACATAAGAATGGATTAGATTGGTAATAGCCCTATATCTTAGAAAGCCACAATTACCACTTTTTTAAAATGTCGCTTAGTCCACAGAGATGAATTTCTAGATGCAGACTTATGGCCAAAGGTTCAGTCAATCCCAGGTCTCCTGACGTCAGTGGATGCAGACTATGGCCAAAGGTTCAGTCAATTCCAGGTCTCCTGACGTCAGTGGATAAGCTTCATCCCTGAGAATAAGGATAGTGTTCTATGGAGTTTATATTTGGGCTTTTCTGATACAAGGGGTTTGGTCAGGACTCTCCTTTGGGGCCCTCTAGGTTTTTTTCATCCATAATTGTTTCCCAGCTTAAAATGTAAGATAAAGCCAGAAACTAGAAGGTTGTTGTAATGTACATTTGCACAACTCAGTTTTCTCAAAATGTAGTCATTCTTTTTTTTTTTTTCTTGGTAAAAACATGCTGATTTCCTTTGGGTTTTGTCTCCTTCTGGTTCATGGGAACATGACACTTTTACCCATGAGGATGGACAAGCAAGATGTGATAAGTACTTTCTCACTGTTTCTAGAGCTTTCCACATACTTCAGAGAAAGCTCCAAGGAGGGACTTCAATCTTTCATTGAATATCAGAAATCCAAAAGTATTCTAGGACAGCACAGTCATTTCTCATACCAAATGAGATTCTACCCTAAGAACAATTAAGTACATCAAGAACAAAATACAGCAGGTTGGGCTGTGCAGACCGGAAACTTGGTGGCACTGGAAGACATACATAAATTTGAGCCACTGCACCCCAATTTCCAAGTACAGCAGGCTTGAGTTTCTGTCTCTTATAACATAAACATCTCAACAAGAGCCATATGAGTAAAGGCATTGCGTAAAGACTGATGCACTGTCTGGTTGGCTGGTTGAACTTAAATAGGCATTCACAAATGGCATCCCAGAGCTTTCCATGTAGAAGGCATGGAGTGAGTAGCAGTGTTGCTATGGGGGCTGATTCATGTAAGACCTATGTACTTGCTGCAGTCGGGGGGGGGGGCTGATTCATGTAAGATCTATGTACTTGCTGCAGTCGAGGGGTGGGAGCCACGGGAAAGGAAGGAGAGCACAGCAGTTCCATGCACTCCCAAGAGCTTGACATAAGAGTCCTAGAGGAGTTAACTGATGAGAAACAGCTCTTTGATGTGGAGAGAGATTTGAGTGGTGACAATAACAGTACTGTCTGCTGTATTTGAAAATCAGGTGCAAAAAAAATCTCTGAGATGCCAGGATATCCTAGTTTCAGGAAAGAACTTTCTTCCAACATAAGTTTTTTTTTTCAAAGTTGGACCAACAGCAGCAGCAGCAGCAGCATTGGGAACTTGTACAAAATGTACATTTGTTTTTCTGGCTTTAAGCTACACCTCCTCATTCAGACACAGGGGATGAAGTGTGAAAGTCTGTGTTTAACAAGATTTGTGCGTACTTCTCTTGCATGCTCTAATGTGAGGGTTTCTTGTCTGAAGGGTTTCAATGGTGTTTTTAAACATAAATGTGATGGGCTGAGAGTCCATGTCTCCAAATTCATTTGTTGAAATTCTAACCCCTGGCTTGAGAGTATGTGTGGGTGGAGCCTCTCAAATAAGACTTGTGTCCTTATAAACTTCAGAGAGATGACTCACTACTTTCTTCGTGTGAAGACAAGGTTCCTGCTACCAGAGAACCGCCAGGAAACGGCCCACCCTATGCACCCCATTCAGCACTGCCATGTTCTAGTTAGTCTCAGAGTGTGAGGAGGCAATTCCTGTTGTTTAGAGGCCATCTAATCTGTGGTGTTTTCTTGTGGCAGCCAGAATAGAATAATACACTGGGTATTCACAAGCTTGAATTGGGACCAACTTACATCTTTATTTTCATTAACCTCTAGTCAAAGCTTAGATTTCTGTTATGAGTCTGGGCAGTAAACGAGAACATGCAACGTCACATTCCGCAACTGAACGGAGAGGTATTCTTGGGTCACATTTTAGGGGTGCTAGATATATTAAAACACCATCAATACTGGTTGCTATCTTAAAATTATGGTAATTATGTGGCCTGTTGCTAGATTGTTAATGTGTTTGTTTGAAGCACTTTTTGGATAAGATGGCTCCATGTCTGGATAAGAGAAAAGGATTCTATTGTAAAGGGAGGAAGCTCTTTGGGAATCCAAAAGAGATAGGACAGTTAACAAGTGCAGAAAATCACAGGCAGAGGAGGGACAAGATTAAAGGTGGCTCCCCAGGGGAAGACAGTAAACCGAAGCCCCATCAAAATGAAGTCAGGCAGCCTTAGTAAGAAGAAACATGCAGAAATTCCCTCGGGACTAACCCATAGGTCCCACATGCCTCAAATCTAGTTGCTTGAACAGTGGCTTAACCTGGGTCAGCAGGTAGATGGTTTTCTCAGCTTAGTGGGCTGCGGCCAAGTGCCATCTTAACAAGAGATTGTTGTTTAAAACTAAGCTACCCTGATGGCCAGAGAACAGGGAATAGCCAAAAGTCAGGGAGCACAAATTAAACTTACTTCAGCCTCTAAGAACAGAGTTAGCCCCAGGAGACAGCTGTAGACAGGGGAATAGCTATATAAACAAGCCCCAAAATGTGGAAAGCAGAAGGCTTGGCTGGGACAGTGCAGTTATATAGTAAGGAGCCTGGCATCAGACCATATCACCTGAGGCAATTTTGAAGGTTGATAGCCCTAAGCTGGAGGTCAGTAGGCCGACAGCATCTGGAGCCAGCTACCTGCTTTAAGATTCACTGCTGTGGAGTGAAGAATGTTGAAGCTCCAACCAACTCCTTAATATCTGCAGATGTAGCCCTCCAGCAGGTTAATGCTTGGTGGTTTGTTAAAGTAGGAAGGCAGTCCTCTGCCTGCACATCTCTCAATGCTGTGGCTTCCTCTACTATCACCATATTTGGGAGACAGATCCCCCCAGTCACTCCAGGGAATATGGTTTGAGGAGTCTCAGGAGGGTAGGAGAACCTACAAAAGCTACAAGCCAACTGTGGCCAGCAGAACCACCTGACTGCAAAGAAGAGGTACTACTAAAATGAGGATGCTCTGGTAGACCAAAGTCACTTGTCAAATACATGCCCACTGCTAGCATAAGTCACAAGGAAGTCAGGGTCCGCAAGCTGGACTGTAACCTTTTCCCTAGATGGGAGGGTGAGATGCTCCAATTAGCAACTCCGGCCATCTTGATGCTTTGTCTCTTCTTTGATGTTTCTTGGTTCCTGACCTAGTACTTTTTGATCTCGTGCTTCCCCCTTTACCTTTTACTATAATTTAAGCATTATTTTTGTTTTGTAATATTTATATTTATATGTAATATTTATATTTTACTGCATTTTATTTTAGTGTGGATGGGTGTTTTTATGCATGTATGTCTATGCAGCTCATGGGTGCCTGATGCCCAAAGAGGGCAAAATGGGTTACCCTGCAATGCTTGCTGATCCCTCATCTGCCAGCTCCAGATGGGCAAAAATGTTTAGCTCACATCTCTAGGAAGTGAAGGAATTTAGGAATGGCTCCAGTGTCTTGTTGGAGAATCTGAGTCTTAAAAATGACTCTAGACTTGACTTTTTAAGTTTTTCATATTGGTATGTGTATACATGGACACGTAAGGTCAACGAATAAGTAGCAGGATTTGTCTCTGTCTTTCCTCATCTAGTTCCTGGAGGCTGATCTCATACCACCACCCTTCAAAGTAAATGCTTTTCCTGCCAAGCCATTACACTAGCCTTTTATTTGTTTTTAAATCAAAATCTTCTTATTGGTTTGCTCTTCCATCCTACTTTCTTACTTTTCTATTGTTGGCTTTCTTTCCTATGACCTAGATTGATTTCATTATTCAATTCAACTACTTGTTTTTCCTTCTTTTAATTTGTTGTTATTGCTTGTGAACCTTTGATATCTTGCCTGGTCTTGCCCATATCTGTATCTTTGACCTCCCTAGCTGGGAAGCTGTGATCACTGGAAGGGCCTGCCACCTTGCTATTCCGTGCTTTCTTTCTTTTGGTTTGTTTGTTTCTTTGTTGTGGTTTGTGCATCTGTTCATTTGGATATCTCTTCAAGTTCTATTTGTGGATCTCTCATTTGTGGATAATCTACTTTTCAACATTAGTACCTCTTAGAAAGGAGAAAATAAACTGGCTATAAAAACAATAATGCCAAAATCAGGCAAAATATAGAAATACAATTACAATAAATTGAAGACCATAAAACAGATCATAAATAATTTAATGTATAATGTGAAATATTATTTAATATCCTGAGGGAATAGAAATAAAAGAAAGGGAGAGGAAAAAGGAAAATAAAAAAACAAGGTTAAATTAACAAAAAGAAAAATATAGTGAAAAAATAGATTAGAAAAACTAAAGATAAAATTGGAAAAAATGAAAAAAGATTTACTAATTATAAGAAAATTTATAACCAAAATTAGAGTGAGACTTAAAAATATCTAAATCAATAAATTCTGATAGTGAAGATAAACACATGAATAAAAATCACATGATCAACTCTGCTTCATGATCCCTTTCCTCACCTTTCAAAATTCTTTATACATCTTTCAAACACCCCACTTAAATCTTGGTTCTTCTGCATATGTCATTGGCTGTGCAATATATCATAGGTCTATCTTATCTCAGTTAATATAATAATCCATTATGTTACATCCATTTTCCTGCAATTATCTATCAATTTGTTTTCATTTAAATTTTCTATCTTTGCTTAAGAATTTCATCCATTAATACATTAATATATTAATACATTAATTAATACATTAATACTGTATTTCATTATTCCCACTGCTCCTTCCTTCTGCTCTCTTCAAGTTCTCCTGTGTCTTCCACATTTCCTTTCAAATCCATGCCCTCTTCTTCTTTAATTATTATTGTTACACATGGCCTTTATTTTCTTCTAGCATTTGGGGATATTACTTTAAAGTCTCCAACTCATTTTAAATTCCCTCCCTGGGGTGAGATACAGATCTAGCTTAACTATTTTACCCAGAGCCCTACAGTTTTCCCAGTACCACTGGTTGAAGAGACTGTTGTTTTTCCAATGCATATTTCTGATACTTTTGTCAAACAGAATTGGGTAGTCAGTCTTGGTGGTGTGGCTTCTATGGGAGTCTTATAGTCTATTCATCTGCGTGAATGGTTTTGTATCAGTATCTGCTTTTGTTAACTGTGGTTGTATATCATACTCTGAGAGGAGGCATCATGATGCTTCCAAGCATAACTCTACTGAATTAGAATCGCTTGGCTATTCAGGGTATTTTCTGCTTTCATGTGAATTTTTAAGTAATTTTTATTACTTTTTGAAGATAATCATTGGAATTTTGATGGGAATTGTGTTGATTCCTTTTGGCAGTATAGCCATTTAAACAATATTAATTCTGTCAGTCCATGAGGACAAGGGTCGTTTCATCTTCTAGTGTGATCCTTAATTTGTTTCTTCAGTGTTTTAACATTTTCATTGAACAGTTTTTTTTTTTTTTTTCATTCTTCGGTTAGATTTATTTCTAGGAATTTTCTTTTGAAACTACTGTAAATGTGATTTTTTTCCTTGACTTCCTTCTTGGCAGCTTTATGATTGGGGGATACAAGAGCTACTGATTTTTGCATGTTGATTTTGTGTTCTGCCACTTCGCTGAAAATGTTCATCAGATCTAAAAATTTTCTGCTGAAGTTGTTAAGGTCTTTTAAGTATAAAAATCATGCCTTCTGTAAGTGTGGATAATTTGACTCTCCTTGTTATTTTTATCCTCTTTAGTTTTTTTCTCATGTTTTACTGTTCTGGTTAATATTAAGTATCATTTTGAGTAAGAATGAAGGAAGCAGGCACCCTTGTTTCCTCTGATACAAAGGAGGCAGGGTAAGGGAGGAGCAAACAGAACAAGACAAGATGATACATATGCATGAAAATGGCACATGAAACTCACGTCTTTGTATGCCAACCAAAAGTTAATTTTATAAAGCCAATGCAAGAAACATGTATTACTATATTTACATTTTAACTGTTTTGATAACTATATTTAAATGTAACTTACTTCCTTTGCAAATGTATATATTCTGTTATATGTATTGAAATATTATATATATAAATATTTATATTGAAATATAAATCCCAGGATAAAGGCCTCAGACTCCACTGAGCCTCCAGCTCCATTCCTCACTTTGTTGTTCCCAGTCAGAAAGAGGGGAAATTATCTGAAAGGAAAGGGTTCTAGGAGTTGAAAACAAAGTCTTACCTCACCAACTCCCCCCTTGCATCTGCATGAAGGCAGAGTGGGCATCCTGGTCCTCACTCCTTGCATAACGGGCTCCAGAGTGATCCTTCTGTGTCTTGTCATCTGTCTCTTTCTGAACCAGAGAACCAGAAAGCACTCAGGGTCATACTTTGTCCAATTCATTTTTAAAGATTACAAAACTAATTATATCATCTTTGACTTCCCCGTTTGATCCATACGTTTCTTCTGGCTTTTCTTTAAGACACAGTGATCTTACTATGTCATCCAGGCTGACCTTGAACTTCTGGACTTAGTCCTCCTCAGCCATGAGTATAGCTCAGACTGTAGACATGTCCCAATGCATCTGTCTCATGTCTGTTTCTTAATTATTTCAAACCTAGACAGCACAGAGCAGCACCGGGCTTGAGATCCTTTGAAGCTTTCCTGAATTGAATGTCTAGCTGCCTTTGCATCCTGCTTTCCTTTTGAGTATGTTAGAGTGATGCATGCATCATGCTTCTACCCAGGAAGGTCCTTAATTAAGGACCTCCTCAGGAAGTACTGGTACTACAAACAAAAATGGAAGTGATGCACTTAGACTAGGGCTTTAGCTTATTTGCATTGCTGTCCTTTATGAAGTGAGAATAGTCACCGGCATCATTGTGCAGCCCATGAATTCCACAAACCATTTGTAAAGGTTCTTCCTTAGCCACTGGGCAGTCTACTGATGCTCCACTGAAGAGATGCTAAACATTTCCTAGAACCTCAGACCAAACATTTCATCAAGAGCAGTACCAATATTAACCTTTTAGGCAAAACATATTTAACCTTTGCGTAAACTAAAAGAGGACAGTCATGGTTAGCTATGTATTTTGTAAGGACATAAGGCAGCCAAGATGATAAATCCGGAACTTCAAATGGGTTACCATATCAGCTCTGTTTCGCCAGGCACTGTTTATTGGCACATTTGATATGCAAAGCTCTATGCTGATGCCTTTCCTCTACAGTTCCCATAATGCTGTGAGCAGGAACTAGCGATAGCCTTTCAGAGTGAGAGAACTGAAGTTTAAAGAAATTAAAGTGTCTTTCCCAGGGCCATTGGTAATGATGGGACTGAAGAGTAAAGCTCTTAGCAATAGGTCCTTTCCCTTTTCTCCTGCTGCATTACTCCTCTCCTGAATCTGGCTCTGCCTCCAGTTCAGAAGCTGCACAAAGTTACACGACTCCATGCACTTTCATATGGTATCTAATTTAAACCTCATGAAGTGCTATGTGAGTCATATTATCACCTAAGATCACATAAGAGTTAGGAAGTAGAAGAAATGTATTTGAGCTTCAGCTATACAGAGCAGACATCTGAATCCCAGTTTTAACCCAAGTCAAAATTTGATAAACTTCTATTTTAAAAGCTTTGATGGTAATCTCTCCCGATTCATAGCCTCGAGGCCCTGCTGGAGGTAGAAGGCAGGACACAGAGAGGACCCTGCCAAGAGAACTCAGTGCATACATAGGGCAGCTGCTGGACTTTCATTGTACTCGGAGGATTTGCTTTAATAAGCCCTAGTGGATTCTTCCGACTCCCATTGCAGACAGCTATTTGCTCCAGTATGATGACAGCATATTTCCCTTTTGGAATGTTGAATGAAGGGCTGAGATAATGGTCAGTCCTCCCCCTTCCGATGAAAAGAGAAGGCTGGGAGAACACGGCAGCTTTGACGTTTGTCAGCTTGTTAGCCAGAGTCTTCAGGACACGTCTTTATTTCTGTAGTCAGCCCTAGTTGGCGCTAACAAAGAGTCACTGCAGTCTGGGTATAGAGGAAATTTCATTACTGTGGTTAAAATAATTGAATAAAAGGACTGAGAAGTAAGGCCCAGTTGGACGTAATATGTAAGATGTAAGGCCAAACCTAAGATTAACCCATGCTTATTCGAGTTACTTAAGGGGTAAAAAACTGTTGTATTGAAAACCAGTTGTTTGGGGACATCTCATGTATATTGAACATCATCTGTAATTGTGCTGAGTAATAAGAAAGACACCTGCTTCAAGGCTAATATGATAATGACTGTATGAGAAACCGGAGGAAAGACATCTAGGGTTATACTTTGACTTTTGGGGGCTTGTTCTGTTAAAAATAAAAGCCTCATTAGGAGAGTTTGAAATGAATTACGTTTCTCCATCTCTCTCACAATTAATTTTCAGACAGCCCAGTTGCAATTTTCACATTACATGCTTTTGCCCTGAGCAGGGTGGCATGAGACAGCTGAGGACCAGCAGAGGGCAGTGCTGAGCTGACGCAGGCTCTGGCACTTACTTGGGGGCTATAAAATTGTGCTTGTTATTAAATGAAATCTTACGGCTAACTTAGCCACAGAGGAAATTAAACTGCTAATTATGTGTGTTTAAACCACTAAAAAGGGCCCGGTTGTTGCTCTGGATTTCAAGAAACACCTACCTCATCTCTGGATTTAAAATATGCAATTATGCCTAGAAATAGTACCTTTTAACAATTATATGCAATATATATTTTTTAATTTGTAGACTTATCTGTTTGCATAGCCTATCTCTTTTAAAGCAAATAAACAATCGATTTGGTGGCTTCAGCACTGTCATTTCTTGATAGAAGATGTCAGTGACTTTAACTGAGCAATCCATGCTCAATTTACATACAGGTCAGAGTTGTAAAGGATCACCATATTATTTTTTGGTTTTAAAAAATAACCATATTAATTTTATGATAACACCACACACACACACAGAGAGAGAGAGGGGGGGGGGACAGAACAACACACACACACACACACACACACACACACACACACACACACACACAAAAACAGGATTTCTGTGGAGACAAAAATTTGCAAACCTGGAAAGAGATCTAGGTTTTTTTATTTGTTTGTTTTATTTTGTTTTGTTTTCCTTTGTTTTTCCAAGAAAACCTAGTTTTCTAAAAAGAGGAATCATGGTTCACCTGTAGGTGATGTCATTGTCAAATTAGCCTCGTGACTCTGAGTAAACCGATCATCTCAGAGAAGACGAAAGGGCGACAAACACCCAAGACTGGGTGGGGACTGTGTCTGGCAGCTTGGTAGCTCTCTGTGGATCACCTCACAAGCCAAGTGGAGAGAGAATTTATTTGAGGTAGCAAAAAAAAATATATATATAACTAGGAATTGACCATGAGGCTCTGTCAGCTGAATGAGTTGTGTGGCTCAGGCCCTTGCGTTTCCAGCTTATTTTCATTTTTATGGTACTCAGGATCTAACTTTTCATTGTGTCTTCCCAAGGCCAGCTGGAGCACCTTTCCCCCTTCTAAATGAAATCTGGATTTCAACAAGTCTGCAGAGAATTTGCCTGCACTTCTCAGATTTGAGAAGCGCTATCTATTGGGTCTTATAGCTAATAATTTAATTTCTCACCAAAGTTCATTTCCCAGCACTTTACTATAGAAATGGTTCATAAAGCCCCAAATTACTCATTTGCAATTAATTAAAGGAAATTTTTGTGTGTATGCCAAATGCTGCTGTTTCCCCCTTTGCGACAAACAAACCGTTTGAAAATCTGTAACGGATTCCTTTTTTCCAGCTGGATCGAGCACACTGGCCATTCCCGACTTCAAGAGATTCCTGGAGGATGAATGCCACCCACAACAGGCTCTTGTGGATTTACTTTCTGCGGTTGGCCCTGCTGAGAGCCAGCCCCAGAGTTCACCACCCTGTCACCGTTCTTCTGTCCACTTTACTGCATGCCTTTTATGGGTGTCATGAAAAAATGATAATGACCCGTTTTCTTACCCATCAAAAGCTATAAACCAGAAGCCTCTCCCACGTTCCTGGAGCAAGAAGGGCAGTGTGGCTAAGTCAGCCTGTCAGAAATGATGAGGCTCTCCACCTTGGCGAGTGAGATTAATCTAAATCAAATACTTCCCAGCTTGGCAATTGTAGCTAATTCCCTTGGGGGAGTACAAGAGC
This sequence comes from Mus minutoides, assembly GCA_902729485.2. Classification (NCBI taxonomy): domain Eukaryota; kingdom Metazoa; phylum Chordata; class Mammalia; order Rodentia; family Muridae; genus Mus; species Mus minutoides. Next base: position 99,865 of record LR750860.1, on the reverse strand, counting down.
TACGCGAAGCGGGTACAATCTGCTCAAACCTTTGGTAAGACCAGGCAGGTAAAACCCTCTAAGCTTGTTAATGCCTTGCCCTGCTGGGCTCTAGGATAGACTCAGAAATCGCTACAGCGCCTCAATCCCGCATTACAAAGAAATGAAGCTTTCAGAGATGCAGACCAAATATCCCAGGTTACACAGCTGATGGATTGGTTCTGTGCAGCAGACAGCCCTAGTACCTTGATAAAACTGCTCCCCACGTTGCCTTCCTTCTTCTGGGCCAAGAATAATCAGATGGCCTAAGGGACCAGGCTTTGCGCTTTGCAAGCCGTGAGCTGAAATACTCTGGCAACGAAGGAGAGTAACTTAGGCCTGCCTGTGGGCCATGGAAGAGGCAGGCTCTCAGGCTACTGAATGTGTATGCCTCTAGGAGTGGGGAAAGGCAGGGAGCCCCCACCCCTAAGATGTGCTTAGGGTGGACCCCGGAGGCTCATAAGCCAGGAACAGGAAGGACTTCCTGGGTAACATAGCAGGCTAGCTCAGTGACCTGTCTATTCCACCTAAAGCAAAAGGAGAGGACTGAGGACCACAGGTCCAGCCTACCCAGTTTAGCAAAAGAAACTGCAGCAATAACATGAGATTTCCGTTTGCTTTGTGAGCACTAATCCAGGCCTTCCCTGTGAAAGCCCTTTTCCCTCTCTCTATCTTGGTAATAGGAATACCTGAGGCAGCAGTGGGTTAGAGAGGGTGAATACCCAGAATGAAGTGTTTGTGGGGCTTTTAACTGTGTTTGTTTTTTTTTTTGGGGGGGGGGGTTGTTGTTTCTTGTTGTTGTTTTTTTAAATCAGACTTCTTGCAATTGATTTTACCTCCGTGAAATAAATCCAATTCTTTTTAGTACACAATTCTATGAGCTTTGATATGCAAGCGCCACAACCTTGAAAATATAGAACACTCTCATTTACCCCTAAAACCAACTGCTCACCTTTATAGCCAACTCTCACCCCAAACCCCAACCAGTCTCTTTTCTGTCCCTACAGTGTTATCTTAAGTACTTAGGTTTATTTATTTTTACAACCTTTCTTCTTTCACAGGAACTGGAACAGAGGTCAGTTAGCATAGTCAGACAGAGGGCAGACAGCTACAGAGCCAGGCAAGCATAATTCCGGAGCCGATCCAGCAGGTCCAGCTCTGCCTCCAGACTCGCTCTGTCTTCGTACACACCCTCACTCTTCACCCTGCTTTCTCAGTCTCCTAACTCTCAAGGCAATGGTCTACAGTGTTTCCTAACACAGGAAGGGCTGACTTGCTAGAGGAGCCAAAGCGGTGAGCTGCCATGCTAGGCGGCAAAGTCTAATCTTTCTCCTTCTCATTACTTTCTAATGAAACCTACTGGAACCTACTGTCCATATTTGAAGTCGGGATCATAAGTCACATGCATTTGGTCTTCTGTTATGCTTATCACACGACATGATAAGGTGATTATGCACCATGTTATCTTAGATAGTTGTAGCTGTCATAATATTTGAACGTATGTTTCAAAGATTTATACGAATTATTGCATCATTTCACAATTTGCTTTAATTTACTATTCTGGTTTCTCACCTTTGGCATTATTTAACCAGTAATTCTTACTCCATTTCGCAAGCAAATGGTCTGCTTTCCTGAAATACGGTGTTTCCAGGATTTTCTTGCATAAATGTGCATGCAATTCCCTTGAATAGGAATGAAGCTCTCCAATAAAAAATGATCTGTGTTGGAGATGAAAGAAGAAAAGACAAGAGGAAATAGAACTAGACAGCGTTGGGGTTGTTTTATTTTGTTTTGTTTTGTTTTGTTTTGTTTTTTGGTGTTTTTGAGAAATAGGGCTCAGGAGCCATGCAGCTAGCAAATGTTAGCATCTGTTTATTTATTCTTGGTGAGAAATTAATGACTTCTCATTATTTTAATATTCTATTTTAAATTATCTTATTATTTTAAAAGTCAAATGTAAAAATAAATACATACAAAAATATTAATGAGCATATTTCTATCCTGGAATATATAGTGTCTATCGGCAGTACTGATTTTATTCTTTTGAATATTTCATTAGTAATTAATTTTTCCAGGTAAGATATTCAAGATACATCCTAATTAACTGGGGAATAGAAAGTTGAGAGTCAAACTCTATGTTAACTACCATTCCTTCATTGAGAACTAGTTTCTGCCAGGTTTTTCTATGACAGTCTAAGTGAGTTTTTTCTCCTTTTTTTTTTTTTTTTTTGTCTTTGTTGTGAAGGTAGAAATGAGTGCTGTGTGCTGAGGCTGGTGTGGTGGTGCTGGCCCCATTCTTCTTCTTAGCGCATAGAGGCAAAAGCAAGTGAAGCTGGTAAGTTCAAGGCTAGCCTATCTACACAGAGCATTCTAGGCCAACATAGGCCATATAAGATTTTGTCCAGGAAAAAGAGAGAGAGAGAGAGAGAGAGAGAGAGAGAGAGAGAGAGAGAGAGAGATACACAGAATAAGAATAAAAATAACCAGATGGGATTTTCCTGTTAAAATGAAAAGATTTCTGAGAAACCTTACCATCTATCTCATCAAAGCCTCTCTTGGTGGCTCAGGAGGAAGCATGGTCTTGATGGGTTTTGGCCTCCATTTATTTTGGACAAGAAATAACCATGCTTTGAGAATGGTTGAGTCTTAGCCCATTTCATTTTAATGGCTTTCCTTGGTATTCAATCCCATCATCCCCTGTTTGGTGACAATACTTATCAGTATGCTCTTGAGGTAGCTGAGAACATTAAGGAGGCTATAAAAACACAAATCACCGTGAGTTCCCCTGGCTGAGGTAGCAAGCAAGCAAGTTTCTCCACCCCCTTGTGGCTTGATTGCAGAACTCCTGCTGTACTCACCCCAAGGCTCTTTACATTGTCTGTACTCTGTCACCCAGGAATGAGCAATGCAAGATTCTGTCATGCTACCGCATGCAGGATAGATGGCATTGCCTGGGCATACAGGCCTTATTTTAGTGAGGCTGCCTTATTTTAGGAAGACTATTTGCTTCCTGAAGAAACGTAGGCTCTAAATGGTCCTAGTCAAGATGACTTGAGATAACATGGACTTCTAGCCAAGAAGGTCCAAGACTTCGTTTTACATGTTGCACACCTAAATATGCAAAATGCACCACGCGTTTGATGAGGACGTACCTGAAGGAGGTATGTCTTTGGAAGATATTTCTTCCACTGGACTCTGGGACATGTTCTTCTAAACATCCTGACTCATCAGGACCAGCAAATTATTAGTATCCAAATTGAGATCTGTTAGATGGAATTTTGAGCTAAATGGCATGTGTAAGACCATACAGAGTTAGATAGCACTTGGCTCAACTCTCATGAAGACCTTTAAGACAGGGCATAAGAGAGAGCCATGGCAGTACCTAAGTCTCAGACTGTGGCAGTACTGACAGTCACATGCGATCAGCATGCAGTTTAGTTCTTCAAAATGTGCTTCCATGATTTCTGTTGGTCAAGAATGAGAGGTAAATTGTTCAAGTTTGGTCTGTTTCTCTGTACTGTAATGCTAAATATGGGCCCTGGTTGCCTTAGAGATGAGGAGATCCTCGGTGCACCCCAAGTGATGCTATGTGACCTTGCTCCTTAATTTAAAACTATTGGTTGAATAAAGATGCCTATAACATGCAACTGGGCAGAAGAGAGGTAGGTGGGGGCTTTACTTGCCAGGGCTTGGGGTCTGCAGCAGAGACCAAGAGGAGGAGAGGAAAGAGGTGAAGAAAGGAGAAGATGCCATGGAGTAGGAGAATCGTGAGAACATGGCCATGAGAGCTGACCAATTGGATTAAGAGTAGCCCAGGCAGAATTTGGCAAGTTATATCACAGGGTTACTAACAGGGAAATAGACAGACTATCAGAGAAGGTTGATGTCTGCCCAGCTCTAGTGCTGTTAAGGCTCATTATAAATATCAAGGTTTTGTGTCTTTTACTTGGTAACTGAATGGTCAAAGGTGGGATAGAGACCTTCAATTAATTTTTACTGCAACAACAAATGTAATGGTCACTGTGTGATGAAAATGTTATATGTAGAGTCATTTTCATTTTATAGCCAGAAAAGCTGAGTCACCAATTAGAAGTGTTTGTTACTGATCTCATAATCAATCAGGTGCAGAATGCACTGTGCTATCAATACAAATTCCTGAGCCGACTGTCTCTTTGCACAGTAGTGAACCGCCCCTCCCTGCTACCCAATGTGCCACATGCCCTCCCCCAACTTGTCCTTCCATGCTGCTGTAAGCACCAGGCCACTGTGTCACAATGCAGTGTCAAAATGTCACAATCATACTGGCTGGGTGATGACTGCAGTATGCCAGCCAAGAGGTACAGCGACACATGGACATCTTCGGCACACAGCACAGAGATGGCATTCTATTCTGAATTAGCGATGTAAAAGGGTGCTTTTGAGTACCACACAAACTAAAAAGTAAACAAAAACTTATCCCTGCAGCAAAGTAGTTTGTCATCTATTTTCTGGCCTTAGCTTTCCAAAATGATCTTATATTTTATTTACACTTTGAAACTTTGAAGGATAAAATGGTGCTTCTTAAAAAAAAGATTTATTTTCACTTTCCCTTTTATTTATGTGTTAGGCGCCTGTGTGAATGTATGCCATGTATGTGCAGAAGCCCAAGGATGTCAGAAGAAGGCGTCAGATTTCCTGGAGCTGGAGTTAGAGGGAGTTGTAAGCTGTTCAGTGTGGGTTCGTACTAGGAGTTTAACTCAGCTTTACAAGAACAGAGAGATTAAAGCTATACCTTTGCTAATAATATAATTGAACATATGGTATTGCTCAGAAAGATCATAGCTCTTGACATTTCTACAATGAATTCAGATATTCATAATATGTAATATATAGTCTCAATAATAATATGCTACATGCAAATTAGTACATGTGTGCATTCAGATATACAGTCATATACTACATGATGACAATTTGGTTAGGGACAGATTATGTATGTGATGGTAGTCCCATAAAAAATGATAGTGGAGTTGAAATAACACTATTGCATAGTGATGCCAAAGTCCTGTAATGTGATATCACACAGCACCATACTTGCATATTTGTAGCAATGGTGCCACAAGCATCCTCACTGCCTACTGTATAGAAGGATATCACATACAATTATGTTCATTGTGTAATACATGATAATGAAAATAAATGACTGTGTTACTGGTCTTGTTTACTATGTTATATTTTATTGCTATTTTAATCTAAAATTTAAAAAAAAAATAAAGGTTATTTGCACCATCAAGTTAGATCACCATTAAAGACATTTGTCACACAATTGGGTGTCATGAGTTTGATTCCCAGAACCCACATAAAGGTAGTAAGAGAGAACCAGCCTTTCAATGTTGTCCTCTGACCTGCATGGGTCTCATCATATGTTCTCTCACACAATAATAAATTATTACATTTCTTACTTTTTATTCAGTTCACTACCATGATTCTCCTGGCATTCTGCTCTTCTAAATTCCAGCTGGGGTGGCTCATTAAGGTCTGAATACAGAATCCTGGGGCTTTTGCAGCCCAAAGTTCCAAAATCTTCCACAGTTCCCTTCAAATCAGCTCCAAAGGTCTCAGAATCACAGCGTCGGGGTTATCAGAGCAACCACTCAACTCCTGCCATCTGCTTTCTGTATTAGTTACTCTTCTGCTGTGACGAAACTCATGACAAGAACTATAGGAAGTGTCTGCAGAGATTGCTCAGTCACTAAGAATAAGCACTGCTCTTCTAGAAGATCTGGGTCCAGTTCTTAGAGCCCACATCAGGTGCCTCACACTGGACTTTGAGACCCTCTTCTGGCTTTCTCAGCCACCCTTATGCAGGTGGTATACATAAAAGTCACTCAAATACAGACATTCCATCTATATCAAGCACACACACACACACACACACACACGTGCATGTGCACACTCACATACACACACACAATGTTTTTGTTTTGTTTTGTTTTGCTGTTTTCTTTTAAGAAATGGTTTCTCTTGGCTTACAGATTTTATGGTGGGAAGGTCTAGCAGCTGGAATGTGAGATAGCTTGTCCTCTTGCATCTGCAGTCAGGAAATAAAGTGAGGAATTCTAGTGCTCAAGTTCTTTCTGGTCTTTATTCACTCTAGGAGCCCAGGCCCTAGAATAATGCCAACCACATTTAGGGGTAGATACTCCTTCTTCAATAAACTCAGTCTAGAAACTACCTTATGGATATGCCCAGGGATTTCTCTCCAATTGAGTCTAGATCCAGTCAAGTTGACCATCAGTATAGACCATCACCCTATATTTCACCAGCAGCCAGGTTCCATACCATATACTGATGGTAGGCCTACCCTTGTGCTTGGTGTACATTTTGTAGGGTGTATAGTAAACTCTTTCCTCTGGGTTAGTGTGAGTACACTTAATGACTAAGTGGAAACTTGTGGTTTCTTTGGGAAGTTAGTTATACCAAATGATATTTTCTTGGGGTGACACAGGTGAAAGGATGTTTTGCTATAGCAAACATGTGATGTTCAGAAGGAATATAAATATGAGCCCACAGAAAGTGGGAGCTCAAGCATTGGTTGGCTTTGCTCTGCCTCACTATTCTGCATATATTGGTTCACCTTACATTGCATTGCTGAGCTCTGCTCGTAGTGATACCTTAGAGAGAAACTTGCCAAAGAACTTTTCATGCAGTTCTTGTGGCTTCTTGCCACTTCTGTGGCTTTGGGCCCTTTGGCAAGCCTGGTGGTCTCTTCTAGATTGAACTGCCCTTTCTAGCTCATGTATGGTGACTGCCAAGTGGACTGGACTTCAGCTGCTTGTTTGTGCGTGGTATCTGCTGAGAAGACTGAACGGCAGCTGCTGATTTGTATTTGGTGTTTACTACTGGAGTGAACTGCTGATATCCTGACAACGAAGATTGGCCTCACCCTCAAAGGACTATTTCTAACAGGTTTACTTCCCCTGTGTCCTAATAACTTTTCTTTTTGACTACAGCTGGTGAGTTGTGAGCTAGAGGAGAAGTTGAATGTTTACTACAGTAGGTAGAGAAGAATTTATGCCTACACATGGCATTATCATAATGGAAAACATTCCTCACAACATGTCTTTCAAAATGTAGCCATTGTTAGTGATACTTAGTAGTGCACAGGATGGTACATTGACATACATGTATGTGCTTGTACATTGACATACATGTATGTGTTTGTACATTGACATACATGTATGTGTTTCATGAGTTCATTCTAAAGAGAAATAAAATATTAAGACATACAACCATAATAATAATAATTTTGAAATGTTTCTTTCTAGTCTTCAAACTAAAATTGAGTTCCCTGACAAAGTTGGTAATAACATATAAAATGAGATCAAGAGATGGGGTACACAGACAATGTATAGTCTTCATCCTTTGTTGTCTCACCTGCTTCAGTCTCACTATTTTGCTAGTTTCTCACCTTGTGGTACCCTGATCTGTACTTGCTCCATCTTCTGATGCTATTGGAATCCCCTGATTGAAATGATGACTGAGTCCTTTTAGATAAGAGAAAATTTATCGAGGCTTGTGTTTAGTGTTTTTGAGCAAAATACTCCTGTGGCTAACATGAATGTATAAAATCATGTAGAACGCTTGTTAAAAATGTACTATATATCACAGGTGTACTGAAGTAGGTATATTTTTTAACATGCCTCCCCCACTCCCTGCTTTTTAAATATGCTCTAACTTGAAAACTGATTTCCCAGGGCAGTGCCCCTCAAAGAGGTGTGCCTACTTAGGTAGTTTCTTAATAATGGCAGTATAGATATGAGACTAGGCAGAAGAGACACTTGGTAATTCATACACTTGGCTTTTTGACAATGGACAAGCTTCCAATTACTCCTACACAACCCAGTTTTGAAGTAACAACTTAACACTCAAAGGCAACCTTTGTCAGAAGGTTTGAGACTCCAGAGTAGTCACTCTTAATGATATGACATTTTTCTTTCCAATCGATATGTAAAAGCAAAAACATGTTGAAACAATTGTCCTTCGGTTTTACAATTTTTTTTAAAGCAAAAGGAGGAGGAGGACAGGAGGAGAAAGAGAAGAGGATAATGACATGATGTACTCAACTTACTTTTAAAGACTTTAAAATTATTTGTATATAGTAACATAGAAACTAAACAAATTGCTATGTAACTGAAACAAATAATAATTACAGTAAGCAATTATATCCAATATTATAATTTTGAGGAGTAAAAAAATTCTAACTGCCTAAATTGCTTTTAGTTGCCATGCAAATGTGAAGTCCAATTAGAATTTATCACTTCATCCTATCAATGCCACTGTTCATTCGGGCAGTACCCAGCAAGCAGCTATGCATGAGTAGATAAGAGAGTGTAGTCCACTGAAACTGAAACTTGGACTTAGGCACTTGCTTGGTATAATAGCTAACCTAAGAGCATGGTCTCCCTCATCCTGACATCTTCCATTCCCTCTTTGAAGGTTGGGTTTCTAAGTATCAGAGTTGTGTCACAGTCACTGAAGTCTCTTTCAGACACCTTAACCTCTCTATTCTCACATTCTATTACCTCTGTCCCCACAAATCTACTGAACTTCTAATTCTATCTTGGCATCTAACATATGCTCCTCAACAGATTCGAACTTTCACTTTGTAATTCAGGGAAAGCACTAATCATGTTATTTTTTTTAATCTACCCCACCAAATACAAATGCAATACATGTCTAAGACACTCACAAACATATACACACCCATACACACACACAAGCATACATATACATCCAAGATACACACAAACACACATCGACATCCACATCCATGGACACAAGTACACCATGGTATGTTGCTGTGGTTTGCTTCACACTATCTGTTGGGAACAAAATAAAAGGGGGGTGGGCCCTGGGGGCCCTGGGGAAGAATGGTAGGAAAAAGATGCCCACACCCCACCAGTTTCCCTATTCTCTAGTCAGTCAGGCATAGGAGGGCTGCTACCTACCCTATCCACTCATCCCTGGGTGGGCATTGCTCTATCCCACTCTTCAGGGGGTGGCCAAGGGGCAGCCCTGCCTGGGGACCACCCCCCCCCCAACCAGGAGCTACTTTGCTAAAGCCATCAGGGTTGTGGGAGAGAGGGATGAGGAAAGAAGTCCCCAACATTGACCAGAGTGAGCAGTGGGCCTTGAAGGAGCAGAGCAGAGACTCTATGGTTTAAGAGCTTTATTATAGAAATGCAGGGGAAAGAGAGAAGGTAGAAGAGAGAGGGGGGAGGGAGAGGGGGGAGAAGGCTAGAGAGAAAGAAGGGGAGAGGAGATGAAAGAAGAAGACAAAGAGAAAGAGAAGAGGAGAGAGAAGTGAGAGGTTTGAGGACATAGGAATAAGAGTAAGAGTAAGAGAGCGAGGGGTGCTGAACAGCCCTTTTTATGGTCTTCACTGCTGCTAGGTAACTGGGGAGGAGTTTAGCCTGGGGGTCAGAAGCTTGGGCCATTGCTTATGTGACTACTGACCATGCTTCTCTTGTAGTGGCTGTGGGAGGTGGTACCTTAGACAGGGGCCAGAGTTCCAGGGGCATGAGGGAACGCCTACTGTGTCATGTAGGTGAATTATGACCATCAGGGTTCAGACCTCAGCTCGCCTGGATACCAGCCTGCAATTCCCCACAACTATCCATCCCTTCTCCAACATCAACTGTAGGAATTTTATTATGTAGTTGGGAAGATATTTGCGTCTTAGTGATCCATCACAACATAAAAGTGGCTGTGTGTTGACTTACTTCTCACAGTGTGTACCCATCCTTCACTCCTCTCTGGCTTTCCAGTTGAACTGTTAGCATTATATCTGATGCTGGCAACATCTCCTTCCACGAGGGCTTTATAAAGCCACCTGAAGGAAGAAATCACTTCAAGTGAGGGACTGGCTTGGGCTCTGAGGAGTAATGATTTAGAAGACATTGGTCTACTTGTTGGTACGATTTAGTGTAAGTAGTATGTGATCCTCTGGTGTCCTTCAAGTACATACAATAGAGGAGAAATGGAAAGGCAGAGAAAATTCCAGGGGCAACCACAAAGTGACACAGTAGCTGTTATACACTGAGCTTCTGTATCTAAGGGAACCTGGGAAATTGGCTGATTTCTCACCCTAGGAAGAATTTCAAAAAAGCCCTGAAGGGCAAGCCATATAGTAGCTGTCATCTGTGACAGATAAAGTAGTTCTTTCCCATTTTTATCAGAATATTCAAAATAGTTCAGAAAAAATTAGTGTGATTAGATGAATATCATTAAAAAAAAAAAAGAAACTGATGTGTCAAAATTTCAAGTTGGGCTTAATTGTCTCTCCACATAGCTTCAATTAATTTATTTACTCACTCTCTCATTTATTAAATTTGGAAACTTTACAACTCACTTCCAATGATTAATAATGGTAGCAATTGCTAGGCAAATAATGATGTGAAAGAGGCCTTTTTTTGCATTAGCCAAGAATTAATTCCATGAAAGACAGGGATGAAGGACCTCCTTCAGAAGTGCTGGTTGAGGGAATATCCATTTAAGGATGTCAACATCAACAGCCCATGGAAATGTTAATAAAGGAATGGCAGGTGCTCACATATCAGTTCATTTTAAAATCTGGAGTTGCAAATCACCCATGTGAGCTAATGGTGGACTTTATCACTGATGAGATTACATATTCAGCCTACGGAACGTAATTCACCCAACTTTTCCTCTTCTTTGCATGTGAATTAACTCAAATGCCTCAGGCTTAGAGACAAGTAAGATGACAGAATAGCTTGCTGTTGCTAAAAGACAGAGTCCCGGGTTGTTAGTTACTTGAGGACCATTAAAATATGGACCCACTATCATTTTATATTAAGTTCTATTTTAGTGGGCAATTCCAAACAGTTTGTTCTTCCCAGGGAAGTGGGTGTTATATTTCCCATTAGTATAATATACAGATAAATGAGGAAGTTTCTTCTGAGGGCAACAGGCAGAACATACATTGTCATAGCTTTTGGAGAAGACTCTGGTGGGCTTTTATCCCTGGGTGTCTGCTTCTGTAAGGTTAGAGAAAAGGAAGCTAAGGGAGACACTAGCCAAGATTTCCAGGGGGGCCCCATGATTTGGATGTGTGAAGAATAAATGGCTGCTCCAACTAGGGCTAAACCTGATCAAGCTGACTCCTCCTCCACGTAAACTTTAGACTCAAATACACATTGTGCCTTGGAATTTGTACCTGAAAACAATTTTTAGTAATGCCTCATTGTTAGCTAGAACTCACTGATATAATTATCTTTCTATATGTGATTAAAGATTAAAGGACTTTGATATTGCATGTGATTCTTTTTAATATGTGCCTGAGTTTGTTCAGGAACTCATCTCTAGCTTGGTGAAGAAGATTAATGGTCCACTGGGCATGGCTTCTTTGATGAGACACATTTTGCATCTGTAGAATGACTCTGAGACAGGAAAGTACTACTGTATGCGTGGAGTTTTTGTTCTCCCAACACCTACAGTCTAGCTTTTCCCGTGGAAGTCAGGAAAGAATAATTATTGTAAAACTCATGAAATTCTAGATTCTAAGTTACCCCAGATTTTTGCTACTAAGCCTGTATAAAGCAATGTTTACTTTCCTACCATTTCTTTCAATGTATGAATTTTCATTGTATTAGTTTAAAAGTACAGAGGTTTTTCTCCTTTAAGATGATAAGTCAATTTCCTGTCACTGTAACAAATATTTGAAATAACTACTTTATATAGAAAAAAGGTTAAGAGTCTGATATTCTACTGACTGACCTATCAGAGCTCTATTCTTCTATTCTCATAGATCAGTGCCTAGCCCAGTTGTCCTTAGAGGCATCATCTAGCAACTGATGGGAGTGGATGCAGAGACCCACAGCCGAACACTAGGTTGAGTCAGGGGAACCCCACAGAAGAAGGGGAGGAATGATTGTAAGAGGGACAGTGGTCAAGAATACCAGGAGAACATGGCCCACAAAATCAATTAAGCAGGGCTCACAGTGACTAACGTGACAAACATAGATCCAGCATCGAACTGAGCTACATTTCTGCATATGTGTTATAGTTGTTCTTGTGGGACTCCTAATAGGGGGAATGAAGGCTGACTCTTACTTGGTATTGGGACCCTTTTCCTCCTCATTGGTTATCTCATCCAGCCTTGATATAAGGATTTCTGTCTATTATTGTTATTATAATGTGTTATGCCATAATCAAATGATATTCCTGTGAAGTCTGCTTGCTTTTTTTGTTTGTTTGTTTGTTTGTTTGTTTGTTTGATTTGGTTTGGGGGGGTTGTTTTTTTTTTTTTTACAGGAAAGGAGAAAGAATATATCTGAGGGAGAGAGGAGGTAAGAGAAAAGACTGGAAGGAGTGGAGAGAGAGGAAACTGTGGTCAAGATATAATATATATATATAGCAGAGGGACCCCAGAGACACTTAACATCCAAACCATAACAAGGTCATTTCACCTGTCCTTAGAATGGCATGAATTAGTGTCGTAATGTCTGTTTAATGGTGTATCTAGTACTTTATCATCACTGTGACCAAATACCTACAGCAATTATGGTAGAAAAGGTTATTATAGTTCATGGTTTCCTGGCCAAGGGGGAACTGGACTGTTTGTGGTAGGATGTGATCCTGTGTATGGTGGAGGAGAGTAAGATGAGTGATGGAGTCATAGGGGAGCTGAAGCTGGAACTGGGGAAGAACATAATCCATTAGGCCCACCTCCAGTAACCAATGCTTGTTATCTAGTCTCTGACTCCTCCGTGTCCAAGAATCCTTCTAAAACAGCAGCACCAGCTGAAGAATGAGCATTCAGATACTGGAGATTATTGGGCACATTGCACATGCAAACAGTAACTAGTGTGATAGTATGAAGATCGCATGCAGCAAAACCTTAATTGTAAATACTTGTAGTGATCATATATGAAAAAGGAGAGGTACTCACTAACATCTCAATAACTACCTTTATAAACTACTTGATATATTTTTGCAACTCTTTGGAGACTGTTTCCTAGAGCTAGAACTATAATCTTCAGTTTTGATGGTCAAGGGCCAATCATGGCTTGAACATAACAAGTGATTAAAACATATTTGTTGCCAGAAACTTGGTGAGCATGTTAGGGTTTATAGATTTAATTGTGTGTACAGCATGCATGCCTGCTTTAGGAATATTAGCTGAGGGTGCAGTAAAATTCTTTCTATCAGTGCCGGGTGACAGACATAGCAGAGTTAACCTCCTGTGTGCCAGCTGCTGAGTGTTCACTATACATTAGATACTGTGCTAAGTGGTTGTGACCGGCTATTTGGTTTCATTCACACAACTACACTCTTGGGTATTATTATTAACCTTAGCTTACAAATAAGGATATTGAGGCATGGTAATATTTTTGCTATTCTTTGATACTTGCTGAACATCAAACTAAGTTAGGTCTAGCATTGTGTCTGAAGTTCCTATCCTTTGTCATCTATTATCTGTTATAAATCATTGTTTTGCCTATGTAAGGTATTGCTGGATTATATGATACTTATAGTTCACTTTATTTACATTGTTAGGGACTGATCAACAGTTGATTGATTGACTGATTGATTATTTTTATGTGGCCTGAGTTGGCCAGGTATTGGTTTAAACTGAGAATGACTTTGAACTCATGAGCCTCCTTTTTATATTACTGAGATGCTAAAATATAGACATGGGGCTGTCTGCCACAACCCTGGTTTAGGTAGGTTTAGGGATTGAACACTGAACTCTAGAATGCTAGGCGAGTACTCTACCAACTGAGTCAAATTCCCAGCCCCTAGTTTCAGGTTTTTGGAGAACCACCATATTGACTTCCTTAATGGGCACCCAGTTTGTACTTACAGCAGCAGTAAAGACTGGTTCTTCATTTCCTCACAATGCTCAGCAGCATTTGTTGCTACATTTTGTTTTGTATTGTTTTTTATTTGTGTTTTTTTTTTGAAAGCCATTCTGATTGAGGTGAAATGGAATCTCAAAGCAGGTTTAATTTGTATTTCCATAATGGCCACAAGTACTGGACACTCTCAAGTATTTATTGAATGTTTGCAAGTCTTCCTTTCAGAACTATAGAACTCATTGCCCCATGTATTAACTGAACAGTTTGGGTTTTAAGCATTTAATTTGTGGAATCTTGTGGGAGAGAATTCTCAATAATGTACTGCAAATGAGTTCAAGAGCATATTAAGATCATATATCATGATCAAGTTGCTATTATTCCAGGGATCAAAGATGCTCAAAGTATGCAAATCAATAAATATAAAACACTTAAGAACAGAAGTCACATGACCATTTCAATATATGAAAAAGAATGTCTTTGGTAAAGTTCAACATCCTTTCATGAATAAAGTCCTGAGGACACTAGGAGTAGAAGGAGCATGTATCATATGATGACAGCCACACAAAACAGACCTGTCTCCTCAGGTGGCAACTGCCACAGCAACCCTATAGCCTCATATGATGATGGTCACAGCAACAAACCTATAACCTCATGTGATGATAGCCACAGAAACAAACTTATAGCCAATATTATACTAAGTGGAGAAACTGAAAGCATTTTACGTAAAATCAAGAATGGAAAGTGGGTGCCACTCCCTCCTCTCAAAGCTGTTTCCTGAAGTATTAGCTATAACAATACAGAGAAGAAAATGGAAGTGTCATAGAAAAGAATGGAAGAAGCCAAACCAATGTCATATGCAGACAGCATGACCTTGAGCTTAAGAGACCTGAACAAGCATACTAGAAATTTGTTAGAGCTACTAGAAAGATATTTTTAGTGAAATAGCAGGATACATAATTAACATTTAAATATCAGTATTTTTGGTATATACAGATGATGAGCTTACTGATAAAAGAATCAGGAAAAATTGTCTGAATTAAATGTGTCCAAAACATAAAATTATATAAAAATATAGAAATAAAGTTAATAAAGGAGTTGCAAGACCATTGCAATGAAAACTTTAAGACATAATAAAAATAGAAGATTCTAGAAGATTATAAAGATCAACTGACTCAAACTTATAAGATATATGTTCTGAATAAAAAAACAAATGGGAATTACATATTTCACAACTGACTAAATCATTAAGTATTTTCTATACTTTTTCTATAATTCTGTATGTTCTGCTCAGTTTTTCAGCCATTCTTTCTTGGAAGTGTCAAAGCTAGAAAGGAAGGTATTGATTTGGACAGAACATGTTCCCCACAAGCGCATGTGCAAGAATATTTGGTCCCCATCTCATGTCACTATTTGGGGGAAATTTTGAAACGTTTGAAAGGTGAAGTATAACTTGAGGAATTGGGTCATTAGGAGCCTAGCCTTCTTCCTGTCTTTTTTACTTCTAAATCACAAATGTGATTTGAGTTCCTGCTGCCACATTCTCCAGAGGCTCTTAAGACCATCTTTTCCGGCCGGGCGTGTTGGCGCACGCCTTTAATCCCAGCACTCGGGAGGCAGAGGCAGGTGGATTTCTGAGTTCGAGGCCAGCCTGGTCTACAAAGTGAGTTCCAGGACAGCCAGGGCTACACAGAGAAACCCTGTCTCGAAAAACCAAAAAAAAAAAAAAAAAAAAAAAAAAAAGACCATCTTTTCCCTGTGGACTATATGCCCTTAAACCAAGTGTCCAGAATAATCCTTCACATGTTAAATTGCTACAAGAACAAAGATACCTATCATGGGAAGAGCTCCTGTTCTCAAAATGTCCATAGCCTTTTGGAGTCAAAATTTCAATATGCTTAGGACTCTGCCTTAGTTTTAGCCAAGGGACACTGAGAGAATAGTTAAAAAGCAACCAATTTACCCAGGTAGAGCCTGTCTATGTTTAGAGGAATTGCACAATAGTCTTGGAGAACAGGTAGGAATTCACCAACTATCTAGGACTGGGGGTGACCTGGGTAGAACAATAACTATTGGAAAGACATAGAAAGGATAGATTCCAAATCTCATTGCTTGGGGAAACTGAAAGTAATAAAACCAAAACAGAACAAGCGAGAAGAAAATGGTTAGCAGTATATCAAAAATATCACATGGAGGCTGACACATGATGGGAAAATCATGTCGCTGTTCAAGCGTAATGTCAGTCTAGCCTTGTGGTTTGAGCAGCCCACAGTAAACACAAGCTCAGGCATCTGTCAGAAAGTGTCTAGCCTCACTATCCTTCTGTAAACACTTCACTTTCAGTTTCTTACATTTGTTCTATAAAGAAACTCGACTTAATTGAATCAGTAATTTGATGTTGACCAACTAAAAGGGGGGAAAAAAGAATCACCAGGCTTCATGTCGACAGTCAAAATGATAAATGCTCCCCTTCTTTTTGACTAATTTGCCAGGCATGATTGATTTAATAATAGGTAGGTTTCATTTTAATACTAGTGACAATTGGGGAAAGAGTTGGCAAGGAGAATAAAAGAGTGGTACTCTATAGCAGGTATTTAACGCAGACAGCCTAAAAATCAATATTAATCCTCTGCTGGCAGCTGAACATTTCAGTCAACCTAAGCAGACGAATGGGCCATAATGTCAGTCAGTAGTATTAGTCTACTCCTTGGCTGAGTCTTGCTCTAAATGAGAACTGTTGATTAAAAATCCATCTAGGGATGCCACTGCACATTTTAAATAGCTCTCATTCTCCCCAGAGTCAGAAAATGTTTCTCCTTTTGCCTTTTAGGGGGGTTTTCTTTACTCTTCTGTTTCCAAGTAGATCTGCACTGCACCTAGAGGCAAAATTCCTGCAACCAACCCAAGGACTTCCCCTCACCTATAGACTAGGCCATTGGCTTCCTGGAGGCTCCCTCCCCCACAGCCACCACCACACAGAAAGTACAGTGGTTGCACACTGGATACAATCCAGCATCCTACTAGCAACAAGGAGAAGTGTAAAGAACAAAGCAATTTTTAGGCATGGCCCTAAAGAAAGATTTCTTGTTGTTGGCATGATACCAGAGAGTTATTAAAAACACATTCTTCTACAAAATTTACCTCACTATCATGATTTTAATTAGTTACTCTGTATTTGGGGGTCTACAGAAATAGATCATGTTTGTCTTGAACTGTCTAGAGCAAGAAAATACTAATAAAAATAGGCTTCAATCCAGTGAATCTCCTGGGAAATACAAGAATTTCTAGTGGATTTTTGCCTCTGTTTGCTATAGGATGGGAGAAATACACATGCCAAGCATACCCAAAACAATATATGATTAACAGAAGAAGTAAAGACCAGCCATGCAACTGGACCTTCTTGAACAGGAGCTGGAAAAAGACTATTGAGGTTTTTATACTAATCCAGAGTAACTGGACATCTTGTAGACAGCTGAAGAACCTGTCCTTTCCTAGGAAATGCAGTTCTTGCTTCCATCTTCTTAAAGCACATTTTCTCATGTATGTTTTCATGTCTTTGGCCTATGTTAGTGAAGTATGTATATTTTCCCTCTGGCTTTTTATGTCTTTTCAGCAATCAAATCTTTGTAATTATTCTTACAAAGGCCAAGAACTTTAGCTTAGCACACTTTTTTTTTTCTGCTTCTAGGCAATGGAAAAAGGTTTCAAAAACAAAATACAAAGATTTCCTCAAAATCTTTTTTATAAGAGAGCAAGGGAAGGAAATCTATACAGTACCATCCTGCATAGGACTTTCTAATGTTAGAGTAAAACAAGATAACAGATTTTCTGCAGTTTTGTCCTAGGATGGAGACCTGGGCTTGTATTTCATATCCAAGGGAGAGTAGCTTCTAGATTGTCTCTATGTTACACTGAGGAAAGCAGTGTGAAACCGGATTTTCAAAACTGACTGGAGGCTTGATTTCATGACAAAAATAGGGCTACTGGTCCCAGAATCAGAAAGACTTTTATAAAGAGAAGTAAACGCTCTCCTGGATTTTCCTGTAATGAAAGTTCCAGGATGAATACAACACATCACTGTCTTGATTGACACTCAACAAGATTAGTATCATTGTCGGAGATGATGAAGCCATTAAAAATCCAACAGTTACCATGAGTGGTAAGTGATGGAATGAGTAGCTTGCAGATGGCTCTTATTCTGAAGCAGCTACACTTTCTACACTTTTCAAAGCAATATATTATGATAAAAAAAGTAGCATGTGACAAAGTTAAAATATATCAAGCAACCTTCCTTGATGTCTCTCTTCCTTTTATATCTTACAATCATTTTTTTCTTATGTTTACATATTTCTATGTAGAACCCAATCACATTTTCTCTCACTTGCTAATGCACTGTTGAATGCCATGAATGTGCTTTTCTGGATCACAAGGTATCCTCTTAACTTGTCTCACTGTGTGTGTCCCTGGGCTCATGCTATCTAGCCTTGATACTGAAGCTTACGTGAACCTTTTAAAATGTCAGATCAAATCAATCTTCTACTCCAAATTATCCAGTGACTTCCCATTTCACTCAAAGTAAAAGACAATTAAAGATCACCAAAAAACAGTAGAGTAGGGAACTCCAGGGCTCCGTGCCCCAACGAAGCAGTTAATAGGCTGGCAACAACTGTTAGAATCAGCTTCAACAGAATTTTTCAATATAGTCAAACACACAACAATAGTCAACAATCTGTTTAAGTCTTTGATGTGTCACCCCTGGATGTCATGTAGTTGATGTTCACAAAGCCTTTGGAGCTTGAATGGTTTAACTTACTGCAGATTCTCCCAAGTCTCTTCTTCCTGAGTAATTCACTAATTTTTAGTGCTAAATACTATTGCTTTGTGTAGATGTACTTGAGTTTGTCTGTTCAACTAATGAAGGACATCTTGGTTGATTTCAAATTTTAGAAATTAGAAATTTGTCTATAAATAATTCATTTGCAGATTTTTGTGTTGCCATAGTTTTTTTAATCTTTGATTAACCACAAGGAGTATGATTATGGGTCTTACAATAAAAAATATGTGTAGATCTGTAAGAAAGTTCTAGACTATTTTATAAATGACTACCATTTTGTATTCTCACCAACCATGAATGAGAGATCTCCCATATCCTTGCTTATGTTTATACAACCATCTATCCTTTAGGGTAAAGTTAATATTCAAGTATTTGGTCCATTGTATTTTAGTTGTATTGTTCATTACAAACCCTAGATATCTCTAAACCTGGGGTATCTATGGTTTTTTAGCCCTTGATAGACTTCTGAGAGGTTTATACTTTCACCTTTGACTTCTAGGTTTATGATCCCTCCTGAGCTAGAAGTTAAGGCATATACATTGCATACCCCTTATTCATTCTTTTGAATGGTATTTGTCAGATGATCTGTCATAATTTCTCAAGAAGACTATTTTGCCTTTGTTGGATTATCTTCTTAAAATGTTTACAGAAAGCCAGGCTTGGTGGCGCACGCCTTTAATCCCAGAACTCGGGAGGCAGAGGCAGGTGGATTTCTGAGTTCGAGGCCAGCCTGGTCTACAAAGTGAGTTCCAGGATTGCCAGGGCTATACATAGAAACCCTGTCTCAAAAAACCAAAACGAAACCAAAGCAAACCAAACCAAACCAAAACAAAACAAAACAAACAAAACAAAAAAAGTAAAATAAAAATGTTTTAAAAATGTTTACAGAAGTCTATTTCTAATCTTGTAGATGTTTTTGCTGAGCTATTTCTTACTATTTTTTTCCTGAAACCATACTTTCATTACTGCAGCTTGCTAGTAAGTCTTGAGATCAAATAGATTCAGTTCTCCACTTTATTCTTCTTCAACATTGAATTGAATCCAGGGTTTTTCTATTAAGAAGGTGCATGACCATCCATCACACAACTGTCATTCTTTAAAACTCCTCTTTCTTCAGTCCACATACTCATTTACCCCAAATTCTACTATTCTGCCTCGGAATATTTCTTCTAAAGGTACAATTCCATAATCTCCATTAGCTTGCACTAGTATTAGTATCAATGATTATAGTTTCCCAATATTTTCTTAGTTCTTTTTGTCCTTTCAAGTCATCTGTTATAGCACCGGATGAGGAATAGTTTTCAAAATCTGTGTTCACTTATCTTAGAAATGTTTATAGTTGCTCAAGCAAGCGTATATGTAAACCCAATGATGATCATCTAACTACAGTTATCTCTCTGACCTCATTTAGTATCTTCCTCCCCTTTTTTTCTTAGCTCTATCTCAGTGATGTCCTCTTTCCTCCCTGGATATATCACCTCTCCAGACACTGCTAGTACTTACACACATTGGATTTTGCTGCTGTTGAACTCCTAGCTCTCAGCTCACGCTTTGATTTGGTTTAAATGCTTATCCTTGTCCTTCTGACTAGCAAATCCCATAATCTATAACAGGGCCCATAAGCACAGTGACCTACACCCCTGCTCTGCTCTGCTCAACTCTTCTGGGATGTTTTCTTCATGGATATTATAGCTTGTGCTTGCATAATTCTTTGAATAGTATTTGTGCTTGAGACAAGGTCTCTAGCCAAAGTTTGATTCAAACTGGATATGTAGCTGAAATAACCTTGGATTTCTGAACTTCCTGCATCTATCCCTCTGCCCCAATTGCTGAGATTATAGGCATACATTACCACTTAATTTTTGCAGTGCTGTAGAATAAATCAAGGGCTTCTTACCTACTAGACAAGTACTCTACATCCCCAACCCTAAATGATAGTTTTTAAATCTCATTTTAAGTTCTGTGAGAGCAGGGAGCATTTTGATGTGATTGGTATCTATCTATCTATCTATCTATCTATCTATCTATCTATCTATCTATCTATCATCTATAATTATTACTATCATCATCATCATCATCATTTCATTATTATTCTTACCATTATAAGAGCTACCTATTCTTGTGAAGACCCCAACAGCTTTTGTACATAAGTCCAAGCATATGAAAGCAATGGACAGTATAATCCTACAAAGAAATATTCTTGCAAAAGTAGGGAAAGGGATTCTGTATATAATTTGTACCAGGCACCAAATTGAGGATAAAAATGCCTTGAAGACTTTAGTCAAGTTATCAAGTATACAGCAGGCTCTGACTCTCAGTGATATCTATGTGAATAACTCTACATCCTATAACTGGAGGACAGGAATTGACAACACAAACACACCCAGTCCAGTGTACGCTCATTTCAGAAACTGGGTAGGTAGATGTGTCAGAGACTTCAAGTGTCATGAGTCATTGAATCAGCCCCATGCACTGGGAGAGTCATGACAGCACACCTAATTACAAGTCAGATGAAGACAATTACCTAATGCTCAAGAAGAACAGATTCTGTGTACCTCACTTTATTTCCTTGTCTGATAATTTAAGCCAATTATTTTTCTTTAGTCTTAACATAGATCAATTGCCTAATGTAAGTTCCATTCTGCATATTAAGATATGTTGTGTGAAAGAAAAGTTTCCTTGGAAAATGCCTTAGTCGATACAGCTATTCAGGTTTCCTTACTACAGGCTTCTTGAGTTTTTTTTTTTTTAAGATTTATTTTATTTATTATATGTGAGTACACTGTAGATGTCTTCAGACATTCTAGAAGAGGGAGCCAGATCTCGTTACGGATGGTTGTGAGCCACCATGTGGTTGCTGGGATTTGAACTTATCACCTTCGGAAGAGCAGTCAGGTGCTCTTACCTGCTGAGCCATCTCACCAGACCCCCCGCTTCTTGAGTTTATATGCACCTCGATCCTTTGAGAATCGAATACATCACTGACCCTAATGTATTTGATCATAAGAACATTACTTGGTTTTCTTGCTTGTTTTAAAGAAAGTATCTTTCTTGGCTGATGCTTCATGGAACTAATTTTGGGGAATGGTAATCTATAGTTTTCTCTTCCTTGATTTTCATGTAGTTAACTGAAAAGAATTAACAGTTGCTGCTATACATAGCCATAGTCATTTAAAAGAAGTGATATGATATTTTAAAAAAGAGAGAGAGTTTCAGTGACCTTGTTGTTTGTGTCTTTATACAACATCATAAAGTACATCTATGAAGACTCAGATGTGGCCGTTTTCATGTTCTCAAGAGATGAAATAGCCCCAAGATACACAAAAGAGCAGCTGGCATAGCCAGTATATTGCCTTACAGTTAAATTTTTCTTTATGAATACAAAGTCAAACACTAATTACATTATTAATTAAATTAATTGATGAATTAAATGAATTAAAATTTATTTAAATAAAATTTAAAATCAAGTTGAAAATTATAAAAGTATAATATACACATAGTATTATGGTTGCTCATATTGTATGGACTCTGTTGCAATAAAGAGCAATCTTTAGATTATACCAACATTAATGAATGGCTGAGTAAAACTTTTTAGTATGACATTCATATGGCTAGGACATTAATAGGTGACTAAAATTTCTGTCTCCATTATAGTCTGGAGAACCTCTATTGACTATGTGCCCTGTATAGAAGAAAATGGTGTTCTACAACTCATGACTATAATTGTTGAAAATCATGTAGAGAAAAGGAAAGCCAACAGTCTTGGAATCTACCTATCTAGCAAAAAAAAAAAAAATTCAGTTAGATTCTAGACCTGTGCGTAGCACAGCATTAGCACAGGCTAGGCCTGTTGTGTACTTTCCTGTTTCTAAACAAAATTCCTTACAAGCTACTCTCTGGTTTTTACTTTTAATGAACCTGAAATTCCACATAGCTTGGAGTGTAATATGAGAGTTATGTTTAGTACAATATCTGAAAACATTATCCAGAAATTCATTACATTATCGACTTTTCCCAAATCCATTTTTTTTTTACAAAATACATCTACACTCTGTAGAATGCCACAAAGAGTAAGAAAACTACCACTTAATGATATGTCAGTGCAAATATTCCTGGGCTGTTCTCATGTCTATAACGAGGGAAAAAACAAGATTTAGTATATTATGTCTTCTTCAGTCTTCTGGCTGTTTGTCATTCAGGCAAGGCTGTGGCAAAGTGTCTAACATAAGCAGCTTCAAGGAGAAAAGCTACCGTGGCTCATGGCTTCAGACATAGAGGCCCTCCTGACAAAAATGCTGCAACAAAGCAGCTCATACAACAATGACCAGGAAAGAAAGAAGGATGGTGAGTGCTGGGGGCTAGTGTTTTTTGTTGTTGTTGTTTTTTGTTGTTGTTGTTGTTGTTGTTTGGGTTTTTTTTTTTTTTTTTTTTTTGCCCAGAGTCTATGCATTTGGTTGTATAGCATGAACTTCCAAAGCCTTAGACAATGTTGCCCCATGACATTTGCTGCCTGCATAGTTTCCTCTCCAAATCTGGCTCCACTTGTTGCCTGTGGCCCTCCTGAGAAGACACCCCCTAATTCTAGAGTCTCTAACATGCTGGGATAGCCATTCTCTGCTTTCACCCTAACACTTTTCATGCATTATTCTCCCAAGGGCTACCACTGGGGACAATTGTGCATTGCATGGCTTCTCTAGCTCATTTCTAAACTCTGGGTTGAAATTTCCACTCGGCAATTCCTTTATTTTGAATTCCTAGAAAACCAGCACCATAGGGGTGATGCCAGGTCTGTCAGAAATTCAAGCAGTGGCCAGGATTCTTGGACCTTGGTTTCTTTGGTCACTGAGCAGCTGAGCAGTTGAGAATGATGAAAAGAATTCAGGGAAAATAACTTTCTGAGTGTCGGTCATGTGGGCAGGAAGCTTCAGAAGTAAAATCTTTTTCCTAAATGATATTTTTTTGTTTATTCTTTGAAAACTTCATAAGTGTGCATAATGTATCTTGATCATATCCATCCAACTCTTCCCCTCCATCTTCCTCCAGGATTCCACAAACACCTCGTACTATCAATATCAGTTTCTACTTCTTAGACGTTTTTATCTCTCTTTTTTTAGCCCATTGAGTCCAATTAGTGCTATGCCTATGCACATGAGTATATTCTAAGGTATAGGTGACGTGCCAGTGGCCACGTCCTCAAAGAAAAGTGGTTCTCCCTCCTTCAGCAGCTATCAACTCTCCAATAGCTTCTCAGCTAGAGTGGACCTGATCCCATCCCCCACCCCCCCACCCCCAATCCCATCCATGCTGGAATTTTTAACTGGCTTGATCTTGTGTAGATGACCTGGCTTGTGTAGATGGCCATGGCCACTGTGAGTCATTTGTGCGATAGCCATGTTATGTCCAGAAGACAGTATTCCACAGCACTCCTTTCCATCCTAGCTCTATCGCTTTTTCAGTTACAGCCCCTGAAGACAAGATGATACAGTTTGCCCATTTATTGCTGTGAACTCAGTGACTTGATCTCAGGACTTTGAGCAAGTGTGAGACTCATTATTAACCACTACCCACAATAAAAAGAAGCTTCTCTGTCTCGGGCTAAGAACAGCATGATCTTTGGATATAAATACAAATATTTAGCAGGCAATCTTATAACTTGACCATTCAGAAATTCAATGAGGCCTCCTGAATTTCAGGTTGGCCTCAAAAACAGTATATAATGGAGGGTGACTGTGGCACGCGCTATTTCCTCGCCTGCGAGAAATCACGCTGACACTGAAGGAAACGTCTGTGGCATCCCTTTTATTATTGAATATAATATAAATGAGGGAAGGAAAGAGAGAGAGGAAGAAAGCAAGAGAGAGAGGAAGGAGAGCGAGTAGCAGAGGGAGAATAGAGAGAGAGCGAGAGAGAGAGAGCCCCCGGAGGGCTCGGCCTTATATCCCCTGAGGTAGCCCTGGGCAGCGTGTTCCCATAGGATTGGCTGCAAAGCCATAAACCCAAATCGCCCCGGGCATGGGCTCTGTGACTCGCGCGCTTTTCCTCAGGACAAAGCACATTCCAAGGATCACATGTGAGAATGTTGGATACCAGCGCCATTACTTAAATGGTGAAATGCTGTCAGTGCTCAGAGCGGCTCTCTACAGGTGACCTTGAACTTTTAATGCTTCTTCCTGATTTTAACTTACGACATTCCTATCGTCATATTCCAACTGCTGAGATTATAGGCGTATGTCACTATGTCCAGGTTAGGCAATGCTAAATATCAATCCCAGGGATTTGTGAATTCTAGGAAAATATCTACCAACTGAGCTACAAGCCCCATGCTTCAAACTGAAGTGTTTACTATCCAACACCCTTGAACCTGCAATGTGGAAACCAGCCAATTTCTGAGATGTTCTAAAGCCCTCTTTTCTATTGTCTCAGTAGAAATTACTCTGGCTTTGTTTCAACACCTTTACTCTCTTCATAACCATTCTTTCCTTGGCCACACCTTCACACTGGCTTTTCTGACCAAGTTGCAAGGTTTTAGAGTCTTCTATGCTGTTTTTGTTTTGTTTGTTTTGTTTGTTTTTTCTGTTTACTCCCAATTTTAGCTGGAAGCCTAGCTAAGAGTAGTTAGCAATAATAATGCCACAACTTGAATGCAGAAATGCATTAAAATGTGTACTGACCACTCCTACATCACTCATGAACCGAGAAAATTCTCCCACAGACTTGTCTACAGGCTAGACTGATAATGCCATTTCCCCAATTATGACTCCCTTTTCCCAAAGGACTCTAGTTTGTGTCAACTTGACAAAAAATTAAGTAGCACCCAAATCAATTAGAGAATCAAGGTCAATCATACCATTGTAGATTATATAATTGACTTTTCATTACTTTTCTGCCTACCTGACATGTCAATGGCCTTCAACACTTGCAAGTAAGTCTAGCTTTTCACTTTTGGGTTATTGTTAAGAACTTGTGTTTCCCAATCACTCTATTTTAAATACTTATGCCCCAATCAGTCAGTTAAGTCCTGCCTAATCATCTACGTAATGGTGAAAATTGGGTATGCTTATTTTCAGACCTATGTGCTTCTTATTGAATGACCATGTTGTCCCTAACCAAATGTAGAACCCAGACTAATCGAAGAAGAGGCTATGGCTGCTCAATTCAATAAACAAGAAGTATGATTAATCTTGATATATTGGATATAGATGGGGAGGTTATTTCATTTAAAAGGATTTACATGTTTCAATTGAATAGATTATGTATAAGTAATCATTCTGCTGTTTTTTAAAGGTTTTGATAAAGAATATTACATCAAATCAAATAACTGGTACAAACACTTGACAGACATTTTTTTTTCCAAGCAACCCTCATTTATACTATGCAAAGGTAGCCAGTTGATCATGTTCATTAACCTGCAAGATTCAAGAAATTACAGAAATAGTTTGCTAAGTGGCAAAACATCAGATTTATTCACACTACATGTTGGGCTTCTCAGGTGCAAATACAAGTAATGGGCCGTGCATAAAAGTGTATTTCGTCCAAATGTCCAGATATATATTTTTAACTTCTACTTGGAAAACATTAACTAATGCTTGGTAGTGTTAGTAGCAAAGTATACCAATGAAAAACCGGTTCTTAGTGTGTGAGGAGGATGGAGCTGAACCAATAAATAAATAAATAAATAAATAAATAAATAAATAAATAAAGGAATCCAATGCTTGATAAACCTGATAGAAGCAAATGAAATAATCAAAATCTATATTAAAATGGAGAGAAATATTTTCTTAACAATGCACTCCTTATCCTACAGATAGAGTCACAAAGCTCAGAAGTAATTAAAATAAAGATTTCAAGGGGAGGGCAAATACCCCGGCAAACTCAGAATGATAAAACACACACAGCCTGACCTCTGTTACCATCGAATCAAATAAGCTGTTAATTACAAAAGGATGAACACTCTCAGGAGATAACAGCAAACTCCAGGCAGTCAATAGGATGTGATAACATCCAATACAATCAAGAAACATTTGAGTTGAACACAGGATTATACATGAGGATTGGAGGATTAGGAGACATGGCATTTCTGAGTCTAGTAAACAGAAAGCGTTCAGATGCCAGCTGAGGCAGGTAGAGGACAGGAAAGACAGATGTGATGAGTTAATCATAGGGAAGGTGAGGGACAAATGGCTGGGCTCCATTCCCTAAGCTGGCAGGGATGGAAAGAGCAGGGATGACCTCCCCGGCATTCTTAACCTTCAATTACCAGTTGAACACACATGTTACTATAATGTTAACAAAGATTATAAAGCTCTGTAACTGCTACTGATCTTTTGGTTAAGCAGGTAAATTTTTTCTTGTTTAAATAATAAAGTCAACTGTGTTTTCTAAAAAGTCCTGATACTACGATGTAACTATTCATGAAAAGATACATTTTTAAGAAAGGTTATTTCAGTAAACATAAGAACCTGATGCTTACCCTATACACTGGTTAATTATTGCTGTGTAAGAAACTATACATTAACTACATATTGCTGTGTAACAAATTATTCTCATACCTTGTTTAGATTCATTCTTACTTTTTAATCTCACACGTATTTTTTTGGTCAGGGATGTGAATGCAGCTTAACTTAAAGGTCTCTCAGAAACCCACAGTCAAGGTGCCGGCTGATACGTCTTTTCTTTCAAGGTTCAACTGGTAGAGCATAAGTCTCCATGCTGGTTCACATCTTAGTGGAAGCCAGTCTATACACATCCAGGCTCAATACTCTACTTGTTTGCAGGACTCAGGCTCTCACCAGATGTTGGCTGGAAAAATCAGTTCCTTGGCATAAGGATGTAACTACTGGGCTCTTCATATCAAGAGAGATTGTCTCTGGGAAGGGGACAGGGAGAGGGGGAAGAGAAAGAGTGGAAGAGGAATGAAACTAGATTCCAACATAAAAAGAAAGTCCAGGTGTTTTTGTTTTGTTTTCTAATCTTGGAATATTCCCATCATGCTCGACTTTGTTCAGTATAAGCAATTCATTGATTCCAGCTATATTCAAGTGCAAAGGATTACCCAAGACCATGGAGACTATGATGTAATCATCATTGGGGCTACCTGAGAGGCAGGCTCCCATATCTTATCAAAACTCAAGCATCAATACAATACTAACATTTTCCCTGTCAAGTAAATTAACAATTTGGTAAAGTCAAGTATACAGTGATTAGAAATATAGATAAGATTATGATCTTGTTCTAATATCCCAAATACATTTCATTGATTTCTATGCCATATCTATTAAATTGGCATCCCAGCTCATAGTATTGTTTTAATGACATGTCTCCAGTAACGGTCTCCAAAGTCCTCCACACTGCACAAGAGACATTTTCTTCCAATATTTTGATTCCTTGAGCATGTACATAGTCCTTCTTCCCTGAGACAACCTTCATGAAAACAATACTCTATATGCATCTAGTTTGTGTTACTGTAAGAAAATACTTGAAACCTGGCAACTCTATTTAAAAATAGGTTTGCTTAGCTCACAGTTCCAAGTGTTGAAGGCCAAGGAACATGGAAGGGGCAAGTCATATTTAGAAAAGAAGCTATATGTCTCCTCTCTTGATATGAACAGAGGCTTTTTCAGTGCCTGACAAATATAGAGGTAGATGCTTGCAGCCAACCATTGGACTGAGCACAGGGTCCCCAATGGAGGAGCTAGAGAAAGGATCCAAGGAGCTGATGGGGTTTGCAGCCCCATAGGAGGAACAACAATATGAACTAACCAGTACCCCAAGAGCTCCCTGGGAATAAACCACCAACCAAAGAAAACACATGGTGGGACTCATGGCTCTAGCTGCATATGTAGCAGAGGATGGCCTAGTTGGTCATCAATGAGAGGAGAGGCCCTTGGTTCTGTGAAGGTTCTATGCCCCAGTATAGGGGAATGCCAGGGCCAGGAAGCAGGAGTGGGTGAGTTGGTGAGCAGGGGCAGGAGGAAGGAGATAGAGGGTTTTCAAGGGGGAAAACAATGAAAGGGGATAATATTTGAAATGTAAATAAAGAAAACATCTAATAAACAATAAAAAATAAAAAAGAAGCTATAAAATGACCAAATAATTGCTCAGAGTCTTGTTTTGTTTGTTTGCTGCCTTTGTTTTGAGTCAGGGTCTCACCAGGTAGTGATGGATTATTGGACTGTGAAAGGCAGTCTGTGTTCTGGTCTAGTGAGGCTTCCTCGGGCGACCCAGTAGAAAACTCTACAAGGGACCAAACCATAAGATATGCTCCCAGACACAGGCGCCTGACACAGTCCTCAACTCCATAATCCTATGACTATCAGTCACTTAGACAATATCCCAAACTCCTGGTATTCTGTCTAGGCTCCATCTCCCACAGTTAACCTGGCAATAGCCAGGTATGCTCTTCCCCACAGTTAGCCGGCAGCAGCAAGGTAGCCCAGACTACTATAAAAGGGGCTGCTTGGCCCCTCCTCTCTCTTTTAAGCTCTTTTCTCTCTTGTCTCTTCACTCTTTCTAGCCCTCTTGCTCCCTCTCCCCCGCTCCTTTCTCTCCATGGCAGGCTTCTACTTCCCTACTTCTCTCTTCTCTCTTTTCTCTCTTCTCTCTCTCTCTCTCTCTCTCTCTCTCTCTCTCTCTCTCTCCAATAAAGCTCTAAAACCATGGACCATCTCTGCTCATCAAGACCCGCTGTACTAGAACAATAGAATAGGCCTTCTCCTAAAGAACTGAGTCTAACCTCCTGATGGGAGGCCTTCCTGCACTCTAGACATGGCTGCCAGCCAACCCAAGACGCCTGCCCACTGAGCTAGCAGCCTGAGCTAGGCAGACTCTCAGATCCCGAGGTAACCTGCTAGAGCTCTCCCCCTACCCTTCCTTTGGCCTTCTGGCCAGAGTCTTCCTGAGGGTCTCAGCTCCTCTGCAACATACAGCAGCGTCTGAGATGTTTAAGACTGAGCACCTGTCTCTCTGGCCTCCATGAGGCCCAGAAACCCCGGATTGCTCCCTCTCTACTCCTTCGGACTGGGGTTCAGTGGCTTCCCACAGCCAGATGCCCACCTGGGCAGCGTGGAGCGCACACAGCAGTCCCCCGCATCTGCCCACCCAGAGCCCCAGAGCTCTGGTGGGACACTGGTTCCCCCCACACCCCTTTATTTCCCCATGACCAGCGCCCCACAATTGATGGCTTGGCTACTTTCTATCTAGATCAGGATGCCCTTGACTTACAGAGGTCTACCTGCCTCTGATTACTGAGTGTAGGGATTAAAGGCTGTATCACCATACCTGTCTTACTCAGGGTTTCATAACAACTCAAGGATCCCATTAAAACAACCACAGTCCTGTCCAACAGGAAGTGCACCCAATGAACTGAAAACTCCACTCTACAAGGTTTTATCATTTACAGCATGAGTACTTTCTAGGGGACACTATCAAACTGTATCCCAACTATAGAACAATGGGCTCTCCTGTTTCCTCTACCAATCTCAGTGTTCATATTCTTCTCCCTAGTCAGTGGCTGCTCTATGGCTGAATTTTGATGTTATTCAAGGCTTTCTCCTTGATCTCATCTCCTCATTCCACACAGTTATTTCCATATACTTACTCAAGTAAGGGCATATACAGTATTGAAATCCCAAATCCATTATATCCTGTGCATTCAATAACACTTCATTTCTACTTTAGGATTTTATTCCACAAACTTCATTCTTTGCCAACTGTTGAATCTCAGACAAACACAACAGTCTTATTCTGTTGGCCAAAGTAGAAATGAAATTGGCATTTTAGATTCCTGTCCTCTTTCCATCCACCCTTTAAAGTCAAATTGACTGTCATACAAGATATAAAATTATGTGCATGACTTTTGGCTTATTTCATGAATTTTTATTTTCCCTTTCACTTTTACCACAGCTGTTCCAGTTTTGGAACTTTTCTTCCAAGGATGAAAATTGTAGCCTCCTGATTGGTTATTACTTCTTATTGGTCTTTATGTACAGTGTCAACCTGTGCACAATCCTTAGCTTTATGAAGAATTTTAGATGCACACACACAACACACACACACACACCTACACTCACATATTCATATACTTATATACACCACATAGCCATCTGAATGCCAACGTGAAGGCCTTTCTTTAGCCTTCCCATGGTGTCCTAAACATACTTCTCCATTTCAATGACTATTCTGTGTCATACATTGGCTTTACTTGTTTTCTCTATAAGACTCAACACTATGCAAATAGAATCTTATTTATCTGTTGTTGGGGGTAATCTTTTTGTACATTGTGTGAATTTGTGGCTCTATACTTCCTCACCTGCTTAAGACATTCTCTGATTGGCTTTAATAAAGAGCTTATAGTCTAAATCGAGGCAGGAAAGAGAAGGTAGGACTTCTGGGAAGAGATAGGAACTCTGGTTGAGAATCAAGAGGCAGAAGGTTTGCTAGCCAGACATGGAGGAAATCAGACATATAGGGACTGAGTGAGTGGCAGAATGTGGATTAGAATAAGTGGGTTAATTGATAGGAGCTAGTTGTGAAATAGCCTAAGCTAAGGCCTAAACTTTTATAAGTAAATATAAGTCTCAGTGTTATTATTCAGGAGCTGGAAGGCGAGAGACAGTCTGGAGATCTCTATCCCTAACATCTAATTTAAAGTCTGATATAAAAAAGCTACCTAATACAGTCACTGAATAAAATCATGAATGAATGTTAAATTCTCTCCTCCTCTCAAAGAAATACCCCTCTTTATCCAGGGGGTACTTTTCCAAAGCTATAGGGGTTGCCTGACACTAGAGATAGTACCAGGCTTTGCCACTATTTTTCTCATAAAATCCATGGATTATAAAGTTAAATGTACAAATTAGGCTTAGTAAAAGATTAACAACAACACTATTATGAAACAGAATAGACAAAATACACCACAAAGGACGTTTCAGAAATATTCCTCTCTCACTTGTTCTCAGCCTCACCCTTCCCCCTTTTTTCTTTTTCTCCCTGCCTCACTCTTTCTAGAAGAGTTACCTGAATACAGTACTTTGATACCACACAGGGAATCTGGGAACCAAGAGGACTGCTATGTGCCTCACAGGCAGATAGCAAACTATAGCATATTGTTCTGTATACCATGGTCATTTCTATCATGCCATGATGAAGCAGGGCAGAGCAGTGATTCATCCTGCTCCTCAGAAGATACACAATTTAAAATGTGTGGATTATTTATTTCTAGAGCTTTCCATTTAATATTTAAGGACTGTGTTTAAGCACAGATAAATGAACATGCCTAGCAAAACTGTGGGTGGCGGGGAAGCCTCTGTGCATAATATAAATTGAGATCAGTGTTTTTAGTTTTTATGAGAACCCTCTATTTTCACAAAGAAGGGAAGGGTAAGATTTCTAGGACACACAATGTTATTTTTCCTAGTCCCACCCAGTAGGAAACAGTAGGTGGGGGTCCCAGCAAATAGTGGAAACTGAAAGCTTCATTGTGTTCTTGATGAGTAAGGATGTCTGCGCTTAGGTTCACCAGCTGGCTTCGAGCTCTGCATGCACCCTGTCACCTTCTTGGAGTTTCCAGACATGTAGCTGCTCTGTTGTGATTAGTCACCTTCAGACCATCGGTCCTTCTTTGGTGGAGAAAATGTTCTGTCTGTGCCCAACTCTGCTCTGCTCTTGAGGCCAGTAATGGAGAGAGGCAAGTAGAGACTCTGTCTTGCCTTTGGAGAACAATCACCTTTGACAGACATTCAGGAAAACAATGGCTGACAGCTCGAAAGATAAACTAACTCCACTCAACCCAATTCAAATTCAAAGTTTCCATTGTTGTAATGCTGGAACTTTTGCCAAACATTTGGAAATGTTGCCAAACTTCACTGTGGCAGGATTGGTTGTACTTCTCTCAGGTGACTCACAAGGCATCGGTAGCAACTATGAAGCTGATTTTTTGGTATTTCTTCAGAGCTACGATTACTTAGAGATACCATCTTCCCCAAACACACCTACACTGTAAAAGGATTGTAATTTACAATCCTTCTTACAAGTAGGTACTTGAGTCATCCTCATTGCCTGCAGCAGGACCACACCTAATTTGTACTAGCAAAAGAATCCATTCTGGTTTAACTGTGGGGTCCTCAACATCTTTTGTCCTCCCTGTAGAAGAGCATGTCTGTTGCCATTTAATTTGTTATTAATAACACTCTTAGTTCACTATAAAAATGTAGGGGCTCAAATTCTCCTCTGTGTATGTGTGTGCTAGTGTATGTGAGAGTATAATTAATGTGCATATGAGCATTTAAACCCATCTGTGTGTAAGTTGTAACTAAGTTGAAATTCCTTGGATTCTTTAACTTCTTTTTTTTTTTTTTCTTCCGACTTCATTCAGAGAGCCCTGAGTATCCATCCTCTCTCACTTGTCCGGCTCCTAGAACTACTTGTCATCATCTTCGATGACACTTCTCTTTGGCTAGAAATGAATTAGGCTCTGCTTTGAAGGCTTCATAGATTAAATGTTCCTCCTTCAACTTTACGCACTGCTGCAACAAAAGCTGTTCTGACTACACACCGTCTGCTGCCTCGTATGTGGTGTCTGCTCACACTCACGCCCTCCCACTTACCTGTCCAACAACTCTGGGGGAGCATTACTCGCCCCTGTAGTTAGGGTCCTTCATTCACCATTTGGAACTATATATCCTTTGCTCAAAATGTCACAAGACACTAATGCTTTAACAAAAGTCAGATGTAGGACAGGGGATCAGAGAGCTCGTGTACTCTTGTTTTGAGCATCTGTTATCAGAGATAGGAGAAATTTTTTCCTAAGGCTTTTTACCTCTCCTTTTATTATATTATCCCACATTAGTAGAAATACCAGCCTATTAACAGAAACCCACCCTTCTCCAATATTCAACTTGAGTTCATAAAGTGTTTTAAGCTCCTTTACACAACTTTATTCTTTGGGTCCACTTTTCTCACTTCTATCATCAAAACTACCATTGCAAACATAGTTCAACCTAATTTTGTCACACCCACTTCTGACTTAAACAAGGGATCAGAATTCATGGATTATGATCAACAGTGCAATTCAATGATAAAGCCTGGTCTTGGTGAAAATAAAAAGACTTACTTGTTCTTGTACCTTATTGTTTTGGTTTTAAATGTGAAAACTAGATTTTATACCACAGTGTGTTACCTATAAGAAAAGCTATCCAGTATGTGGCTCGGCAGTTACAAGTGTATACTGTTCTTCCAATCGATCAGAGTTCAGTTCCCAGCACTCATATAGAGCAGCTCACAACTGCTTCCAGATCCAAGGTCCTTTTCTGACCCCCATGTACAACTGCATTCACATACACAAACCCACACAGATACACATTCATACACAGAGCTAAAAATACAAATTAAACTTTAAAAAAGAAAGAAGGGATAAACTATCCAAGAATCAAGGAAACACCAGAGAATGCTGAGCAGCGTGAAGGAAAGGTCTGTATAGTGTTGGTAGACATAGACCAAAGCCAACCTGGGGTTTGTACTTCTCAGTTTATGATATGCAAGTTTCAACCAGGCTAAACACTTCCTTCTTCACAAAGCATCTTGAAATTGTGTGTGTGTGTGTGTGTGTGTGTGTGTGTGTGTAATATGAGACATATTACACACTTTATGAATCTCATACATCTATAAGTACTAACATGAAGAGAACAAAGATAAGTTGTTCTATGGTCCCACAAACCAATTGTAATGATTAATATTGACTCTCAATTTGACAGGGTCTGGAATCACTGAAGACTCTAGCCTCTGGGCATATCTCTGAGGGTTTATCTACATTAGGTTAGTTCAGGTGGGGAGACATGCACTAAATATAGAGAGGAAAGGGCTTATTTGGCTTACCCATTGCAGGTCACAGGTCTCCATAGAGAGTCATTTGGGCAAGAATGCAAGTCAGGAACTTGGAGGCAGAAACTAAAGCAGACCCTAGAGAAATGCTTACAGGCTAGCTCCTCATAGTTTGCTAGCCTGCTTTTTTTTTTTTTGGTTTTTTGAGACAGGGTTTCTCTGTATAGCCCTGGCTGTCCTGGAACTAGCTTTGTAGACCAGGCTGACCTCGAACTCAGAAATCCGCCTGCCTCTGCCTCCCAAGTGCTGGGATTAAAGGCGTGTGCCACCACTGCCCAGCTAAGAACCAATTTTTTTTAAAGGCCCAAACAAACAAAACTCTACTTATAAACAAGAAGGAAACAGAGTGTGCTAGGTTTTGCCAGCTGACACTCACCTGGAAATCCACCTACTGTCTTCATCCAGACTTTCATTCCTCTAAACATATTGATCTAAATGAAATCAGCTTGAATTTGGGAATATGGGAGTGTGTATGTGAGTTAGTATGTGTATGTGTATGTGTGTGTGTGTGTGTGTGTGTGTGTGTGTGTGTGTGTGTGTGTGTAGGTTTGTGTATAAGCATGTGGGAGTTGCAATGTGGTTCTTCCAGCACCATTAACTTTATATTTGTTTGTTAGTTTGATTGTTATTTTTTTTGAGACAGGGTCTTTCATTGGTCTGGAACTTGCCAAGTAGGCTAGTCTGGCTGGCCAGTGACCCCCCCAGGAATCTGCTTGCTTCTGCCATCCCAGTGTTGTCGTTAGACTTGCTGCTCCCAAGCCTGCCTTTTTCTACCAGAGGCTCTGTGGATTGAGTTCAGGTGTTCATAGCTGTGTAAGTACTCTCCCCACTGAGTTATCTTGCTGACTTCCAGTCAGCTTTGTCTTAATGAGTACACTAATGATTGGATACAACTGTCCTGCTCAAAAAAAAAAAAATGCTCCCTAAGAGCAAGAAGAAGTGAGGCAAGGCATAGATTTAAACAACCACTTACCAAATGTAAGTGAAATTCAACTATTACAAACTTATTTGCAAATAAATAAATGGAACGTCATTTATAATTTTGCTCTTGAATAAATAATTTATAAAGAACTATATTAATACAATATATATTTATGTGAGCATGTATATAATTAACTTACAAAATAATACTCTCAAGATAGTCTGTTAATTATATATAAAAGTATTTGTGTTTGCAAAACAATGTATTGCTATATACATACATTATTTTGTAAATAAATTTGCTTAAGCATGGTATATTTATGTATATATACTGTACCACAAGTGGTAGTTTATAATAGTATCATATTTTTTTCATTAATCTAATATGCATTCTCTTCCTAAAATTAAGATTTTAAGAAACTCAAAATTAAGTAGTTCAGGATAATAGAAGTCAAAGTTTATATATTTATTATTTAAGAGAATGAACATGTCATGTAGATGTGAGGGGTGGGAAAATGGAAAGAAAATTTAGACGTTTTACATAAAAATGAGGTTGAAGGTAGGTGCATCACATGAACACTCATTGAATATTAATGCTAAAATACTCAATAAAATTGTCGCAAACCAAATCCAAGAACCCATCAAAACGATCATCCATCAATCAAGTAGGCTTCATCCTAGGGATGCAGGGATGGTTCACTATATGGAAATCCATCAATGTAATCCACTATATAAACAAACTCAAAGGGGGGGGGGAAAAACACATGGTCATCTCATTAGATGCTTAGAAAGCATTTGACAAAATTCAATACCCCTTCATGATAAAAGTCTTGGAAAGATCAGGAATTCAAGGCCCATGCCTAAACATAGTAAAAGCAATCTACAGCAAACCAGTAGCCAACATCAAACTAAATGGAGAGAAGCTGGAATCAATACCACTAAAATCAGGGACTAGACAAGGCTGCCCACTTTCTCACTACCTCTTCAGTATAGTAGTCAAAGTCCTAGCCAGAGAAATTTGACAACAGAAGGAGGTCAAAGGGATACAAATTGGAAAGGAAGAAGTCAAAATATCACTATTTGCAGATGATATGATAAAATACTTAAGTGACCCCAAAAATTCCACCAGAGAACTCCTAAACTTAATAAACAACTTGAGCAAAGTGGCTGGATATAAAATTAACTCAAACAAATCAGTAGCCTTCCTCTACTCAAAGGATAAACAGATTGAGAAAGAAATTATGGAAATGACACCTTTCACAATAGTCACAAATAGTATAAAGTACTGTGGTGTGACTATAACCAAGCAAGTGAAAGATCTGTATGACAAGAACGTTAAGTCTCTGAAGAAAAAAATCAAAGAAGATGTAAGAAGATGGAAAGATCTCCCATGCTCATGGATTGGCAGGATTAATATAGCAAAAATGGCCATCTTGCCAAAAGCAATGTACAGATTCAATGCAATTCTCATCAAAATACCAACTCAATTCTTCATAAAGTTAGAAAAGGCAATTTGCAAATTCACTTGGAATAACAACAACAACAACAAAACAACAACAACAACAAAAAAAAAAAACCAAAAAAAACAGGATATTAAAAGCTATTCTCAACAATAAAAGAACTTCTGGGGAAATCACCATCCCTGACCTCAAGCTGTACTAGAGAGCAATAGTGGTAAAAACTGTATGGTATTGGTACAGAGAGAAGCAGGTAGATCAATGGAATAGAATTGAAAATACAGAAATGAACCTACACACCTATGGTCACTTGATCTTTGACAAAGGATCTAAAACCACCCAGTGGAAAAAAGACAGCATTTTCAATAAATGGTGCTGGTTCAACTGGAGATCAGCATGTAGAAGAATGAGAATTGATCCATTCTTATTTCCCTTGTACAAAGATCAAGGACCTCCACATAAAACCAGATACACTGAAACTAATAGAAGAGAAAGTGGGGAAGAGTCTGGAACACATGGACAGAGGGGGAATTTTCCTAAACAGAACACCAATGGCTCAAGCTCTAAGATCAACAATAGACAAATAACACCTCATAAAATTGCAAATCTTTTGTAAGGCAAAGGACACTGTCAATATGACAAAATGGCAACCAACAGATTAGGAAAAGATCTTTATCAACCCTACATCTATAGAGTGCTAATAGCCAATATATACAGAGAACTCAAGAAGTTAGACTCCAGAGAACCAAATAACTCTATTAAAAACAGGGTACAGAACTAAACAAAGAATTCTCAACTGAGGAATAACAAATGGCTGAGAAGCACCTAAAGAAATATTGAACATCCTAAGTCATCAGGGAAATGCAAATCAAAACAACCCTGAGATTCAATCTCCCACCAGTCAAAATGATTAAGATCAAAAACTCAGGTGACAGCAGATGCTAGCAAGGATGTGGAGAAAGAGGAACACTCTCCATTGTTGGTCGGATTGCAAACTGATACAAGCAATCTGGAAAACAGTCTGGTGGTTCCTCAGAAAATTGGACATAGTACTACCTGAGGACTCAGCTATACCACTCCTGGGCATATACCCAAAAGATGCTCCAACATATAACAAGGACACATGCTCCACTATGTTCATAGCAACATTATTAGTAATAGCCATGAGCTGGAAAGAACCCAGATGTCCTTCAACAGAGAAATGGATACAGAAAATGTGGTACATTATACAATGGAGTACTACTCAGCTATTAAAAACAATGACTTTATGAAATTCTTAGGCAAATGAATGGAACTAGAAAATATCATCCTGAGTGAAGTAACCCAGTCACAAAAGAACACACATTGTGTGAAATCACTGAAAAGTGGATATTAGCCTAAAAGCTCGGAAAATCCAATATACAATTCACAGACCACATGAAGGTCAAGAAGAAGGAAGACCAAAGTGTGAATATTTCAGTTTTTCTTAGAAGGGGGAACAAAATACTCATGGTAGGATATATGGAGACAAAGTGTGGAGCAGAGACTGAAGGAAAGGCCATCTAGAGACTGCCCTACCTTGGAATCCATCCCATATACAGACACCAAACCCAGACACTACTGTGGATGCCAAGAAGTGCATGCTGACAGGAGACTGATATAGCTGTCTCCTGAGAGGCTTTGCCAGACCCTAACACATACAGAGGCAGGTCCTGGTGGCGAACCATTAGACTGAGCATGGGGTCTACAATGGAGGAGCTAGAGAAAGGACTGAAGGAGCTGAAGAGGTTTACAACCCCATAGGAAGAACAACAATATTAACCAACCAGATCCCCTAGTGCCCTCTTTGGTTGATGGTTTAGGCCCTGGAAACACTAGGGGATCTGGTTGGGACCCATGGGTCCAACCACATGTATAGCAGAGAATGGCCTTGTCAGGCTTTAATGAGAGGAGAGCCTTTGGTCCTGTGAAGGCTCCATGCCTCCCCAGCCCCAGTGTAGGGGAATGTCGGGGTGGGAGGCAGGAGTAAGAAGGTGGGTGGAGAGCACCCTGGTAGAAGCAGGAGAAGAGGGGATGGGAAAGCAGGTTTCCAGAGGGGAAACCAGGAAAGGGAATAACATTTGAAATGTCAATAAATAATATATCTAATAAAAGGAAAAAAGAAAAGAAACAAAATGAAATGACCTCAGAACCTAGAGGCTCAGTTCCTGGCACACTCCAAAACTCCAAAAAGCAGGAGCACCATCTGCTTTTATTCATGTGCAATACTGATTTTATAAATTTGTGTATGGATTCAGATTCATGCCCTTCCTTTCTTTCTCACTTTCTTCTTCCTTCTTTTGGATAACTAGTTGCACAATACACACTCAGCATCGCAGAGACTATACTTATATTGTTTGTTTGTTTTTTTTTTTTGAGTCACTACTATCCCTTGGATTATCTCAAGGTCAGGAAGTCACTACAATAAGAGACCAAAAATAAGGCCTTAAATCAAACAACGTGTCATGGTACAATAGCATGTATGCTACTGTCACCTTTGGTATATACAATGTAAAGGTTATTAATTTTTACCATGGAGTTTGAATTTTAAATAGTTCCCTGGTGAAACAATAACACAAAACTATCAAGTTTATACTTTATGATTTTGTTAGTAAAGACTCAAAACCTAAGGGAATTACTATAATTTCTTTTTCTCCAAACTCCAGTATGTTTGGACTATGCAACTTACACACTATATAAAGATGGAAAAATCAGTAAGTATGTCACAGCTCACAGATTCCAACTCTAGTTTCCCCATTTACACTAACATTACCAACAGCTTCATGGTAACTTTAGTGCCTTGCTCATATGTGATGGACAATTAATATTATAAATAGGAACAGAATTCTAGAAATTACCATTAAGGCCAACTATGATGAATTGCTAAGCATCACTGCAGGATACAACCATCAGGAATTGGGAGAGAACAGGCTTTACCTGGTGTGATGGTTTGTACATGTTTGCCCCAGGGAGTGGCATTATTTGGAGGTGTGGGCTTGTTGAAATAGGTGTGTCCTGTGGGACTGGGCTTAAAGACCCTAGTCCTAGCTGCCTGGAAGTTAGTATTCTGCTAGCAGCCTTCAGATGAAGATGTAGAACTCTCAGCTCCTCCTGTACCATGCCTGCCTGGATGCTGCCATGTTCACACCTTGATTATACTAGACTGATTCTCTGAACCTGTAAGCCAGCCCAAATTAAATGCTATCCTTTATAAGACTTGCCTTGGTGGTGGTGTCTGTTCACAACAGTAAAATCCTATCTAAGACACCTGGAAAAAAATCTGTCTAGCACAGAAGCATACATCTTTACCTTTGAGATAGAAGAACACTACTTGCCCAAAACTCTCTAGCATCTCATTCTCTTTTTGAATAAAAATATTTGCTGCCAAATACATAGTCAAACTATGAAAAGGCAAAGATAACTTCTTTAGGACATCCTGGCAGTTGAGCTTCTGCTGCTGAGAAATTAATTATTTTTATTTTGACTTATTGATATTACTATGAAGTTCAAGTCCATCATTTTTCTACTGAGCCACATATCATATTTTATGCACTTGACTAACATTGCCTACAGGAGCATAAATGGTAAACACTGTCTTAATATTTTAGCTTTTATTTTCATTAAAACTTTTAGTGTATAAAATGAATGGGTTTCGTTATGACATTTTCATCCGTATGCATCCTTAAAGATTGTCCTGTTTGACTTAGCATTCTGTTCTGGGTTTTATCTTTTATCTAAGCTTCTTGAAGACCTCTGGTCCTTGACTTCTGCATCACATCTCCTCTACCACCTAGGAATTCTCACTTGTAGCCCCTATTCCTCTACCTGTGTCTTGCATGCTGCTGATTGTCTTAGCTCTGCCCTAAAACCTCTTCTGGACTCACTCTGTTCTCTTCCCAGAGGAGTTCCCTCATGCTTATAACTTCTGTACCCACCTGTGCATATAAATGTTATCATGCCACATCAGGCTTTTCATACTTACATCCTGTATGTCTGTTTCAAAAGCTCACATGAACCACAAGTTACACCATCATACACCCTTTCATCTGTACGTCTTCTGCTCACCCAATCATACTGGATGGATATCCATCTTAGGTACCTTAGAAAGAAAGGGCTTTGTTCTTCCTTCCTTTTTCTTTTCCTACTATCTTTAGAATTCATCTTTCCAACTCTAGAGATTTAGTATAAACACTTTGATACCCACTTTTCCCTATTTTTATTTCCTTTCCCCCTTTTATCTTTTTCTGTAGAATAATTGCTAAAATAACATGTATATTTCCTTCTGTCTCTCTAAAACTCCTATTATTCAGGATGTTTGCTCTTCCTTTACCTGGAAACCTTCATTTTCTTGAGTGCAAGTATTCTTATGTCCTGAAAAACATGTCAACTTAAAGCCTGCCAAGTTTTATATCAACAAACTCTCCCAAACTTCATGAAGACAGGAGGCGCTGGCAATGAGAGCCTGTTAGCGAAGAGCCCTGAAGCAGTCGCTGCTTCCCTGACCTGTTCTTGGCAGCCTGCTCTTCTGACTCAGCCATGTTCCCACTTGAAATGGTTTCAACATTTCAACAGTTTTTAAAAAAGCTTTTGTTTTTGACTTTGTGCGAACATGTATTATCTAATCTGTAGAACAATTCAGGAGAATGACAAGAGCCAGTAGTATATGCAGCAAAATTAATAGCAATACAAAAATATGTGGAGGTGATTACAAAGTGAAGTACTTTTGGGTACTTGCACAGTGAAAACACCCATGATGCTTGCTGCCTTATGGAGAGTTTTCTTGGATTCAATGAGGCTCCAAATAGATGGTGGGCAATCCTCTGGGTCACATGACTAATGGACACGTAAACACTTGCATGATTCTTCAGCCAGCCTCACTCTACCTATGTCACTGCTCTTTCTAGATGTTCATATAATGTTGACATACTAAAAATGCATTGAAGTGCACAAATACACAGCAAGGTAGTGGGTTTGTGTGAGCATTAGAACCAGACCAGGCTGATCCAAGTGCTATTTCCCAATCAATTCCTGGTCAGGCAAGTCAGCTTAAACTGAGGCTCTATTTCTCCATATATAAATGGATATAAATGAGCTGATCAGTAGAATTGTTACAAGAAGGAAATACCGCATATATGTACAATACTTAACATTGGACATAGCAGAAGTTTTTTAACTAAAAACTTGAGCAGCAACTCTGCATGTGATATAACAGACTCATCAGATTTATATAAACTCGAAAGAAAAGAGGATTACCATGCCCTCTTGGGTACCTATAAACCTCCCTTAAAACATGCAAATACATCAGTTACTCTTCCTGTCCTTGGACTTTGACTAGGTATAAAATGGAGCAAGCCTACCTACTTCACAAATTAATCTGCCAACAGGATGACTCATCAGCACAAACACCTCTTAAAAGATGAATAACAAGATTTTAAGGTAATAAGATGTGTGTCTTTCCAGCTATAATTATGCTATAAATAATATGACCAACCAAGCGACCTAAAATTAAGTGCACAGCAAGAAAGAGAGAACAGTGCTCCTGAGTCAGATGGAAAGACAGAATTGGAGAAGCTAAGAAGACAAAGGCTCGCAGACAAGGGAGAAGGCTGTGTGTGTTGAATTTGCAGAGGAGGAGGGACTAAGGTTGAGAGTGAGAGGACACTTATGTGTAGGAGAAATTGTTGCATAGATTAAGGTTAAGCAATTTGTCTCCTTGACAGTGGATGAAATATTTTCAGCTTAATTGCACTGAAAAAAAAATTGTGTAACTAAAGGTTTGTCTTCTGTCATCTCTAATCTTTCCAGTCAATGCACTCAGCAATTACTCCCTTTGCTTCGAGGCACTGCTGTCCTGCAGACTTCACCTGTAAATTAGGGACTACTTTTCAATGTGTGCTTTCCTGCCTTAGGTTGCACTAGAACAATGCCAACAAGATGTGATCTCTACATGGGGCTTGTGGATCTGTAATCAGATCTATTTAAATATGTATTTTCCCCTAGTCTACCTTTTCAGCATAAGGTACAGTAAGGAAACTAATTTCTTATAATATTACCAAGGGAAAAATCATAATAACAAGCAGAGACTAGTGTCTCTAGGCTGTAGGTAAGGCAATCTAAGTAAGATGATGGAAGACTTGTGTGTGTGTGTGTGTGTGTGTGTGTGTGTGTGTGTGTGTGTGTAAAATGCACACACTTTTAAATAAACATGAATTCAAATGTGAGAAAACTCATTTCTCAGCTGGGATGCCTGGTGGACTTTAGCTTGGAGCAGATGTTTCATTGTTTCTCACACTTGAGAGCTGGTGGGGTGTGAAAGATTAATCTGGCTTACTGGTTCTCCAAGCAGTTGGAGGAGCTGAACTGAAAATTTCACCACATTGTGAAGAAGGTATCAGGAGTCAACGAATTCATCAATACAGAGAAAATTACCAAATGAAATTTTCTTAGAATGATGTCCTTAACAGCTCTCTCAGCTCTGCTCCTTGTTTTGACTACTTCTTAGCAATACCTAGCCTTTAGGAACAGATCCCTCCATTCTAAGAGAGCACCCCTACTTAAACTCGTTGTAACCCTCCAGCCATGAACCTTTGAGAAGGAAAAAGGAAGGGAAGGTAGGAAGAGCAACCCACCATATTTTTAACAGCTTTATAAATGTATGTATTAGATTTGTTCCATTAGTAATTGACTTAACAGGTTGGACAATTTAATCATTAACTCAAGGTTTCATTCATTTACAGTATCACTTCCCTCATTAAATATTCTTCAAGAAGATTTTGGTTGAATTGGGATATTTAAAATGAGGAGCTATAAATCTCTTCTCTTTAATGAATTTATTACTCTTTCAGAAATTAATTATCATCAGTTGTAGAGGAATGATGTACAACCAATGAATAAAGTAGTGTCCGGGCAAAGGTTAAAATGTAATTGGTGAGAGGTGAAATGAAGCACGCTCGCATGGTAACTTTGTTAATGGGGAATTTTCATACTTACCTGACCAACAGGAAGTTCAGTAGACAGTATGATTATGTTCATCTGAGCTTACTGTTTCTTCCCCTGCTCCCCTTTCCTTTCTCTTTTCCCACTTTCTTGACTTCCCCATCCTTTCTATCCTTAGTTCTATCCTGTCTTATAAAGAAAGTTGCTTTACGCACTACCCTGAGATAAGCCAGTGCTTCTGCTGAGAACTTGGTTTGCTCTGGGATACCAAAGTATCCCCAACAAGCTTGTCTCCAGGGCTTTGACTCTTGAAAAGCCATGGTGGTGGTGGTGGAGCAGAATGAAGATAAGCCAGCCTAGCTTTCATAGGCCAGAAACAGCTCCTCAAACTTTATTCACAGACTGGGAATGGAAATGTCATTGTCTCACTCAGAGGGTTAATCACTTTCTAATTTGAACTGGCAAATTTTATAATGACACTGTGAAATTAGCAGCATTTTATTGTGTTAATTATGTGCAAGACACTATATCATTACTTCTAATAAATGTAAATGAGATTGTGTCTCTTAGGACAATACACAGACAAGGTGAATTTTTATTGGATATTTACAGGATTCCAGAACACCCCCACCACATTGTGTTTTCTCTTCTCTTATAAAATACTTTCAAAGTGTCAGTTTGCCTTGCCAATTCCTCTGTATATTATTTAACATGCTATTTTAAAAGTCTTTAAAGCTCTTCTTATCTAACTGAAGCGTATTTTCATTCAGAACAGTGTTGGTTATT
The DNA here is from genome assembly GCA_902729485.2 of Mus minutoides. Taxonomy (NCBI): domain Eukaryota; kingdom Metazoa; phylum Chordata; class Mammalia; order Rodentia; family Muridae; genus Mus; species Mus minutoides. Next base: position 55,163 of record LR750860.1, on the reverse strand, counting down.
AAGAACCATGTCAAGTGTCAACCCAGTCAACCAAGACTAAGAGCTGCTGCTTAACTACCAGAATATTTTTTTAAAAAAATGCAAACTTCCTTTTAAAGCCATTCATCTGTATGTAATTTCAGATGCAGTTCTACAGGATGAGTATTAGGGTACCAAGGTTGGTGGTAGGAGGGAATAGTTGTCCTTTTGTAAGTCTTTCAGCAAATGTGGAAGCTCACACACCCCAGCTTTAAGGCATCAAACTTGAGAAATGATCCTGGGACCTACCAAGGAGGTACTCAGCACATAAGTGATGTGTGAACAAGAGAAGTCTGCTTGTATGTATGCCTGCCTTTCTTATTGTGCATATGTTTACATATATATGTGCCAAGCTACCATGGCACACGTGTGGAGGTCAGAAGAGAGCTTTATATGTAGGTTTTCTCCTTTCTCTTTTATACAAGTTCTGCTGGTCAGGCTTGTGTGACAAATGCCTTTACCTACCAAGCTGTCACACTATTCCGTAAAGTGGTTTTTATATGGAAAAAGTTATGAGTCAAAACAAATATGAAACAATTGATAAAAAAAGACCTTCTAAAATGGACCATATGACAAGTGATACTAAGATTAAAAGGCAATGGTTTTTATTCACCTGCTATTTAGGATAAAAAGGAAGAAAGTTAAACTCAAGACAATCTTTAAACAGATTTTAACACCCAATCATACAAAGAAGTAAGAATGATAATGAATAATAACTATTTTAAAAATAATAATAGATAACAGCTAGTTGGACAACTACCATGAGCCATCACATTAATTGTCATTACTTTAAAAAACTGTTTAATGTAAATATGATTTTTACAGTTAAAGAAACTGAGAACAAATAAATGAAGTTCAAGAGAAAAAAACGTAGACATGTCAAAATTTTAACCCATTACTGTTTAGTGTAAAACCATACTCTTTTTAATATATAATACAATATCTTAAAAAATCTAAAAAAAAAATCATGATTGGATTTTTCTTCACAATTGAATACACCCATATTTTTTTCATGGTGTATACATATCACATTTTCACATATTTCATTGAATTTGTCCAATGAGAGAAATTTAAGTTGTTTCCATTTTCTAGCTATTGTGACTAGAATAGTAATAGACATAGCTGAGTGTAACCTCCTTCCTCAGCCGCTTCAGGCTGAGAGTTCAGACCTGATGCCCCTGAAGGCATACCACAGGAAGCCAGGTATGGCTTGGCTCTCCAGCTAAGGCTGGCTTCCATTGTTGTGCTAAACCACACCAGACCTTCTCTGGAATCCTGCTACCAGTCTACAGTGCCTCACCCACACCCTGCTGAGACTGCCTTGGGACAATACACAGTGCTTGAGACTTCAGACTGCATTCCTGGCGGCTCCAGGTACTTGCGCAGAACTGGCTGTGGGCGTGGTCTTCCCTCTCAAAACCAAGAAAGATTTTTGAGTAATGAAAGACATGTTTTGATCGATGATTCATCTCAATGTTTTCATTTCTCTCCCATCTAGTCTCCCAGCCCCAGTCCGCCTTCTGGGGTACCCAGTCTGTTCTATAGGGAGACCGCAGGCGGTAGACCCTAACAGCTGAGCAAGTATCTTTGAAGTAGGATAATGAGTTCTTTGTGCATATTTCAAGCAGTAATGTAGATGCATCATGTGGTTGGTGTACTTTTATCTTTTTAATTATTCTATACATTAATTTCCATTGAGGGTACTTCAGATTGTAATCTCAAAAATAGTGAATTATGGTTCCCCTCTCCTCACGTTCTTTCCAATGTTTGTTCTCTGTTATTTTATTATCTTAGCTATTCTAACTGAGATAAAATGAAATCCCAAAGAAGTTTTAATTTGAATTTCCCTGATGTTAATGGTGTTCAACACTTTTTGAGATACTTCTTGCCAATTTTTATTATTTCTTTTAAGAACTTTCTGTTCAAATCCATAGCCCATCTTAATTGGATTATTTGCTCTCTTGATTCTTGGTTTTGGTATTCTTTATATATTCTAGAAATTAGTCCTCTACCAGATGTATGCTTGGCAAAGAATCTCTCCCACTCTGTGTAGGCTTCTTCTTCACTTTTATTAATTATATGCCATGCAGAAGCTTTTTGGTTTTGTGGGGTCTCTCTCACTTATTAAATTTTAGCCTTAATTTCTGAGGAATGGAGTCCTATTCAGAAAGCCCTTTCCTAAACCTATATCATGTATGTACTGCCTATGAATTCTTCTTTCTGTTTCAGCACCTTTGGTTTTACGTTGAGGTCTTTATCCATTTATAGTTGTTTTTGTGCCAAATGATAAATATAGGTCAAATTTCATTCTTGTACCAACATAACAACTATATCAATTGGCATGCCAATACTTAACAGTGGGAATTCCATGTGGCCCTAACCCTTATGATGTCCTACAGGTGGTCACTGCATGCTGTAAAATGAAAAAGCAATTCCTTCCAAGGACTGGTTTCCACATAGGTTGTTTAATCCCAAAAGGTCAGCCCTGAACACATATGAGCAAAGCTCTCTCTATATATGATCATAAATATACATACACACACACACACACACACACACGTATGTAACAATAATAATTAAAGAGGTCAAGAATTGGGAAGGGAAGCTGGAGAGATTGGAGAGATGGATCAGTGGTTAAGAACACTGACTGGTCTTCTAGAGGTCCTGAGTTCAATTCATGGCTCATTACCATCTGTACTAGGCTCTGATGCCTTCTTCTGGTGTGTCTTGATGACAGCTACAGTGTACTCACATATATAAAATAAATAAATCCTAAAAAAAAAAAAAAGAAGAATTGGGAAGAGGAACAAAGGAGTTATTGAGGGAAAAAGAAGAGGTGATATAGAGGCAGTGATTATCAATAAGTTTTCAAAAATAAAATTATTAAATAAAAAAGTGTAAAAAGGAAAATTGGTATCACATATTTTCACCAAGGGTAATGTTAAAGTATAGTGTTGTGGCTTTGAGAAAAAGTCAGAAGAGTACTGATGTCTGCTTCAAAACTCACCTTCCACATTCCAAAATACATAATCTATAGAGTTTCATTACCTTATACTGCTTTGGGGATCTAAACCAGTGCTTTACACAAACTAGGCAAACCTCTCAATGGGACTGTTTTGCCAACACAATAGTTTGAAGTAAGAACTTTGTCATCAGTTTGTTCTAGGCTTTTCTGGTCTTTAAAGTTTCCATTGAAATTGTGGTACATTTACATAACGGAGTACTATTCAGCTATTAAAAACAATGACTTCATAAAATTCTTAGGCAAATGGATGAAACTAGAAAATATCATCCTGAGTGAGGTAACCCAGTCACAAAAGAACACACATGGTATGCATTCACTGATAAGTGGATATTATCCCCAAAGCTCAGAATACCCAAGATACAATTCACAGACCACATGAAGCTCAAGAAGGAAGACCAAAGTATGGATGCTTCAGTTCTTAGAAGGGGAAACAAAATACTCACGGGAGGAAATAAGGAGACAAAGTGTGGAGCAGAGACTGAAGGAAAGGCCATCCAGAGACTGACACACCTGGGGATCCATCCCATATATAGTCACCAAACTCAGACACTATTGTGGATGCCAAGAAGCGCATGCTGACAGGAGCCTGATACAGCTGTCTCCAGAGAGGATCTGCCAGAGTCTAATACAGAGGTGGATGCTTGCAGCCAACCATTGGATTGAGCACAGGGTCCCCAATGGAGGAGTTAGAGAAAAGACTGAAGGAGCTGAAAGGGTTTGCAACCACATAGAAAGAACAATATCAACCAACCAGACCCCTCAGAGTTCCCAGGAACTAAACCACCAACCAAAGAGTACATATGGAGGGACTCATGGCTCCAGCCACATATATAGCAGAGGATGGCCTTGTCAGGCACCATTGAGAGAAGAGGTCCTTGGTCCTGTGAAGGCTCAATATTCCAGTGAAGGGGAATGCAAGGGTGGGGAGGTGGGAGTGAGTGGATGGATGGGTCAGGGAACACCCTCTTAGAAGCAGGGGGAGGAGAATGGGATGGGAGTTTGGGGGGGGGACTGGTAAAGGGGGTAACATTTGAAATGTAAATAAAGAAAATATCCATTTAAAAAAAGAAAATCAACTATCACTTTAACTGGCTGCCTTCAGTTTCCTTTCCTTGTCCCTTAGGTTTATGTTTTAACCATAATGAAGTGTGGGGAGTTTCTCTTTTGGTCCTATTGGTTTGGTGTTCTGTGTACCTCTTGAGCCTGGATGGGCTTCTGATTCCCTAAATTTGGGGAAGTTTTCTTTTATGATTTTATTGAAAGAATGTCTTTGACCTGAAATTCTCCTCATCTTTTTTATGCCCATATTTTACAGATTTGGCCTTCTCATGCTGACCCAGAGTTTCTTATTATACCATTCTTGAGGGCTTTTCAAATGTATCATTTTCTTGATTGAATGATTCAATTTCTCTACCTTGTCTTAGAGCCTGGATTTTTATTAAATTTACTGACTATTTCATTTCTAGCTTCATTTCAGTTTGGGTTTTTTCAGTCATTCTACCTCCTTATCAAATTCAGTTTCCATAGCATGAATTGCCCTCGAGGTTTCAGTAGCCATTTGTTTTCTTGGACTTCAATCAGGGGTTTATTCATGTCTCCTTTCAGTTTATTCAGTTGTCTGTTGGTGTCCTCTTAGAACTTCTTGAACTCTTTGAACATGTTTATAATTGTTCTTTAGAATAACTAATTTCCTTCCCAGAAGCCATAGATTCCCAGGCTAAAACTTCAGTGCCAAGTGTGGGATAGATCTCCCCTTTTGAGTTGTCATTGGGGAGGCTGCAGAGACTATACCCATAAATATAGACTGTGGCCATCTTTCTTGGTTGATCACCAGAACTTAATGATAAGACTTTTCTGCTAAAGACAGAAAATGGAAAAGTCAAGCTGGTACTGACCTGGAAGCATCCTCCCTGCTGGCTTACTTACACAGTGCTAGAAGGTAATGTGAAGGCTGCCTTGCCTTGGTGGTTCAAATGCCTTCAGTTGTCTTATTCTGGTCAATTGTCTACACTACAACCCTCTGAACTATCTGTATGACCTGATCAAACATACCCATGGATGCAATAGTGGCATGAATGAGACGGAGGTAACCAGCATCTTTCTAACTAGGTTTGAGGTCTGCTTCACAGGGCAAGGATTAAATATAAATGGGCTAAGTTAGATTGCTGTTTTGATTTAAATGATTGTTCTCTTTAAAACTCAGGTTGAAATTTTATCACTAGTATAACAGTGTTCTGGGATAGGGCTTTTAAGATGTGACTAGGCAATTAGTGCTCCAGTCTATTGGATTGGATCAATACTGTTTGTTAAGAACAAGCTCTACCTCTTTTAAATGATGATTTAGTTGGAAGTTCCTTGCCTGATGCTAGAGTCTTAATCTTTAGAACCCAATATCCAGAACTATAAGAGAATGAATAGATTTTATTGTAAAATTGTAAAGTTTATCTCAAATATTTCATACAACAGTGCAAACCGATAGAGACAGATGCTGTATAGTTTTGTGAGATTGTGCAAACTTAAGTTAGAGAAGTTTGGAATGAAAAATTGAAATTAATTTTTAATCTGGTCAGCCCAAATACTGACTGTATCACAGATATATTCATGCTAAATGACTATAAGGGAATAACAGAGCACAGGCTCTTCAATCTCAGAAATGTCTGTCTAGGTGGTGTAAGAAGAAAGCATGCATGTTACAGTGAGCAAAAAGTAAAAACTGGCTTGAAATTAATGTGTTTCTCATGACACTTACATGGTGAACAACATAAAAGACAGAATATAGTGAATTTTCAGGCCCATATGGATCTCATGGCGAGGTGGGACTTGAATTACTTCAATTATTAGGACTTATCTTGTAATATGAAAATAAGGTGGAAGGGATGGGAGGAAGGCTCCATACAGATTACATTTGATTGGCATTTATTACTATGTTAGCCTAACTCTGCGGTGAACTTACCAGTGAAAATTACCTTTTATTACAGAATTAAGATAACTTCAGAGAGCTGAAGATAGAAGTGGGATGTTTGAGATGAGCTGGACACGAGAGGATTGCTATATAGATATAAGACTTCTGGTGTTAAGAAAGGACCCCAGCAAGCCTTTAGCTTGCAAAGCTGCTTTTCACATATGAAAGAGACACGGAACGAACACGTTCCTATTACTGAGTTGAGTCTGGCAGCTCAGATTACAAATGCTTAAAATCCAGCAGTAGATGGAGGTGAGCAAAAGGAAATCAAGCAGAAAAATTTCCTGGTTTTGTTTAGAGATAAATAAATCAATGTGTTTCTTTCTTTGTTTCTTTTGTTCATATTCACTGAGGGAATTTGGAAAACCAAGTTCTGTATTGATGCTTGAAAAATAAGCAGTTGTGGAATATAAAATGTAAAATGACTATTTTCCAATTTGCTAGAAGAAAATTATTCCCAGAGAAGCAAATTATAAAACATTATGTGCGCAATGTAGCATGATGGTTGACAAAATAAATAATGTTACAAAAATCCCCATGTAAGAAAAATGATTCAGAAATCAAGAAGCATGCTACCAGAGGTATAGCTAATCATTTAATTGAAAAATAATTATTATAATAAGGTAAAGGTCTATATGAACAATGATGCTTAGATTTGGTCAAATATCTAACTCCACACCAACTACAAGGGTTACTTATTTTTAAAAAAGGTAAGTAATCCAGGTTTTAGGAGTATTGGGAAAATATCTAGTCAAATGCAAAGTATAGGGAATGGGAGAGAAAAGGGTGCATTCAAAGTCAAACAGAGCTCTGAATAAGCAGAGAGATATTATGTGCCAAAATGTAGTAGAGACAAATCAACTGTCATGGAAACATGTATGTGGATGTATTTTTAAGGTTGACAGCTCCTGAAACATTACTATTTGCCTAATTAGCTCTACAATAATTATCAATATTATTATATCATTCATATTAACTTATTTTCAAATAAAAAATTAGGTTATAAAGAATTATATTCAACATATTAGGGAGACTGGCTAATTTGTTCAATGAATAGCTTTTCTTTCTGCTTTTGGATGCACATCTGAATATTTTAGCTTGCCTTGTACATGAATGAGGTCATGTGGACTGAGTTGCAGCTGGGAAAAATGGAAGCAATGAAAGTGATCTCTGAGCCCACCTCTTATTCCCTCCACATGCTGCCGTCCCCCCCACACACACACTTCCTGTTCTGTGGGAACATAGAAACTCTAACAGGTAAAGCAGCCTACGTTCCTCATGTCCTGATCATGAATGGTGTTATAGACATTATGAAAGCAGCAACCACATTTCTTTTTTTTCTCCATTAATTAATTTATTCATTTTACATCACGATCGATGCCCTTCCTCCTATTCTCCCCTTAAGGAGTCCCTCCCTACTTCTCTGAAAGGATGGGGTTCCCCCTCCCCAACCCAGTATTCCCCACCCTGGTGCATCAAGTCTCTGCAGGGTTGGGTGCATCCTCTTTCACTAAGACCAGACAAGGCAATCCACAAACAGGCAACAGCTTTAGGGACAGTCCCTGCTCCAGTTGTTGGTGGACCCACATAGAGACTGAGCTGCACGTCTGCTACATATATGCTGGGGTTCTCAGTCTAGCCCATGTATGCTCTTTGATTGGTGGCTCAGACTCTGAGGAGCCCTCAAGGGTCCGGGTTAGTTGAGTCTTTTTGTCTTCCTGTAGAGTCACTATCTCTTTCAAGGTCTTCAATCCTTCCCCCAACTTTTCTATAAGAATTTCTCCATAAGATTCCCCGAGCTCTGTCCAATGTTTGGCTGTGGGTCTTTGCTTCTGTCAGCAGCTGACTGAAGCCTTTCAGAGGACAGTTATGCTAGACTCCTATTTGGCTGTCCTGGGTGGGAGCAGGCCTTCTGCAACACAAGCAGAGCTGTGGGCTAAGGAGTAGGATGCTCATCTGAGATTGCAGGTAGAGGCATGGACAGGAAGAAAACATACCCATATTTCTATAGTGTTTAACACATTATGGTTTTGGAGAGTGTACTTTATAGCAATAGCAACTTACTTTATCCTAACTAATACAGAGAGTGGTGTGTGTGTGTGTGTGTGTGTGTGTGTGTGAGAGAGAGAGAGAGAGAGAGAGAGAGAGAGAGAGAGAGAGAGAGAGAAAGGATAATGACAAAGAAACAGAGAATACTATTATGTGGTAGTCTGTTTCTGCACATACCATACTTTATCACAATTACTTGCTTCCCTGACCAGAGAAATATATTGTTAAGTAGATACAAATAAAAATTAATTGTGTTTATTTTGAGGTACCAAAGATGAATTGTGCTTTCCCTTTTGTTCTTATTTTTCAGATTTTCTGGAAAGAACTTATATTTCATTTTAAATAAAAATATTCTTATTCCAATTGTTAGACATTGAAAAATACAGTCTCTTAAATATTATTAAATACAGAGAAAGGCTTATAGGTCATTGTGGACTCAAGAGTTTTAGGGGCTTGAAGAGCTCAATAAGTGCACTGGGGGCTCATCATTCTGTTCCCTGTTGATCAAACCTTGAATGTGAACCATTTGCCCAGGCCCGGCAAGACACAGAAGACATCCTTCACTTTCAAGCGAAGGTGGTTGGGCAAATGCAACATTATTGGATATGATAAGTGGCTTCAGACTACAGCTTAGTGCAGGCTAGTGATAGCCCACACATGAGAACAATCAACTATTTAAATAATCTCTTATAAGAGGAAATCATGGCCTTGGTTTTTGGAGAATAAATTACTATATGGGGGTGGGGGAGGCAAAGTTTCTTTGCAAACATCATGCGAACAGCTTGAGAACAGCTAAACCACACCTCTGTGAAGAATGGTCCTAGGACATAGGTTTAGATGAGTAGCCTGATGTGGTGGAAGGAGCGTGTCAGAGTAAGGGAATATTGGGGAAAGGAGAACAGAGGCTGGGCTGGCACAGAGGCTCAGAGTTAACCCCATCTCATGGGCAGCAGGACAAGTATACAAGAGGGGTCATCTATCAGGGCATCTCTGAGGCAGCCAGGCAGCAGGGCTGTTGATGGTCTGTCACAAGCCCTGCATCTTCAATGACTATGAATTCAGTAAGCACAGCACATATGGCTGGCATTTATTCTGTTCTCTTTTGCCACTTGGAGAGAAGACACCTATCTACTTAGGAAATCTTCCCACAAAAGGACAATCAGGGAAGGTTTGAAGCTGATTTTAGCTTCTTGCCCATATAATGTGCTAGACACCTTTTTCACAAAAGAGAGGGAGAGGGAGAGAGAGAGAAAAGAAAACAGAAAAAGAGGCACATTGGTCATTAAACACTGGCTCAAACAAGGCAATTACCTCAGCACTAGCATCCAGCATCATTACCAGTTTCTTCCTTTACACAGTAATGACTTTCCCATCTCCCTTTTCTCCCACAAATTTCTTTCTTTCTGCACAGCCCTCTTCAATCTCATATATTCAGATTGGGACAGAAGTAAATGTGAAGTGAGCAGGAAAGACAAAGGTGCATTTCCTCACCACAATCTGGTCACTATTGTCTGAAACCACATGTCTTCACTTCATTGTATGTTATTATTCAATCAAATATGCAGAAAGCAAGGCTAATATTAACCAGGGTAAAATTTCCTGGCTATATTAACAAATCACCACCAATTTGATGACTAATAACAAAAGAAATTCATCTCATCATCTTTCTGGTAGCCAGAGAACAAAATGAAGCCTCTGTCGGAGCCAGTCTTCCTGCAGGTTGAAGCAAGGGGCCCTTCCCCTGTGGGTCTCCTAGCTTCTGGTGACAGCTGGTAATGCTTGATGTCCTTTGGCTTGCGTCTGCATCACATCATGATTTGTCTCTGTCTTTATATCATTTTCTCCTCTGAGCTTTCCTTATGGGGCACTTCTTGGTGCTTTCAAGGAGCACTCAGAGAGACCAGGATGATTTCATCTTAAGATGCTTAGCTGCAAGGGAAGGGACAGGAACAGATTCTAAGAATATGATGTAGACATAGCTTGTGGGGAGAGCTGCCACAAGTTAGTTAAACTGGTTAGACGACTATTGCTCTCGGAGGACAGTGCTTTATGTCGATACAATAGCCAGAACCCGAATGATAAAACAGAGGAGGCGCAACAGAACCAGAACTGGATTTGGATCCAACAATTACACAGACTGGATTCACTGACCCAGAGCATCTAGATGCATGGCCGCAACCCTGCCCTTTCTGAGAATTTACAAAGAATTCATTTTTATTCCCTCAGAAAGCAACTCTCCACATTTGAGCAGGCAAGTTCACAGAACACAAGAAAATGCCTCCTACAACGTTCCCGTTCTTAATAATGTTTCAGAGAAAAGCATCATTTTGCCTTATTATTCGCTCAGATTTTTAAAAGACATATAATGAGCTCAATCCAGGGATCTAACCCGCTGCTCTGAGTGTTCCATATCTTAAAGGAAACCCCTTAAACATCTGAACTAGCAGAAAGGCGGTCTAAATGCAAAGGGCCATCTTCCATGGCTGTGTATGCGCATGTGTAAGAGTGTTCGTGTGTACGCATGGGCTCTCGCACATCGCTCCCTTCCTCTCTCTCCGGGTTAATGACACTTCTGGTTGATTTATTGATTGCCTGTAACACCACTGGCTTTTCCTGAGGCACTTGTGATCTTCCCAGTCCTAGGTGCCACCCCCAGTGGAAAGCAGCTCCCAAACTGGGATGTTTTGATTGCTGTTTGGCTTCCCCAACTTGACTGGTCAAGGCTGAACCTTCTCAGCTTCCTTCGAATAAGCTCCTTAAGCCTGTTCCCTCCAAAGCATCTGTAAACAGTTGAAGGTCATGATTGTTCACTCTGCAAGATCGATATGCCATTAAATTGTGACAAAAAGGACTGCCAGACCATTAAGGCATCCCTCATACCCTCAGTAATCCTGATAAAGTGATGAGCTGTTTTAACCTCGCTGGCTCCCATCGCTAACTACTAGAAGCCGCCTCGCTGCTGAGATAAACCTTTCTGCAAAGTCAGGACGCCCCGCAAATGACTGCTGCTGCTTCCCAGCTGTTTCTGCTGTACATCTCTTCAAGCTATTGTGTAGTTACTTTTGAGGTCAATCTTTTTTTTTTTCTTTTTCTTTTTGTCCACATACTCTAAAGCCTAGTGCTGTCACCAAAATTATTTAGATTTAAAATTATTTTGTTTCAAGATGAGTGGGTTTCTTTAAAGCCTCGTCATGTAGATAAATTTCCTAATGGTGGAGAGATTAAAAAATAAAATACCCATAAGAAGGAACATGGAAGGACACAGATCTTATTCATCTTAAACACATTTCCCTGAATTCAACTAATCTTAAGCATGTGCTGTATTCAAAATAATGAATTCCTGTGTTGTTCCCCTAACAGTAAAAAGAGGAAAGAAACTGGATTCTGTTTAGGAGACAGTGTCTTGCTGTATATTTCTAGGCTGGCCCTGAACTGGGGATCTTTCTGCTTCAGCCTCTTTAATACTGGAATGTCAGGTGTGTACCATCATGCCCAGCCAAGGAAAAGGTTGAAATAAGTGGGGGGAAAGGTGAATTTTGTGAAATAAAAATAGAAGCACTTTATCTGAGCATTCTGAAAACCATTTATAAATCAAATTTAGTCCAGCCGAATCTTGTTTGTTATTTCATGGGCTTATTTGAAGAACCATATTCCATTCAATGCATGTCTAAGTGAACTGCTGCTGATAATTGCAAGTCAGTGGGCTGGAAAAGCCTACAAGTGCTTATCAAAAACCCTTTGCTAATGCTAACATTATCTGATATCCAATCTATATCTTACATTTCTTTTATTTTTAACTATGAACGTGTGTGGGTACACCCAGGTTTAGAAAGCTTCCTGCAGAAGGCAATGCCTCTCCAAGAGCTGAAGTTACAGGCAGTTGTGAGCCACCCGTGTAGGTGTTGGGAACTAAACTCTGATCCTTTGCAAGAGCTGCAAGCGCTCTTAACCACTGGGCCATCTGTCCAGCCCCAATATATTTTAAAGTTTTTATTTTTAGTTTATAAGTTCTTTGGTAACTAACAGTGACGTTTATAAGCAAACTAAAGTAGTCCTGATGCAAGTGTTCACACTGCACACTTATATGTACATATGTGCACTCGCATGCTCACAAGCACAGTTACTACTTTTGTGTTCTCTGAACAATCTACAGAATACATACATCATCTGTGGGGGAAATTATACTTGACAAATCTTATCTCACTGCGGTTTTTCAGGTTGTAACCACTTTAGAAAAATACTAATATCAATAAAGCTGGGAAATTTAAATTTGATGAGCTAAATGTCTCTCAGTTTGGAAGACTTGGTTGCGATTCTGTCAGCTCAAGACACACGGGCTAGCCGGGCGTGGTGGTGCACGCACGCCTTTAATCCCAGCTCTCGGGAGGCAGAGATAGGCGGATTTCTGAGTTCGAGGCCAGCCTGGTCTATAAAGTGAGTCCCAGGACAGCCAGGGCTACCCAGAGAAACCCTGTCTCGAAAAACCAAAAAAAAAAAAAAGAGAGAGACACACAAGCTTTGTGGGCATAAACAGAATGCAACACTACTCAATTTTCTTCTTGCTGATTTCTAAGCTTGAATTTTCAAGGAAATCAGGGCTGGCCCTAAATCGCTTATTATGTCAACAAAACATACCTGCAAATAAAAAACACTTGAAACCAGCAGGGCTGCAGGAAGTAAACAGAAAAGAACCAGTCTTGGTGTCTGCTGAGCCCATTAGCTCTCACCTGCACGTCTTTCTTCAGCATATCAATAGAATAATCTAGAAAGGCACAAGAACAAGAACAAAGCCTTGGGTCAATGAAATCATTCACTGATCCACCCGCAAAGCACTGTAAGTGGTGTATTAGCTTAAAATCTCCTCCATGCTGCTTCTGCATCCTTGCATGGGCCCTGAAACCAGGCAAACACACGGAAGGAAAGCCTGAGGATTTTGATTCTGCTTTGCCTTGTTTGAACCCCAAATTAATCCTGAATTTTGACTTTTGGGCTTTGAATTTGCTCTGCAGATCCTGCAACACGAGGCAATTTAAACAGATAATGATGACTTAATGAATCCGACAGTGTCTTATCTCTCCCTCTGTACTTAATCATGTCTAAACCCATTTACAGATTTCTGGCTCTTGTCACTTATTAACATATCAAATACGGATCTGGTGCCTACTCCACGTCCCATCATTGGCTAAATTCTGGGGATACTTAATGAGCAATGTTAGCAGCATCCATGCTTCTTGGGTAAATGCTTCTGTCTTTAAGGAATCCCAAGCTATTGCAGCACATGAAGTAGGTAAGGAAGGCCACAGGCTTGCCTTTTGCAGCAATGTTGATCCTTTGATCTGGATGTTTATTTGTATGCTGACCAACAGAGTTACCATGACAAAGCAAAGAAAACACCACAGAAATTTCTGGAACCATGGTAAGGGTTGCTAATAAAACATTGTTCTCTTTGTCCCCTCCCCTGAGTCTGATCTGTCCATGAGCAGACAAGCAACATCCCTTGGCTGGTCAAAACCACAGCCAATGTACATCCATTCTATCTGCATTCCATTCCATAGACAGGCCAATTGCAAGGCACATGTTGGGAACAAAAAGTCTATTGCTCTTGTGTCAGCTATAGAGAAGGATTAGTTCATACAGAAATGTTTCCAATATAAAAAAGCTGTCAGTATAGAGGATGGGGACTCTCTGAAATTATTCACCACATCTAGATATATTATATCTTCATAATGTTCTGCACACATTAAAAAGGAGAGATGGGAGAGAGTAAGATAGGAAAATGTAAAAGAAAAAAATATTGTTTGAGATAAAGTAAGTGTGGCCATCAAATCACCCTGAGGGCTGTCCTGAAGCCTCTTTTATCTTGCCTGCATCGAAGCTCCAATGTGTAGGACGCAAGAAACTTGGAAATTAAAAAATATGTATTTACATTCTCTTTGGGAGGCATGTGGGGTTCTAACTAATGAATGTTTGGCTGACTCCAGGAAATCTGCCTTTTTAGGTTGAATCACACCCAGCTGTTTGCATTAAAGTCTATCCAATTTGATTTTCATTTGTCAGGCTGATCCCTTTGATGTCAAAATTACTCTCTCCTTCCCATTTAGTGCTTAAGAGCTTCCAGCTGCCCTTGGCTCTGTACTTGCGTTGGGGTCTTCAGCCAGTCTTTGGTCATACTGTTCTACTTTACAGTTGTCTAAACTCTATCTAAATGATCTCATACATCTTGATGACCTAACTCCAGACACTTCTCCAAGATGTCTCTGGACCTGCTTTTTTTTTTTTTTTTTTTTTTAAGATTCACTTGCATTCTGTTCACCAGCTGGTAAGCAGCTCTGGCTGTGTCTACTCATTCCCAGTGAGCTCTCCATTCATACCAACATCTTCTGTTCATTTGAACAACAACAAAAAAATGTTCAATTCTCTTGGGAATCATTGATTGCCACCTGATTTACAATGCCTCTTTCTCTCCTTCAGAACAGATTACCTCTTAGGGTTGAATGAGTCACAAATTGGTTTGGGGATCCTAAGTAGACCACAGAGTGTTGAATCAACACTTTGAGAGCTCTTCAGTGTCACAGTATTCATTCCTAGTTCTTGGGATTTGTTATGAGAGACATCTATTGTTGTCTTCCTTTATACGAGAGGAAATCAGGAGGCTAGATGAAGTACCCAGAAGAATTTTCTCTTTAATAACTATCTCGGCCAAAACTTTGCTCTGCAAACTTTGGGTCACACAAAATTCTACTTGTAAGAATCTTTGTGTATTTCTCCAGTACTCTTCTACCAGCTATTCTACCAGATAGCTTCTTCTCTCATATCATGTCATATCATATTTTTCTGCCTGTCATATTATATCTGTCTGTCTATTTATCTATCAACTATCTATCATCTATTCATCTGTCTATCAATCTATGTATCTTTCTATCTCTATCTATCTATCTATCTATCTATCCTTATCAGCTTTCATCTGCCAGCTGTGATTTCTATTATCTATCAGCCATTATATCTATCAACTATCATCATCTATCTCTTTTATGTATTCTTTCTATAGATAATTCAGCTTTACCTACATTATAGTCTATGCCTAAATCTTGTGTTTTTGTTATTCTACTATTAGCATGAATACATCATATTATTTGTTTTTCTTTGAGAAATCCATAATTTCACTTGTTAGTAGGAATGATACTTTTATTTTAGGGTTGTCATGAGATTTACATAAAACAATGTTGAAAACCCCACCACTGCCACCACCACTACCACCACCACCGTGTTGGCTAGTTTTTTGGCAACGTGATGCAAACTAGAGTCATCGGAGAGGAGGGGGACTCAATTGAGGAAATGTCTCCAAAAGATCAGGCTATAGGCAGGCCTGTAGGGTATTTTCTTAATTAGCAATTGATGTGGGAGTGTATAGCCCATGCTAGTGAGGACATCCTTGAGATGGTCGTCCTGGATTCTAGAAGAAAGCAGGCTGAGCAAGCCATGGGAGAGCAAGCTTGTGTCATTTCCTGCCTCCATGTTCCTGCCTTGCTTGAGTTCTTGCCTTCACTGCTTTTGATGATATATGGAACTCTGAGTGAAATATACCCTTTCTTCTCCAAGTTGCTTTTGGTCCTGGTCTTTTGTCATCGTGTTTGTAACCCTAACAGACAATCACCAACTGAGGTGAATGGCAGGAGGAAGGACAGTTCCTTTTCTCTTCTTAGCATGAAGGTAACAGGCATCAGACAAAAACAAATTGCTGTGGGTGTGGGGGAAGAATAATTGCTGATTCATCTGCAGTCACCCTTTTTGAATTGAACGG
Organism: Mus minutoides; assembly: GCA_902729485.2. Taxonomy (NCBI): domain Eukaryota; kingdom Metazoa; phylum Chordata; class Mammalia; order Rodentia; family Muridae; genus Mus; species Mus minutoides. The sequence continues at coordinate 39,308 of LR750860.1, read as the reverse complement.
TCATCTAGTTGGAGAGCAATTATGTTTGAGTCAGTGTAAATTCTTTGAAAAGTAATTCTTAGTAGCTAACATATTCTACTCTGCTGCTACACGGCAGAACACTACCCATTTAGTGACTAAAACAAACAGAATTAAATTCCAGTCTGTCAGAATTCCAAAAAGAATTAGCACAGTGGCCTTCTCCAGATGATCCAGGGACAGCTGCTTCTCTGCTTTTTCCAGCTTCTCTTTCTACATTCCTCTGCTCACAGCCCTCCTAGAGACCATGCTTCAGCAAGCACAGTCCCTTCTCCCACTTGTGTGTGAGCATTATTCTCCTTACAAGTATATATATATGAAGGGCCTATCTGGATAATGTGCCACAATTGCCCCATCTCAGATGTGAAATAACATAGTCGCAGGCACTGGGACATCATTAGAGGGTCTTATGGTACCTTTCTCAGCTAATAAAACCATCTATAAGGAAGTACACTGTTCATCTTCTGCTTACTTCGCCCTGATCTACCTTGATTTTAGTAATTGTACCTCTGAAATGGTAGTCTTTCTGAAATGAAATGCAATAGTCTTTTTGAGATGAAATGCAATAAACAATGACTGCAGGGTTGTAGGGCTCAGGGGCAGAGCTCCCTGGGTTCAGTGCCAAGCACTGACAAATACACATACAAACTATAGTCCTTGAAACCCTTGTTTCTTAACAGATATTTTATTTAATTATATAATCACTGTGATTTATTTTTTCTAAGTCTGCTTCTGTCTGATTTCTCTGTTTTTATGATTTTCTTTGAGATTTGGTTTTAGGTTTTTTGTGGAGTTTTTTGTTTTGTTTTGTTTGTTTTGTTTTTTAGGTAGTGGTGGTGGTGGTTTTTGGTTTTTGGTTTTGCTTTTGTTTTGAGACAGGGGCTCAGTATATTTCATACACTGGATACATATAAATTGTCAATCCTCCCACTTCAGTTATTTTATTACTTGAATTCTACAATATGCCCCTGCACCTGAATTCTCTGTCTTCATTTCACTCAAAATGTAGGTTTCTCAAAAGAAAGCCTTAACTTGTGTTATTTTATAAGAATTTGATCCTCTCCATTCGTATTCTTAAAATAAATATTCTTTAAAAATTATGTTATTTGATTTTTCTGTTAACATTTAATGGTGAGTATAAACAGTATGTCCACCCTGCAAAATGGACATAAGTGGGGTTTTAAAAGATGGGTAGCCTTCTGTTTGGCCATTTTTGTAGTACTGAGATCTATAGTGTAGAAATGAGATTTTAAAGTGCAGTCATCTAGTATTCTAACACTACATCCTCAATACTAAAGAGCAATTTAATTACTGTTGAAATTTACAAACTATGACTTAGTCTTAACAAACATGTAATAGTGCCTCAAGGTGGTCTATGGTGGAAGGTGGTAGATTTAGGGTAATGGACAAATCGGATAATAAGCTGATGAAGTCTTTAACATTCCCTGTGTGATGAAGGTGCTTCATCCTTGAGGATTTGGCTTCTGACACCTTATTCAGCTCTCTTTGTGGTCATCAATGACATCCTGCCCTTTGAAGCCCTGTGAATGGGATGATAATACTTTGGGCTTTATCATCCTAGAGGTTTCCAAAAGCTGTTCTCTAGAAATTACCAGGAGATGACATCCACTATATCTGCTCCATCATCTGCAGTCTTCCTCAATTTTTAGCATTTTTAGTGTCTTGAAATATGGGAAATATTACAAAAGAGCCCTGCTGTCCTTAAATTCCTTGAGAACAATTAGAATGCACTCGGTTGAAGCTGAGTTCACATATCCATCTTAAGTGATGGCTTTCTCACTGCAGGAATTTAGAAGAGCTCTCCATTTGACTCCCTTCCCCCTTCAGCCTACCCTCCTTCCCAGTTGCTCCATTCTCCTTCATATTTCCCTTTTCATTTATCTTTCACTCTCCTTTCTTTCCTTTTTTATTCCTTTCATTCCTTGCAACTGTGAAAAATATAAATACAAAATCTAGTCTCTTCCTCTACATGGCATGAGAGTAAATAGAGCTTCTTTGCCCTTCATATTCCTGTGATGCTGTGCAGAAACTCAGATGAAATAACAACAACAACAACAACAACAAAAATTGGGCTGATTTTTTTTTTGGTTGGTTGGTTGGTTGGTTGGTTGGTTCTGTTCTTGAGACAGGGTTTCTCTGTCTTATCTTGGCTGTCCTGGAACTCACTTTGTAGATCAGGCCTTGAACTCACAGACATCTGCTTGTTTCTGTCTCCCAAATGCCAGGCCTGATTTTTTTTTTTTTTAAATTTCCATTGTTTTTAAATGTATTGTGAGCATTTCTATGTGTCATAAGAGATGAGTTGTCATAACAGATAATTGAATCCTTTGCATGGTTACAATAGTAGTGCTTCCTTCATTCTCTCCTTAACAAAAAGGCTAACATCTCCATCTGTAAATTTCTCACCACAGCTTAAGTGTCAAAATCATTATTTTTTTCTTAAAGATATCATATACATGAATCTGTGTTTATTTGCTAAGTGCCTCCATTATTCAAAATATTTTTTAAACACTTCTTTAGAATCTGACTTATATGACAGTTTCAGACTCTGTCATTTTGTGTTAACCACCCTGTTTGATTAAATGTGGCAGGTATTGAATTTATCTTATTCACCAAATTTGGATCCAATCACTTTTGTTTATTTTAAGATGGCAACTCAAAGTATGAATGTTTATTAGTTCAAGAATAACCAAAAGAATATGTTCACACAGGATCAAAAGCCTCTACCTTCTACCCAGCAATTAGCCAAAACTGGAAAGGGAACAAAAAGTCATTATCTGGCAAATGACTTAATATAATAGCTTTCCCCTATGTTCACTAGAATGGTTACTTTGGAGTGGTCAAATTATGAATAGTTTTAATTGTATTAATCCTTCTTCAATTTCTAGAATATATGCAATTACCTTTGTAATCAAAATGTAAAAAACACAATGTATTATCAGCTCTTAAAGATACTTCTAAATACAAATTGTAAAATGTTGTCAGCAATGATATTCTCACTTTAAAGAAATAATAATAGCCTGGAAGTCCTCCAAACTGGTGGATGTGTTTTGGTTATATTTGTAGATACTGTTGTATTCTTTTAAAGTAGAAATATGTAAGTAAAAGATACATATTTCTAGAGTACTCCCAAATTCTTCCTATTGAAGTTAAAATGAACAAGGAGCATGGACAATCCCAATGGAAAGTCCACAAAATCACTTGAGTCAGAGTCGGGGCATAATAATAGCACATGAGATTGTTGCCAGGAGTCAGTGTTTGGACATGATATTTCCAGGTCTTTTGGTATCCTATACAAAGCACTATAATAAGATGCACACTGATCACATAGTAGCAAAGGACTTTATCCAAATACTAAGGTCTGGGAAGATGGTTCAGTAGCTAAAAGCATTCACTGACCAAGTCTGAAGACCTCATTTCAATGATGAGATCACAAATAAATAGCCAAGTGCTATGGTACTACTTTTTAATGCCAGTGTTTCTAGCTATATAGGAAGTGAAGATACAGGAAAATATCCCAGAAGTTTGAAAGACAGCTAGTCTAGTGTGCAAGCTGTATGGTAGAATCAAGAGAGACCTTGTCTCAAAGAGGTGGAAGGAGTGAACCCATGGATTCACTACAGAAGAAACTTATCCTCTGATCTCCACACACTGTGTGAGCCCACTCTCTCTGTGTGTCTCTCTGCCTCTGTCTCCCCCTCCTTTCATCTTCCCCTCCCACTCTTTTCTATCTCTGTATTATTATAACAATAATAGTTTTTTTAATCAAAGTAATAGTACAGATCAGAAAGGTTGTGAGACAGCAGTGGGTCACCTCAGAAAGAGTATTCAATGGTTCCAGTTAATTTGGGGGTCTTCCATGCATGAGTCCTAGAGAAAGGAGGTTGGTTGCTTCGGACATATATAGCTTGATAATTCTATTTTGATTGGGCAGAGTTTATTTATGTAAACTTTTTATATTTAAACTGTGCATGTTCTTTTTCATGATTCATCTGATTTGAATCATTTGTACTCCCAGTGATGTAGAAACATAGATGGTAAATTCAGGATTCTCCCTAAAAGTTCAGTTAGAGAACACAATTATCTTATTGTATGTTCACCCAAAACCAGTCTAATCTGGATCTGCCTCCTTACCCCACTGCAAAGCAATATTCAGAAATATATTTGAATATATGCTTGGCAAAAAGTGGGAGTATTGATGGTTGGTTTTTATGGGTGTAGAAACCTACTGTATTGTTTAGTGTGATGTATATGTGAAGCTCGATGCAGACTGTTAGATTAATTGTTAAGACATGCAGGTGAAGGTTGGTCATGTGTATTATTAGCAGAAGGGTATGTTTATAGCTCAAGTCAAGCTGTGTCCCAGGTTATTAAGTCATTCCCTGTGCTTACCTGCATAGGGCATCTATATGTGACTACTTACTGCCTTGGCTAGTAGTCCTGGTTTCTTGAGTCAATGATGAGTAATGAGTTTTGCAACATATTTAAAAAAACACTTATCTTATATAGGCTCACTGAAAAAAATGAAATTAAGCCGGGCGTGGTGGTGCACACCTTTAATCCCAGCACTCGGGAGGCAGAGGCAGGCGGATTTCTGAGTTCAAGGCCAGCCTGGTCTACAGAGTGAGTTCCAGGACAGCCAGGGCTTTACAGAGAAATCCTGTCTTGAAAAATCCAAAAAAAAAAAAAATGAAATTAAGAGATCCTGCACCTCTGAAACTTAGAGAATCCATCAATTAGTAGCTTGTTGATAAATAACTGTTAGATCGCTTGTGTTCCATTAATGATGCTACCCACAGCATGTAAAATACACTAGAGGTAAAAAGTAAGGATTACATGGATCACTGCTTATATCATAGTAGGGTTCCTCCTGGGTGTCGGGTGTAGAAGCTCAGAAAAGTTGAGGTCAATCATGCCATCTCTGAAAGCTGAAGTGACTACATTTCCACCTTTTCCAGGATAAAGGATGATGATCCCTCTTCACTGATTCTTGGCATAACACTATTCAGTAAGGCTGGAAGAATGGAGAAGATAATCACAGCAGTGCAAACAGTGATTTTCAAAAAAACCATATCTTTCTATTTATTCTTTGATAATTTCAGACTTTCATATATGTATACAATGTATTTCAATCATATAAACCTCTACACCCCCCCCCCACAACATCTTCCTGATTTTGTATAAACATAACCATGTTTCCTTCCCAATGAGTAGTGAATTTTGAGCATCCAGCGATAATTGGGATTTGGGCTGTTCACTAAAGGCACAGATCTAAAAGCCTCAGTTTCTCTTGAGTGTCCTGACATTAGGAAAGTGCCCTTGAAAGTAACACAAAGCAGATGATAACCAGCCATGAACTGAAATCTCAAAATTGTAGCTCAAGTCAACTTTTTCTCTTCATACATTGGTTTCACCAGGCATCTGGATGGCAATGAAGAGCTGCCCCTCCCCCCCAAAAAAATCTCAATTTTATTTTTGCTTTTATTCTCTTAATTTTCTACCTGCTATTCCTCTGAATGTCATCTCTGTACCATTCAGACCAATCCTAGATTAAATTATAGATATGCATTATCCAAAGGCCTTTGGACAAGGCCTGTGGGGAGTGAATGAAGTTCTAAGCAATGTGTAAATGATGACATAGGTAGAGCCATGTCAAATCCAATACCTTAGTCCCCTGGGAATGGCAAAGGCTTCCCTAAGGGAGGCTCAGAGGGACATCCCTAGTTAAGTGTATGCAGAAAATATGTGCTACAACTTTGTCTCCTGGATAATTATGGACTGAAGTAAGACTCCTTCTATGGAGACTGTCCCTACTAAGACTAGCTAAACCTGTCTCCTTTTCCAGCAGTATGCTGTAATTCTGCCTCCCTGTTCAACTGTATATAATAAACATACTGAGCTTGGAGGAGGGCAATGACTGTGCTTTCTCCGTCATAAAGCCCAGACTTCTTGCAGTATGGGCCTGTACGTGGGCCTGTTTATTTGACCTTCCTGCATTCCTTCACTGACCCAGTCAGGTCAATCTCTGGAGCCATGCAGAGCATGGAAAAGAAATGTTTGAGGTATCATTTTTTAAAAAAAAGATTTAGGCATATTTCCATATATACATAACTAGATGTCTTAGGAATGACATCCAATTCTATATACAAGATTCAACTGTGTCTCTTGTGCACCATGTGCACATAGCCTGAGGTGGTTTTCTACAGTGTCTTTGAGGAGAAAAATAATCATTCTGTCCACAGCAGCAATGCTCGGCATGGATCTCACCTGTCATTGCCATGCTCAATTGCAAGCCTAAAAAAGTCATACTGACATGCTAAAGTTTTCTCATATGCAGAGGAGATGTAAGAATGCACCTACAAACTACGTCAAAAGCAACACTGCAGTCATTGAGTCTTGAGATCTTTTGACCATACAACCCCTGACATGATGTCAAGGAGAATTCTCAATGCATGGCATCATATTGGTACTTAGATTTCTGGATTTTTACAACATTTTGAATTTTTTTGATTAGGGGTGTTCCACTGATATGAATGGATGACAAATTTACATCAGAAAGCTTCATATGTTTATTACAGTCTGTCAGGTAGCTTTTTCTTTATCATGACTCAAGACTCTATAACTCTCTACACTGTCATTGTGATGAGCTGTGGTGAGTTTTAAACTCTCAAGGAGAAGATGGTGAAGTCCCGTCCGATATTTAAAAGCAGATCCAGAAAGTAAAGCACAGAGGATTTCCATGGGGCATCAGCCAGAGCTGATCTCAAGACCACACACAGATGTAGGGAAAGTATGCAAGTGTTTCCCAGGGACAGAGGGACGTTCAAGTGTGGACTAGAACTTCATATCTCTGCCCCACTTATTTGGCCTTCTTGTGTAAATCTATTTTAAATTCACAAGTCCATAAACTCTATCTAAACTCTATCAACGTGTAACAATGATATACATCAATTCTCTCTTTCAACCAATTTTATGGTATATGATGTGTGTACCTGTATACATTCTACCATTGATATTATACTAGTGAAAAAGTAGTCCCTACTTCAAGAACTTGTGTTTACTTATAGATGTAGATAGTGACTCTGTCTTCAGAGAAATCCACACTTATTAGGAGACTGATGAGAGAGCAATAAGATGCCAAGACCCTGAGAGCTGATGGCCACTGAGATGCCTGATTGGATAGAATAACCAGACAAGTGATGGCTACATGGCTGATTATCGTGATATTCCTGCAAATTTTCCTTAAGTTTAACTTCTTTCAAAATAAAAAGATGGGGTAAACAGATTCCTGTTTCTAAAAGGTTACTCAAGATGCTGTGTGAAGAAGAAACTGGGAAGGAGTCATAGAATAGAGTATTGCAGCGGCCAGTCTGGAGCAGGTGATAGCCCAGTACCGATAAGCTGATGGACACTAAGAGTAGAGGTGGAGGTAGAGTCCAATGTGTCTTGGAATTGAATCACCAGCATCTTAAAGACTGACCATAAAAAATAAATGACAATAACTAAGGGGCAGCAAAGAGGACCAGAGGTGCCAGTCTGTGCCTATTGGGCAGCTGTGGCACAATAGCTTCGATTGAGTGGCTGATACAGTTCTGGAGACTTCAAGTCAGGGCAGTCTGTGTCTGGTGAGGGCTGGCTTTTCCTCACACACAGAAGTGTTGAAGGGTCTCCCTTTTGGGTCTCTTTCGTGAAAAAAAAAACCCAATTCCACTCATTTATGGCCTTTCCAAAGGGCTGCATCTCCTAATGCCCCATTCTGTGCCTTAGGGATGACATTTTAAGGTGGAGATCTGGGTGCAGGAGGATAAGGGGATAGCATAATTGTTCTGCTCATGGCAGCAATGTTGGGCCTGAATCTTACATGTCATTGTAATGCTTAGCTGAAGCCAGGGGAACTCCTACCCACACACTGGAGTTTCCAGGTGTCCAGAGGATACAAAAGCGCCCAGAGCTGCGTCAGTAGCAGCACCATAGGTCTTAAACTCTGAGATCTGAGCTTTCCTCCTGGCTCCCCATAAAGAGGGTAGAAACAATATAATTCTTTTCTTCATCCGGTCATGCATTTCCAGTGACCACACTCGCAGCAATTTAAATTAGTCAACTGGGCTTTGACAAATAGATGTATTCTCAATGGGCATCTTCAAAATTCCAGTGGAGAGAAAAATCGACTAGGCCTGAAACTATAAGCTTAATGGAATTTGCTGAGAATACGCAGCAGTTTTCTTTGGTTCATGTTCCTTGGTGTTTTATGCAAGAGCTGTTACTGCAGTCACACCGAAGGGAAGATTCAACGAGAATGGGAAATTATGAGAAATGCCCACACTTCCTATTTCCTATATCTATTTTAGTTGGTGGCAATTACAATTTACTACGCAACACTCAAAATATAAACGGCACTATGTGAAAGGATATAACAGTGACAGATTTGCAGCCTCAAAGCGTGACTTCAAAATATTGGTGCGGAAAAGGTTTCCTGCTCCGGAAGGCAGTTGAGACTACAAAGCCCACGCAGGTGAGGGCGCTGGTATGAGCGAGTGCTCTGCACACCATGGATGTTGAGCAAAGCTGTACAGGGTAGATGGGAGGCGCCGCCCGGCCCCATATGGAGCCGACCTTCCGTGCCAATCGCACTATGCTATGGCACACACAGCAAGCTGGGCGAGGAAATCCTGCGAAGCAGGGAAACTGAGAGCATAAGGCCCGGAGTTGAAAATCACGAAGGAAAGCCAAGAGTTTGAGGGAAATGCAGAGGCAGGGTTATGTGAGGAGAACATGCCAGTGTCCTGTCTCTTTCGCCCTGTCCACCCTAGTACTAGTCCTTGGCCGGAAGCTTGAATCAGCAGGGCCTGGCATGCCTCTGAAGCCAGTAAGAACCACTGCAGAAAGCCCGAGAGTGAGCATCTGTTTCTTCCCTAGCTCTTATCTGCAGCAAGGCTCAGTTCTTGACCCTCAGTGACGACATGGTCTCTAAAGCTCCTCCCGGACAGACTCCTTGCTCTGACGCTGATTCTGAGATGGAGAATGGCCTCCCACCAGTCTGAGCACAAGGGTGTGGCGTCACCCGCAGGCTGGTTCCCCTTAACTCTGCTCACTTCTTTGTATGCCCTCATTTCATTAAATGCTGAAGGAAAAAGCCTGTCTGCGATCCTGACTCATACAGAGAATTACAAGATCCCCTATTCAGTCTCAAGGAGCATGATTAAGAACACAATTGAAAGTCTCCAGGGCTGCAGGGATAGTTTGAGGAGCGGAAGTGACATCTCCACTGGGGGTGGGGGTGGAGGCGGGGGCGGGAGTTCAGGGAAGTCAGGCTCCTTGTTCTCTTGCACTTGCACCCGTCTTCCTTCCTTTGAGCATTTGTACTTTAGCCAGTGCCTCTGGTGTTCCTACCTGGGACCTCGTTCCTGCGCATTTGCAGGGAGGTGGGAAGCCAGCGCCCCACACAATTGAGTTGCCTTCTTCACCTAGGTGAATTCTAATCACTGGAGCACACATGGCAGTTATGAGGTACGTGCATTTCAGGATTAAACTTGAGAGCGTCCTAATCTGTGCGCCAACAGTCACCCAGCTATGGTTTGCCTACCTAGTTTTCAATATTCAAGGGACTGTGGTCTGTGTTCTGTTGGTCATCAGTCCAGCAAGACTGCTAGCTGGGTTTTTTATTCGTAAGTGAGATGGTGTTCTACCTTACCATAAATAAAGGGAACATCTTCACACTGGTTTCTGTCTTCTAGGATTACAGTAACTAAAACAGACTCTGAAGAGCTGTTTACTTATAGAAACAGGTTGACAGCCAGGATGCTCACCTCTGTCCTTCCTCATAGCCACAGCCACCAGCTTTTCTGCTGTGTCACGGTATGGCCTTAGCTGTCACAGAGCAGCAGAGGCTGGGAAGAAGCTTGGCTACAATCCCTGCAATTAGAAGCTGACCCCCGAGATAAAAGTAACCGGAGGGCTGTACTTAATTGAATTCAAGTGACACTGTTCACGCTCAGAAGGCAGAAGTAAGGAATGCTGGGACCTCTCAGACACAATAGCAAGGCCCAGAATGGTTTGTTATTAAACTACTGAAAAGTCCTTTCAAAGGAAAGAGCTCCTCTTTCCTACCTCTTGGCTAAGAGTGATTTTCCCCCCGTTTTATAAAAATTGCGGTCCAAGTTTCATGAGGAGGCTTTAGAAAGTTATCTTTAACTCTGTCAGCATTGCCGGTGTCAAACTCCAGTGAGGATGACTGTAATGTAACATTAGCATTTTGTTGCACAATAGGAGATTTAGAGGGGGAAAAAGGGTGGGGGGGGGGATTAAAGGACAGGACCATAGAATGGTGAAGCTAGTTCGCTTCACTTCTGTTCATGGAAAAGCCGTTGGTCTGGTGGTATGGTAATGACAGGAACATAGGGAGGTGAAACCTGACAGAGGTTGAAACCCTAAAGCTTAGAACAGTGGCAGAAATATTATATGACTAACTCACTGGTAGCAATGATGTGGCTTAACCTAAACCTTAACACCTAAAGGCAGAGTGACTACATTTTAACCAAATACTTTAAAAGTGCTTGTGCAAAGCCCTCTCCAAAGTGTCTTGAGAATGTCTGTATCTAACTCTGCTCTAAAAGAAGCAGGTTCTGGAAACAAGAAGAAAGGAAAGAAAATGTGAAATGTGTATACTAGATGAAGCATACAAAATTATAATAAATAGTGTCAGAAACAAGAAAGTAGGGCCTCTGTTGTGAGGAATTGTTTTATTCTTTCTGAAAAAAAAATCACAGCCGTATTCAGCAGAGTAAAAGTAGGGAAACATAACATTGACAATAGAAACCTCAACACTTTCAGAAGAAAATGTGAACCGAGGAAGGTAGGCAAAATGTAGTGCAATGGTACCTAGTCACCATAGGTAACAGAGGATAAGGATGGATGACAGCAATGGTACCTAGTCACCATAGGTAACAGAGGATAAGGATGGATGACAGTCATCGGAGAAACACTGGGCTTAGAAAAGCTTGGTGGGATGCATTAAAATTCATGTTTGTAAAAGCACTTTTAAAATATTAAGAAATGTTTTTACTACAGCAAGCGAGAGGAGGTCCTCTCACAAAACTTACCTGCCTCTCCTGGGAAGACAATTGATTACATATCCAAATGAGTTAACCACAGGCATATTGCGTCTGACCTTTAGAAGAACACTTTTGATGCTGTGCTGTAGAAAGGGTGCTCTGTCAGACAGCTATTAAGCTAGGAGCAAGCACATGCTTTGGCTGGGTAGGTAGAGCTCTGTGAGCTGTGTCATATGGAGACAGCCGGCAAAGAGCCATGAAGCAGTCTCCTCCATGTACTAACAAGGTGAGCCAGCCAATCTTCAGAGGCCGGGATGCAGGGAGATTGATGGGGGAAGCTCTATCACTGTCTAGGGAAGAGCTCCTACCCAGGCAGTGCTTTCGGTCTGTGGCACTGTGCATGGGGGTAGGACTGGAGGGGTTTCAGATTCTTTCTGGTAGATTTGCCCTTTCTTTAATAGTTTATAATAGTATACCAAATTTACATAAGAGTGTTTCTGTGGCTTTTGTTTCACCATCAAAAAACCAGGTAAACATATCTGACTTACCGGCAAGAAAATGAGATTCACAAAGCCGCACCACCTATTTATTCCTGGACACACAGACTCACTGTGTCTAGTTAATGACAATATGTCCTTGACATGCCCTGCCCAGCTGTGGATGAGGTTGGAGACTGGTTTTCAAGCAGAGCAGTGGTGTACAGTGCTCCTCCATCTTTAGGTTCCTAATTCTAGCTTGAAATTTGAGGAATAATGAACAGACTATAAGCAAAAACCTAGACTGCATACCAGACTATGTGAGTTAAAAATGAGTTTTATATGTACAAATCACAAAAGAAAAGAATCTTATTTACTGATATGTAAAACATATGGAATGAACATTTCAGCATCCTATAAATAAAATTTTATTAGGACAGCCATGTTCCTTTTTTTGTTTATTTAATATGCTTTTGAGGCTGGAGGAGATCAGAGCAGGAGACTTACTTTAGATTAATGGTTTCCAATCAAACTTCCTTCATTTTTCTTTCTTCTCCCCCCACCCCACTCCTCCTCTTCTTCCTTTCTTTTTTCTATCTGCTTTTCTTCCCATCCTTCTTTCTGGTTCTCCCTTTGTTCCTTCCTCTTTTATTTATGTTAGTAGAGTCCCAGAGCCTTGATCTCCAAAGGGCAGCCAAGCACTGGTCCCAGAGGCCCCTTCAGATGGAGGGATCAAGGTCTGAGCCTTCTTTCTCTCCATCCAAAAGAAACAGACACTGGAGAACACACATCCTCCATTTTCTTCCTACTTTCATATGCACAGTAACCTTCTCAGGTATTTTCTTCCCTGCTAGACTGGTTCTCTCCTATCATAAATACATCTTTCTCCTGCCAACATATGGCACTTGGCAGAAGTTGATAAATATTAATGCCTTAAATATTACTGGTTGTTAGCAAATTCATCTAGAATAACAAAAACTTAGGATAGCAAAAAACTCTTCTCAATGATAAAAGAACCTGTGGGGGAATCACCATGCCTGGCCTAAAGCTATACTACAGAGCAATTGTGATTTAAAAAAAAATGCATGGTACTGGTACAGCAACAGACAGGTAGACCAATGGAATAAAATTGAAGACCCAGAAATGAACCCACACACCTATGGTCACTTGATCTTTGACAAGAAAGCTAAAACCATCCAGTGGAAAAAAGAACATTTTTAACAAATGGTGCTGGCACAACTAGCAGTTATCATGTAGAAGAATACGATTTGATCCACTCTTATCTCCTTGTACTAAGGTTAAGTCTAAGTGGATCAAGGAACTCTACATAAAACCAGAGACACTGAAACTTATAGAGGAGAAAGTGAGAAAAAGCCTCGAAGATATTGGCACAAGGGAAAAATTCCTGAACAGAACAGCAATGGCTTGTGCTGTAAGATCAAAAATTGACAGATGGGACCTCATAAAATTGCAAAGCAATTGTAAGGCAAAAGACACTGTCAATAAGACAAAAAGGCCACCAACAGATTGGGAAAGGATCTTTACCAGTCCTAAATCAGATAGGGGACTATTATCCAATATATATAAAGAACTCAAGAAGATGGACTTCAGAAAATCAAATAATCCTATTAAAAATGGGGTACAGAGCTAAACAAAGAATTCTCAACTGAGGAATACCAAATGGCTAAGAAGCACCTGAAAAAAATGTTCAACATCCTTGATCATCAGGGAAATACAAATCAAAACAACCTTGAGATTCCATCTCACACCAGTCAGAATGGCTAAGATCAAAAATTCAGGGGACAGCAGATGCTGGTGAGGATATGGAGAAAGAGGGACACTCCTCCATTGTTGGTGGGATTGCAAGCTGGTACAACCACTCTGGAAATCAGTCTGGTGGTTCTTCAGAAAATTAGACATAGTACTACCAGAAGATCCAGCAATTCCTCTCCTGGGCATATACCCAGAAGATGTTCCAACTTGTAATAAGGACACATGCTCCACTATGTTCATAGCAGCCTTATTTATAATAGCCAGAAGCTGGAAAGAACCCAGATGTCCCTCAACAGAAGAATGGATACAGAAAATGTAGTACATTTACACAATGGAGTACTTCTCAGCAATTAAAAACAATGAATTCATGAAATTCTCAGGCAAATGGATGGATCTGGAGGATATCATACTAAGTGAGGTAACCCAATCACAAAAGAACACACATGATATGCACTCACTGATAAGCAGATATTAGCCCAGAAACTTAGAATATCCAAGATACAATTTGCAAAACACATGAAACTCAAGAAGAGTAAGACCAAAGTGTGGATACTTTGTTCCTTCTTAAAATGGGGAACAAAATATCCATGGAAGGAGTTACAGAGACAAAGTATGGTGCTGACACAGAAGGAAAGACCATCCAGAGACTGCCCCACCCAGGGATTCATCCCATATACAACCACCAAACCCAGACACTATTGCATATGCCAGAAAGATTTTGCTAACAGGACCCTGACATAACTCTCTCTTTTGAAGTTATGCCAATGCCTGGTAAATACAGAAGTGGATGCTCACAGTCATCTATTGGATGGAACACAGGGCCCCCAAAGAAGGAGCTAAAGGGGTCTGCAACCCTATAGGAGGAACAACAATATGAACTAACCAGTACCTCCTAGAGATGTGTCTCTAGTTGCATATGTAGCAGAGGATGGCCTAGTCCACCATCAATGGAAGGAGAGGCCCTTGGTCTTGCAAAGATCATATGCCCCAGTACAGGGGAATGCCAGGGCCAGGAAGCGGGAGTGGGTGGGTAGGGGAACAGGGCAGGGGAAGGATATAGGGGGTTTTGGGGATAGCATTTGAAATGTAAATGAAGAAAATATCCAATAAAAATAACAAAAAATATTAGTGGTTGAAAAACAATGAACAACCTAAATCCAGTCAACATCGCAGATAAAACATTGATGTTTTATAACTCTACTGTTGTCCCATTTCCCATTATAGTGATTTGAGGACTAGCTTCCATTGGTGTATGTATTTGAATGGTTGGTCCCTAGTTGATGAACTGTTTGAGAATGTGGCTTTTTTTAAAAGAGTGTTGCCTTGTTGGAGGATGTGTGTCACAGGGGGTGGGCTTTGAGGTTTCAAAAGCCCACACCTGACCCAATCTTACTCTCTCTTAGCCTGCCACCTATAGAAAAGGATGTAAGCTCTCAGCTGCTGCTCCAGTGCCAGGCCTTTCTGCCTGCTGCCATAATTCCCCTAGGATGTTCATGGATTAAGTCTCTGAAACTGTAAGAAAATCCCCCAATTAAATACTTTCTTCTAAAAGTTGCCTTGATCATGGTATTTATTCGGAGCAATAGAACAGTTACTAAGATACCTATCTATTGTAAAGATATCTTTTTCCTTCTGTAGCATTCCCAACATTAAGTGAGAAGGTTTCTTTTGAAAGGAAAAAAAAACACAAATAAACAGTTTCTATGATGCCTAAAGCAAAGCAGCTTTAGAAGCCCTAAAAAGTGAGCTGTCATTAGTTTACACTGGTAGCTGTAAATGACTGATTAAAAAGAGAAGGTAAGGTTTTACTTACTGCAGTATGTCTGTGGCCACAGTACCTCATAAATGAGCTTAAAATTTCATTGTAGCTCATGGATCCAGTCTTTCATGACAGGGAAGACAATGGAGAAGCCCATTTCATGCTGTCAGGAAAGTGTGATGGAGCAGGCTAATATCATACAGGACCAGAAAACAGCAGATGAAACAGGAAGTAGGCAGGTATAACAATCTCAGTGTCCCAACCCCAGTGACCCACTTACCAAAGCTTCTAGAAACTCCTAAAATTAATGGCACTGGCTGAGGATCCATGATTCTGAAATGTCATTACAGGTAAAATTTTAGATTCAAACAATAAGAACCATCCCAAGAAGCACTCTTTTCAGGAGGGAAATTAGGGCAGCTGAAAGCCTGCCCAGTAATCATGCTGTTCTCGTTAAGCTATGCTGCTGAAATAAAACACTGACCCGTAGCAGTTCCAGGGGTAAAGGGTTTATTTCATCTCACACTTTATAGTCCATCATCATCCAGTAATGTCTGGACAGGAATTAAAGCAGAGGCCATAGAGGAATGATGTTTACAGGCTTGTTCCACTGGCGATATTCAGCTATCTTTCGTATATCACCCAGGACCATATGCCCTGGGTGGCCCTGCCCACAGTGGGCTGTACTCTCACACATCAGTCACCAATCAAGGAAATGCTCCTGCAAACATGGCCACAGGTCAATCTGATGGAGATGACTTCTCCATTCAGGTCCTGTCTTCTGAGGGCTCACTAGGTTTGTGTTGCACTGTTCATGTGCCATTTTATACACAAGATGACACAAAATAGTTGGTTGTCCAGCAACTACTCAACCAAATTTGCCTTGTTTTTTATTTGATGAATGTGATCAGATTCTATATAAACAATAGTTCTTATGGCATATTCTGTAATTCTGGAGGAAATGATAGAAATGATTGACATAAGCTAAGTTTAGCACTTGCTCCTTTATCCTTCTGTCACTAATGATCTCTTGCATATTCAGCGTTCACTGGGAGCTAAGAGTCAATCTCCTGCTCAGGCTATGAGATACAAAGTGAGCGAGAATCAATCCTATCCATTGTGATGATGGCTCTGCTGCTGCAGCATAGAAGACAAATGGTGAATTCAGAGGACTGTGTTGAAACCCAAATAGGCTATCCGAGTGAAGGCCCAGGGCAGGCAAGAAAAACTTGTTCTAATAGAAGTATTAGGAGACAATTAAGAGAATGTAAAGAAACTATTCACTGATCATTGTTAGTGGGACATTTAGGGGACTAAGGCATACCCCATACCAGGTGATGCTATTATCACCTCGAGACATAGCAGACAAGAGGAGGGAAATATTTTACACGGTTCAAATGTCTGCTCTACTTCACAAAAGTTGTGTTAGAGGCATGGTAGCATTGCCAGAACTATATCACTGACAGAGAACAAAGCAATAGGTTAGCATATCCACCACTGTCTTCTCTTGCCCTGGGATCACCTGCCAGGCAAGGCTTCCAAATTAACTGAGTCCAGCTAAGAAACCACAGGTCAAAGGAGCCTTACAGACACAGTTGGTTTTCCTTAGAAGTCTTCCCCCTCTTCTTGCCTCAGGCAAAAGGCAATGAAGAGAGGGCAGAGAAAGGGTGGGAGAAGTGGGCCAGTGGGAAAAGACTCGCATGCCAGTCGATGTATGAAACAGTCCTCCACATCTTTCTTATGTCCTGTATCTAACCAACTGGATACCCCTAATTCATCTGTGTATTTCTTTGCTCGCTAAGCGAAGCAAGAACGTCTTCATTAGCAGATTGCTAAGCCATTAGTCAGTTTCAGGGTAATAACTGACTAGTGTAAGAAATTTAACTGCCTGAGAATTTCTAAAAGTTGCTATAATCTACTTTGTCTCAAAATGCCACAAGAAGAATCTTATGAAACAGAAAAACAATACTTAAATTTTCTCTACTTGAGTTTCCATTTGCATGAGGGTTATTTTATTATGGGTTCCTTCTTAGTCTATCACATCTTGCAGCTAATTTAATATTACTGACATCCTTAGCATGTGTTGGAGCACTAGAAGGTCACCATGTACAGAAAGCACAAAGCTGGACTTGCCCACACAACACTTGAATCTTTCACTTCCCATTCTAGAGAGGGCTTATGTGTGCTTGCTTCTCAGAACCATTCAGAATCATTCTGTGTTAAAGGTTGCAATGGAATGTAGAGATTCCAAAGCTCATTTAAGTCTTGGGATTCTGTGACTCTGTGCTTCCATTCATACTCCACTGATTAAGAGTGTTGCATTGCCAAAAGAATATAGTACCAATGCCGTAGCACCTGATACAGTGTACGCATGGCAAGAGAGCCCCGGTAATCAGTATGCACTAGTACAGAATAAGAGAGACAATCAGAGAGGGAAGGCAACCATGGACACATGCAAGACAGACAAGTTGGCCAAGGCAAAGAGTGAAAGAAAAATGTAAGTTGGCAGGGCATGGACTGAGACCAGGACGAAGCTTCCTTCAGGATGTGGGGAAGGAAGAACGAACTGGCCACGTTTAGTTTTTAGTTTTGTCTGCCATTGCGAGTTGTTAGCTACAAAGGTGGTAAATTCTTCCTAGGCCTTGGAAATTGAGTTCAGACATTCTGCATCTAACATGGTGTAAGCATGGTTGTGCATTGGGGAGGGGGATAGTTTTGCAGGATTTGGAAAAATTAATCTTTATTACAAAAATATTGCAATTCTTTTTAAAACGTGCACACTAAAATCATAGACACAAAGACTATACAACTCAATTAACTTCTATACAGTTGGAGTAGTCATTCTAAGTGGATACTGTAGAGCTTCACATTGGGTTTTATATTTTCACTATGGAGCATATTTTTATGTATTTATCTACCACCAACCCCCACCCACCCAAATGAAAAACCAAGTTAGAACTAGAAAAACAATTAGCTTTATATTCTCTTTCACAACCTATGTCTGCCACCTGCACCCTGTTCTTCCTTGTCCTCTTTCTTACTCTTGTCTCTAAAATGTTATAATGTTACATTTACTCTTCCTACATGTATATTATAGGCTAGACACTGCATATGAGGAGTTAATCAAAAATCAAAAAGCCTGGAGGAAGCAGAGACCAGCTGGGCTGCCTAGAAGAGATGAAGACCAGCTGAGCTGCCAGGAAACTGCTCTGGGTAACTGAGCTGCCAGGAAAGGGCACTCTCCAACCTATCAAGCTGCCTGTAGGCTGTGCAGTATGCTTTGGATTCCCAGCTTTTGTGAGCTGTTCCCCATGCTAGGATAGGTTTGGTGATACTGCTGTCCTTGAGTCATTTGTACTACCATTAAGTCCTCACCCATATCCCAATATAAATAACTCCAATAAAACTCATATCATAGCTCACCAAGTTAGGACTTAGTGCTATCTACTCTGTCATCGGTTTCCTCTCTGGGGTGAGTAGATATTTGCTCCCATCTCCTCAGGAGTATGACACGTCAGACATCCTGCTTTGGGACCAGGCAGGTAACAGTATTTTCTAGACTTTATTGTAAGGAATGCTTATGGGACAGCATAGATAGTTTACCAACAGACACAAATAACACTGTTACCTTGGTACTTGGAACAAGATGTTTATATGGCATGTTCTTCACCTACATTATAAATGAAGGCATTAAAACAGTAACTCTAAGAAGAGGAGGAAAGGTTGGCTGCTATGCTTTCACGATAGGGATAAAACAGCAAGAAATTTCCCCCTGGATGTCAGATTACTGGAGAATATAGGTTACAACCCTGCAGTTTTGCCATCCCCAAAGAACACCACTTTGAACTGTTATCTCTGGCAGTTAGCACTCATACCCAGCTTTTTTTCTGAGACTCTGCTATGCATCTTGAAGGACTAGTCAAACTAGAAATGAAGAAGAAAAAACATTGCTTCATTCTACTCTTTTCCTTAGTATGGGGAGCAAAAGTATCCTTGAGTAAACACATAAGGAGTGGATGAAATCCTGAGAGAATATGTATTATTGCCAAGGGGCAATTCCTCAGACCCATGGCAATTAGCACAACATTCCTACAAGTGAGGCTCAAAAGCATGGCAAGCCTTTCTCTGGTCCAAGTACAGAATGATTGTTCAGTTTGTGCAAAAATTAGCAACTGCAGCTTCTTCCTCATGGATGGTTACAGCCTGAGACTCCATCCCTAGAGAGGCCTCCCTCTAAAACTAGCTAACTCCTCCTTCTTAAGCTGTATATAATAGATGTTCTGGGGTTCTGGGTTGTTTCATGGGAGATGTGGCTTCATCAGAGTGAGCCCAAAACACTCAATCCCAACCTTTCTGTACATGTCTGTCCTTTCTTCATCCCCCTCATTGCACAGTCAAGCTTCTAGGACCAAGGGACATGGCATCTTTCCCTGTATTTTCTGCTTCTTTTGACTTGGTTCAAAATAGCATACCTACCTCTGAGTGCTCTTTACTATAAGATGTATGTTTTATTTCTTTCTGAAACCTATGCCTGGAGCAAAATGTCATTTTTGATATGTTAGTCTTCCCAGAAACAGATTCATTCTAACTCAGCCTTGGCCTGAACCCTAAACTAGTCCTGATTCGAAGTTCAGGACCTTAGGAATACATTAAATATAAACTCTGATGGTAAAGTTTTTGATTTTTATGTTTCCAGGGCTAAGTATCAGGTATCAATATGTAGGTTTTTAAAAGTTCCTAGAGAGCCTAAGTAGTAAACTATTATCTACAGTTGAATGAATTTGGAAGAAATTTGCCTTTTAAAAGATTGGAATAGAAGTCTCCTCTCTTTTTTGGAACATAAAGAAGCCTGAGGTATCTGTCTGGATAGACCAGTTGTGGCTGCAAAAAATTATGAGCCAGCCCTGCCCCCGTTTGTATCTCATACTATGTATGTATCTGGTGTTTTCATCTGAGTTTATGGAAGACATTTGCATATTTTAGCTAATTCTGATATTATAATAGGAGATAATATAAATGTTAAAGATTAAGAAGGAAGGGACTTCTGTATGTAAACAGGAGAGTAGTGAAAGAGAGGAAAAGAGGAAGAAGGAAAGAAAAGGGAAGGGGAGGGAAAAGAGACTTTATTCTACAGGTAAGGAAAATTTTCTCTTTTTCTTAATGCTCATATTAATATTTCAGTCTACTAGCTTTTTCTCTATACCCATGTCTACTGGCTCCTGTTTTCCCTGAATCCTTTCTCAATGCTACCTTCCCACTAAAGAAGTGAACTCTCCTCTCCATCAGAGTCTTCCATGTTCCATTTGGTACACTGCTGCTTCGCTTTGACTACAGGCTGCTCTTCCTCAGGGAAGCACCATGGATACTCCATCTACTGTACTCACATCACGTGACTTAGACTTCCCTCACCTGTGGTACAAGCTGGCATCTACCCATTAAATGAACCATAGGCCATCCTAAATTCTAAATTTATGTCTTCCTGCAAGATATGTAGCAGAAGAGGGCCTAGTCGGTCATCATTGGGAAGAGAGGCCCCTTGGAACTGCAATCTTTATATGCCCCAATACAGGGGAACGCCAGGGCCAAGAAGTGGGAGTGGGTGGACAGGGGAGCAGGGAAAAGCATTTGTAAATTAAGAAAATATCTAATAAAAAATTGGAAAAAAAAATGTGTAAACAGGTATGTCCTAGGTATTCCCCTACCCACGCATTCTCAATCTTCAATGTTTTCTCATGTTTCCTCATTCCCCATTGCTTCTTCTCTGCCTCTGTCATAGTTTAAGCCTCTAGTGTGCTTCTAGTATTGGCTTCAACCTCTGGACTATTTTGTCACACACTCCCCTTTGTCCCTTTCTTCATTAATCCAACCCTTCTTTGTAAATAAATTTGAATAAATAAATACTAAAAGTGTTCAAAAACAAGCAAATACATACCGAATCAACTTCCAGTGTTACCTACCAATTTATAAACTCTTTCACGACTGACATAAGCCTCAGCCACTGGCTGACCAGGACTATTCCTTAGTCCCAAAGGACATGAACACTGTACTGTCAATGTTCCTGCAGTGGCCACACTCTGCAACACTCCTTGCTACTGCTGGAACCTCATTTGTTCCCCTGGCCATACTCCAAAGATAGTCTTCCATTAAATCTTTCCATTATATTTCTCACATTTCCAAAATTATATGAACCTTTCCGAAGTTGGGCGTTTTTCTGTTTCTTTATGATTTTAATTCTAGTAAGGAATCATAATAAATTCATCTTGACACAGAGCATAGAAGACTGCCTTGCACAAAACAGATTTCACTAAATATGTGTTTGAATTAAGTCTCTTAAAATCCATTTGGACTTAGATATAAAGGGCAAAAGACCGTACTTGGAACTTTCCTATATCTCAATATCATCTTTCAATTCTATTTCATTTCTCACTCTTGGAATTTAAATGTCACTTTACAATTCCCCAAAGATTATACCTTTGCTTTATAGAATGCTTCCTTTATTATCCATTTTTAATTTCTCTTTCACCTTTTTCCTGCCCTTTCCTTCAGTTTTGCCCATGACCTAAGAAAACCAGTGTATTTTTCTATAACATGGGACATCAGTTCAAATGCTCAGAGAAGTTTCTTTCTGTTCCACCAGCCAATGCTTTAAGGAGGTTCACAGCTCTAGAGTCTGTTATTATAAACTAAACATTCCCTCTCCACATATCTTCCTTACTTCTAACAACACTGTTATTTTAATGCCTTTGGCCTGCTGGGAAAGGAGAATGGAGTAATTTATTCATTAATGAAAGGATCCAAAGGTAGATCTGAATAGTCTTACTGCATGTGGATAGTTTCCACCTTCTGCTTGCTAGAGGGGAGGAATGATGTCCTACCTCCTCCCTCGTTTCTGTATCCCTCAGGGAACTTTTCAACCACTTTACTAGTTACCTGAAATGATTCTCTATCAGTTTAGTACCCAAGGAGTTTGAATAAAGTGAGACTTAACTGTTGCTTAGTTTTCACTTCAAACAGATGGCAAGCCTAGAAAACCTAATGTATGAGTAGACAGACAGGAATAGTCAGTCCTTCTTATTATGTATGTTCTTTTCCTTGGAGGAGTAAAGGGTTCATTTAGCTAGCAGGCTCACAGTCTATCAGCAAGGGATGTCAAGGCAGGGACTCAAGCAAGGACTTGAAGCAGAAACTACAGGGAAACATTGATTATTGGCTTTCCTCCCTGGTTTACTCTGCTACCTATCTTATAAAGTCCAGGTCCACCTGCCTAGGAATTGTACCACCCACAGTGGGCTTGGCTCTCCTACATCAACTGCAAATCAAGAAAATGCTCCATGGGCATACAGGCTACTCCAGTGGAGGAAATTCCTCAGTTGCAGTTCCCTCATCTCAGATGTGTCAGATTGACTACTGAGTTAACTATGACAACAAATAACTTTAAATATAATCCTTGAAGTTATAGACTATCAAAGGGGAGATGTGATTACATTAAAGTGTGTAGGTTAGTGTACAGCAGATTTCCTTTACTGTGCCAAATTACTTTGTCATCATGGTTAGGGCAGGCCAAAGGTTGACTTTCCATATGGTCTATATTCTGGAACAATCTGGATCACCTGATAGGCATAGAGAAGCAGCCTGTCTCAGGCCCTCAGCTTGTACTGTGACTCTTTATGATTCTCTAATTCTAGGCCAGGGGCTTGCTCTAGTG
Source organism: Mus minutoides (assembly GCA_902729485.2). Lineage (NCBI taxonomy): Eukaryota > Metazoa > Chordata > Mammalia > Rodentia > Muridae > Mus > Mus minutoides. The sequence continues at coordinate 16,505 of LR750860.1, read as the reverse complement.
TTCCATGAAGTGTACCAGCTCATCTTTAACTCATCATGATCACAGTTGAAGGGCTTTTGTTTACTTGTTTGTTTGTTTGTTTGTTTTTTACTGGTGGTGGTGGGTTTTGTTTGTTTGTTCAATGGAATTATTGTTGTTGTTGTTGTTGTTGTTTGGTTTTTGATTTTTGGTTTCTTTGTTTTGTTTTTATCACATCCCTAACCATGTGGGTTCAATCAAACAAGGTAGAAATGTTCGGTGAAACCCAGTGTAGGACCGTGGTCTAAGTAAGCTAGCTTGAATAAATAACTACAAAGACCAAGGAAAACATCATGCTACTTGAAAAGATATTAACATGTTGAACCTCTAATGCCCTAGACATCTTTGGAGAGGTGATTAGCACATGAAGACCCTTTTCATGGGATTACACCTTTAAAAGAAATCCAAAATTCTTTTCCTCCAGCCTCCATGAGCAGACATAGCAAGATGTCATCTATGAGTGAGAAAAGGATCCTTTCCAGATACCACATCATCTAGTGCCTTCACCTCAGCCTCCAACTCTGATAGTGTGGTGTTTCTGTTGTTTATGGCTAATTCATTAAAGGTGTTTTGTTATGGCAGCCTAATTGGCCTGGAACCATTCAGACCCTCAAGTAGATCGTTGCAAACACATTCTAGTGTATTAAAGATACATAAGGAAATAAGAAGAGCCAGGGTCATTTGAATCCTGAACAGAAAGTATCGTAGAATGAAGGGCACAGACACAAGCAAAACCCACACAAAACAAAAAGCTTCTTCTGTGTGAAGTACCCAGTTACAAAAAGAAAGAGCTGAAGGCTTAATGTAACATATCTCCATCACTCTCTCTCATCATTCAAAGTCATCGAGAGCATGTGAATATTAAATAAAACACTAATCTGTATTGTGTCATTATTATTAGCTGAACAAATTTTCTTTCAGAAGCTATTATGAGTCATGAGTAGTTGTGTTGCAAATAAAACTCTTAATAATAATATAGATAATAAGAAATATCTGCCTTTTCACACCCCTGTCTTATTATTAATCTGTGGTTATATAACTAATACAGAAGAAAAACAGAGCCAGGAGACTGGAAATCAGGTTTTCTTTGATATTATAGCCATGTTACTGACATTTCAATGCCTCTCAAAAGGAAGGTCTTATTTTTCTTCAGTGATGCATATCATACTACATTTATTTAATAAATTCTCTTACCATTCTTCAAGGCCAGTAGGGTGTGAGTGAGTGTGTGTGTGTATGTATGTGTGTGTGTGTGTATGTGTGTGTTAGCTATACAGATAAAATAATAGAGTTACTACTTATTGGAGGTAGAAAGACAGTTGTGATGTCAAACAGCCCAGTTTTGATGCTTCTATTGTCGTGAGTAGCCATAAGAATAGTCATTCTTTAAACCCATGATTCCCACCGTAGCCCAGCCTAAGTCTTTCAGTAGTTAGATTTTACCACCATATCTGAAATGTATCAAGTATATTTTTATGCTATATAAAGTATATTTCCAAAAGTTGTGGAAGGAAGGAATGGCTAAAAAAAAAGGGAGGGGAGGCAGAGAACAGAGAGAAAGGGGGGCACCAGAAAAACTACCCAGAGGAATTCCATCCACAGTGTGAAGTAGCCAAATATATCAGAGTAGGGACTCCTAGATGGAAGCACTAGAAATCAGTGTCAAGCTGCTTGCTTGTCTTTTGGTTGTGAACCTAGCTTTTACTGGCTGAGTCATGTCTCCAGCCCCAGATTTTTATTGTCTTGTTTCTTTAAGACATGGTCTTGCTGTGTCTCAGTTGGCCTGGAGTTCATTTTGTAGACCAGGCTGAGCTTGAATTCACAGAGTACCACTTGCCTCTGCCTCTGCATGCTGGGTTTAAAGCCATGTACCGCAATGGCGGGCCAGTTCAGCCTGCCTGACGCTGCAGCTACTTTCTTACCTATAGCCTTGGTTTAGGGATGAGCAAAGCTTGGAAGTTACCTAACCTATACTGAAGCTAGATCCAGGAAAGCTCCCTTCACTGGAAGAGAAAAAGCAAGTCTATGCTCTCTGTTTTCCTATAAACATTCTACCTAAATTCATTCCTGCAGTATAGGCTCATGGAGACATGATAAAAACCAAAGGCATCTCTGTAAATCCTTTGGATCTTTTGAGTCAAAACTGAGATAATTAAAGTTGCTCACCTTGTCTTACATGATGAAAAGGGAAGAGGGAAGCTGATCAGGGGAGTATCTTAATAAACGGTGGCCTTCTGGGAGGAGAACTGTGCATGGCTCTCTTCGGGCAAACTCTGAGTGTTGAGGGCTCCTACAAACCAATGACTTTAAGATTACTTGGGTACTTTTATTTATTTAATTACTTGGAATTAAGTTAGGTGATCTTTCTAAGCTGTGGGTGGAAAACAAACCTGTAAAAGGCATGAAGAAACTTCAGTGGCACAGCAAAGCTATAACCCTATAGGGGGGAATTCACTTGAACACTGACAACAACAACAACAAAAATGTTTAAAAACAGTTTCACTGTTCAACTTTCTTCTTCTTTTCCCTCCCTCTTCTTCTTCTTATAGCTGGAATGTATTTTATCGTCTGTCAGTTTTGCCCTGTGATATGTCCTCTTAAATTGGATCTGTAAGCCCTTCATAAAGTTTAATAAATCTTCAGCATTTCACCCTAAGGAAATTATATTAAAAACCTTCAAATGTGAAGTTGGGCCCGCAGACACACAGCACTGGGAATTTTATCACCATAATCAGCGTGTAATGAAAGCCTCTGTCGCTGTTCCTTCCCAATCATAATCTGCTTGTCTTTATGAAAAAAAAAGGGGGGGTTTGTCTGGGTTCATCTGCAAGCTTTAATTGGAAGATGTCTTCATTTCATTCCAGCCTACTGGGATAATAACTCAGCCCCATGTTTAAACACAGGCCCTCGCTGCTGCTATTTTTTCATTTAGTAAAGCATGTCTCTTTAAATGATTTAGCAAATCATCATGAATGCCAGGCCAGAGTGATTGGCAGCTCATTGCTGGTGCACCATTTGCATGACATTTGTTCTTCAGCTAAGAAAGCTGCTGCAGGTAAACAAGCAGGCCCCAGACTGACTCCCTTTGAGTCCCTCCCTGTTTATTTTCTCATAATCAAATGACATTTATGAGAGGCCAATGCAGCTGCACATATATGCGGGAAATGCAATCAGGCTAAACATGATGACTTCATTCAGGTGATATTTTGATTAATGAAAGGACATTTTTATGACATGGGGGGGCTTTGATGAAGCAATCTGGCAAATTCCCCTTTGTGTCACTAATATTCTATATTTTATCTCTATTTTAATGCAATCTGGACCGGATTATAATTAGGTGATTAGCATTCACTTATGAGAGTTTGGTTAAAACGTGGGAACGCTTCAAACAGGGGGTCCAAGGTAAGTTTTTCTGTCCCTTTTGGGAGAAAATGCCCTTTCTCCCTTCAAATGGAGAGAGAAGAGAGAGAGAAAGAGAGAGAGAGAGAGAGAGAGAGAGAGAGAGAATGTAAAAACCAAGTTGGTGTGAAATAAAGCTAGTTCTAACGCCTACAAATGTAGCTTTCCCTGTGGATATTCATGAGAGTTAAAAGTTTTTATATACTTTCACAGTCATTGTTCTACTTAGGAACATTGAAAATAACAAACTAGAGGGTTCTTTCTTCTTCTTAAAAAAAAAAAGTTAAGAGTGGCATAAAATACCTTTACAATATATATGCTTTAGCAGAATTCCAAAAAGCAAGCTGTGCTTTCTTGAGCTTGCTAGAACACAGGTGCACTGCTTTCTTAGGAGGTATTTCTACCAAGACAGGGCTCCCTGCAGTAGAGCAGAGAACACATCTCCAACCACACCTTGCCCGTCTCCTGCAGCACCCAGTTCAGCCTAGAAAAGGTGAAGGTAGTAGTGGACTGTCTACACAGGTCTACCCTGTGGTAAAGGTATATTTTTATATTCAGCTGCTCAGCCTTTAAGGAAGACCTCAGAGATCCTAGGTTTCTTCACCCACTGAAACAAGCACCCTAAGAACGATATCAACTTCCCAATCACCTTCCTATGGAAAGAGAAAGGAGCAACATGGCCTTTGTGATAATAAAATATAAGTGTGAGCAACCTTTTCCTTTTTCTTCTTATTTTCTTTTCTTGAAAGAGAATTTTATTGCATATTCTGTTTGGCCCGGGGCACATTAGGTGGACTATGCATCTGCTTGCCAAGTCCTGGGATCACAGCTTATTCTTTCTATTGTGGAGCACAGCTTATACTCTTTGATGTAGTTTGGAGAAAGATTGTCAAAAACAGCTGCTAGCACTTAGAGGTAGAACACACTTTGGAGGGCTAGCATAGATCAGAAGTGGGGGGCAGACTGTGGTCAAGCATGGTTTTAGTAGATATGAAATAAAAGTTCTTAAGAAAACAATTTATTCCAACTATGCTCCTTGCCTTGCATTTGTTCACGCAGTCATTGACAATTCATTGGACAATAGGAGGCAGGAAGTAAAGTAAAAACTCCAGGGCGGTGTGGGATTGAAAGAAGTGCAGAGCAGTTGTGGGTGGCACATCTAAATTCCCCTTATGTGTCAAGAAATCTTACACAGTACAGAACATTAGAATCGAGAATCGATGGGCAATCTAATCTCCTTCTTCGCAATCAGAAAATATAAAATATATTGCCATTCTTTGTCTATTGTATCTTAAGCAGTTCAATGATCGAGCTTTACAAATAAAACATGGTATTTCTCATTGTAACTATCTTTATAATATGTCAAGCAACTCTAAAAACCTCTGAAAACTTATATTTGAAGCACATGGTAATCATATTTAAAATCAGGCTTGCATCTTCAACTTCATAGTTCAGCATCTATGTATTTCTCACTGTAGCTTATATTTTTCAATATAATCAGCCAAGTAATACCTACTTGTAGGTATTATATAAGTAGGCCTTCAAGTTACCTTGATCTCAGGAAAGCTTTCAGCATCTGCCTGCTATTCCTAGAATTAAATAGGTTTCCCTCAACTAATATTAGATATTAGTGTATTCTGACAACCAAGTACAGTTACAAGTCAATATGAAGTGCCTTTTGATACCCCCAAGCCCCTCCTACTGTACTACGCAAAACCCACATTTTCTATACATTCTATTCTAGATACTGAAGATATAGAATAGAAACAGTCTAAACTAAAGAGGAATTCTGATTGAATGGAAAAAGGATTAGAAAAAGAAATTTAAGGAGAAAATACAATTTATCTTTCCACTACACACACATACACAAAACAACAATAATAACAACAAAAACAACTAATATAATGCAGGACATATATAACAAAGTAGATGAACCATAAAATAGTTTCTACATGAAACTTAATATACATGCTGCAGTAGATTAAACCCATAGACATAAAGCCAAAAGGCTAATATTTAAATTCTCCTTTCACTATTTTTCATGTTATCTTAGTTAAGTCTTATTTACATTGTTCCTTTATCTATAAAAACATGATTAAATATAACTTTACAGAGTTACTAAGAAAATAAAACTAAATAATTTTGATAAAAGTCTCTAGAAATATAACTGGCAAATTGAGGGGGTCCCAAAAATCATATTAAAGGTATATATTTTTATTGTTAGAACTAGATAAAATTTAATCTCACATGAAAAGTGAGAGGTATTACATTTGGTTCTTTATTGTAGAGGAATGAAACATAAATGGTTAATTCATTCAATTCAAGAAATATTCATCAAAGCTGTGGCTGTTCTATATCAGGCATTGGACTAAGTATTCAGGACTTATTAGTGAACACAATGTAGAAGTGTATTCTGATAAAACAGCTGTTTACTCTTTGTTCTTCCTTAAAGTCTATTCTCAGTGTGTGTGTGTGTGTGTGTGTGTGTGTGTGTGTGCGCGCGTGTGTATCACAAACTATGTACTTTGTGAATGTTGTAAATTTCTTTTCTGTTGCTCTACACCACACAACACACACACACACACACACACACACACAGAGAGAGAGAGAGAGAGAGAGAGAGAGAGAGAGAGAGAAGTCATATGTAGGAATAGCCCACACTGCATACACATCCACTACATGCGATCAAGCTAAATGGAATCTGATGGGAATAGCACTTTAGAGTTCTTCAAGATGATGACCATGAGTGTACATAAAAGGAAGATGGTATTTTCTAGTGACTTTCTGACTTTAATTATGATCTCTGAGCATAACTTTAATTATAATCTCAGAAAATAACCAATGAAAATATTAAGGCCAAAATTGATTTTGTAGATATTCTAAGCTATATAAGTATAAAATTCCATGATTGTGATTAAAAAAAAAAAAAAGAATTGCCTTCAATCTCGTAGATAGCTTCTCTAGCCTATAATCTAGCTCAATACTGAGAAATGAATTATGTCCCCAAATGTGCTGTTTTTAGAAGGGAGTAGAGAAGGTTTTGCCAGAGTTTGATGCTTGGGATCAATTAACCACAAAGCATCTCTACTCAGAACTAAGAGTAAAAGACTATAGAATAAAATAGCCAACGTGGATGGAGTTAGCCCACAGTAGATCTCAGGTGGTGTGTACCTTGTTCCCAACAATCTCAATCATTCTCCGTTGATAGGGCTTGGGGAAGGAGGTGTGAGAATTGCCATCGAGGGGCTTCTTAAGGACAGTTTTATCCATAGCTATATAACCCAACAGTGGGCAATTAATTGGATTAAGTTAGAAGAGAAAATACTCTCTCCAGTGAGCAAAACGTAGTACAGTAGGAGGGGCTTGGGGGTATCAAAAGACCATTAAGCATGGTCTTAGTGGCTGGTGTTGAACCAAAGAACAGGTCCACCATGATTTACTTGGGTCACACTTCTGCACCTTCCCCAGGTAAGGAAGCAGTGGTGGTTTCCTTTCCCAGAGAGAGGTGCTACAGAGCATCCTAAATCTGAATAAGAGTCATGGGACATCAATAGATGGTGCTGGTCAATTTTCTGTTGCCAGCAGTTAAAGGATTAAACCGGAACATAGATGTATCCTTTCTCATTAAGTGAACTTTAGACAAGATGATATCCTTAACAATGAGGGGGATGATGCTGGGACAGAGAGCAAAACCATGTTCTGTTTCTATGAAAAATACATGAGGTGAGGTATAAAAGAAAAGGGATAATTTTGCAAGCCTAAGATCAAGGCCACATCCTCTTGGCCTCTAGTGAGGCCTGATGGGATTCTGTGTATGGCAGAGAACCAGAAGAGAGGAAGGAGTATATGGAAGGAGGCCTGAGGAACTAGGGGAAAACCAGACTTTCTTTATAACAACATTCTCTTCTGGCAGGCATTTCAATCCTAACAGCTTGAACTCATTGTCACAGACATTTGAATCCTTTCTAATGACCTAACCACCATGTTGAGCTCTTAGCAGCTCTCTACACTTATATTGGGCTCCAAGCTTTAGTGTGAGTTTTTATAGCAGGATGTCCTCTGAAGAGCTCAGTGTCCCTAAAGCCCAGAAAATATTGCCCCTTGATGAAATGACAGTACAGATTAGGTTTCACTCCTGAATTTCCACAGGTTTTCTTCCTGTGAATTACCACTCATAAGCAACTTAGGAAGAAAACTGTTGATACACTAGAGAGGAGGAGAAAGGAAAGCTGTCCTTTTTCCCTCACTCCACCAATTCTTCCAGTACAGAGCAGGCATGATTTGCACAAGAGTGAGGGTTTCTTGTTACAGAATTTGAACTTCAAATCAAGATGGATTCTGTGCTTGCTCTGCTGAGCCTGTCCAATGATAGAAGGTTACTAGAGTACACTGTTTCTTCACTCAGGAGTTGAAGATGTTCTTCATCTGAGACCAAGAACTAACCTGGACTAGCAGAGCTAGGGAAACAAAGTTGCCTGAAGACTGCCCTCTGTGAACCAAACTCACTTAAGGTACAGCAGGCAGATAATACTTTGATCCATTGGGCACAAAACATATGCATGAGTTTAGAAGGGAGGAAATATATTCAGTTCTCCAGATCTAACTGAGGGCATACCCCATCCCTTTCCAGCCCAGTTCTGGAGACACAGTTAACACTGCAAAAAGTTTCCATGATGTCATTGAGAACTTCAGATTGGGCTGAGAGAGAGAGAGAGAGAGAGAGAGAGAGAGAGAGAGAGAACACATTGAATGAAATACAGTCACCAGCCAGCATGGTTCAAAACTCTCCATGAGCACCTATGTGCCTAAACATGCTTTTGGGTGCTCCAACACCCTTCTTTTCATGAGTACATTCTTTTATTCAATGAATTTTAAGCTATAATATCAATAAATCCAAAATACTTCCTGGGCTGCAGAAAAGGACAAGAGGTTTGACATAGACATCATTATATTCAGTGCTAATCTTCATGTGTGTTAAAGAAAAAAATTTTAGACCATCTGCACCATGTGAATATAAAGGTCAGAGACAGGATTTTTCACAAGACAGGTTCCCTGTCTGACAGCTGATATTTGACATTCCCATGACAAGGGCTTGTCATTTATTCCAGTCACATGAGACTCGCCTGGTGCTCCCACACATGGATTCAACCATATCTTAAATTAAGAATACAGATAAATTCAAGTGGTGTTGTGGTTGTGCTCACCTCTAATTCCAGAATTTGAAAGACCGAGGCAGGTGGATCTCTGCGAGTTCAAAGCCAGCGTAGTCGGCAGAGTGAGTTCCAATCACAGCCAGAGTTTTTTTTTTTTTTTAAAGGTCAAAAAAATAAATAAATAAAAACCCTCAAAAAATACATTTCCTAAGAGTGGACCCAAAAATTAAGAAAGTGCAGGACAGAGACAGACAGAGACAGAGAGAAAGAGAGAGACAGAGAGAGATAAAGAGATGGGGACAGAGAGACAGAGAGAGAGACACACACACACACATACACACACACACACACACACACACACACACAGCAATCTCCACGAAGGATTGATTCTGGCGGGGTGGGGGTGGGGGAGTGTAGAGGATGGATTAGTTGTGTGCAGCATTCAGAATCCATTTTTGGCCACTGAGTTACAGAGTGCTTATGCTGGCAAGTGAAGACATGTTGTGAAGTTTAGATTCTTTGGCATGATGAAGATGGTAGACTTCTTTATTCAGTCTAACATGCTGAAATATTTCCCAAGCACATAACTTTTAAACTGCTAGACTTCCCTCTCACTAGCTTCTCACACCTTGAAGAGTCGGTTTTGTCAAAACCGGACGTCGGGGATTGCAAGGCTGAGGAGAGAGTACTGGAATAAGTGGTGGGCTGCGAGAGACTATGCGTCTGCTTCCCAAGGCCTGAGATCACAGCTTATTCCTTCTAGTGTGGAGCACAGCTTATACTCTTTTGGGTCCCACCAGTGTTTGGGTCCCACCAGTGTTCACTTTCTGTTCAGCTTTCCGTTGTAGCATGCTCTTGTTCCCTTGGAATAACTCGGAATTCTTTCTCATGATGAAAAAAAAAAAGTGATTTTTTAATCACTATATAGTTACTATTAATATGATGAAATAACTGTAATTCTCAATTACTACACTCATAGTACAATCGACACCAGATATTTTTCAGTAAAATAAAAGAGAATTTCATAAGAATATTTTTATCATTCTATTTCTATAAATACAGTATTTTTATTAAACATGTTTTTAGAAAAAGTATTATTTTTAGAGAATTGACTTAGAGCTATTGATTTCCTAGTATATAATAGTAAACAGAAATCTTAGTGTAAATGAATATGATATTTTTAAAAAGCTGCTAGAATTATAAAAATGTTTATTTCCTGCAGATTGCACATCTAATAAAGATAAACCAAACAGCCAATGGTGCATATGGTTGATAAAAGAGCAAAAATAACACGTCTTCCTCCTGTGAATTTGATTTTTTTTCTAGGAGAGGCAGGACATAGGCGGGAAGTCCCTGGCAATGTTTTGATACATATTCCAATAACATGCTACAGTTGCTCCCTGGAGCAGAGGATGGAGAAGGGATGCTGAGAGGGCCCTGGGGGGGGGTCGAGTGCATGCCAACGCCTGCTCAAAGCATTACTCTTATCCTTCTTCCCATTACTTCAGGCTCTTCTGAGCATTTCTAGGCTCCTCCTCTCTTCAACACTGAGCAAAGGTTCAAAGTGCCACCTTCTAGACATGCACATATGTGAAAATGTGTTCCTGGGTCGCAGATTTCCAACCCAAGAGTAAGAAAACCCTCAAGTGTCTTTTGTTTGTAGCTCTAGCCTAGGAAATGTCTGGGAAAGCCATACACATGCAGATCATTTTAAAGCACTTGCTTCCCTGTATTAAACTATCAGCATGTTTAGCTGGTATTGGAAATTCTCCATGGGTAGAAAGGATGAATCAGTATCCACAGTGTGTAGCAGTCAGTGTCAAGGGAGGAAAGCCCAGCCATTGAAACATTTTCTTTAGCTTTCTGTGCCCAGTGCCTCATCCCCTGGAAACACTTGCTGATGTCTGAAGACATTTTTATTGTCTAAACTGAGGCGGGTGTGCTGGTCCATGAAGAAGCTGGAGATAGTGTCAAAACACTCTGTGGTGGATAGATAGCATCACTTTCAACAGCAAAAATGTTCCTGGTCCCTAATATCAAGAGCCCTTAGGTTTAGAGACCCAGCCATTCCTCACACATGACCCATTTCAAACTCAGGTAATCTGCCAGCCATTGCAAACATTTGGAATTGTAATTCTCAAATAGCCATATTTATTGGATACATAAATATAGTCATATGCAAGTAGAAAGATCAAAATGATTTGTGTATCTGGGACTGTTACCAATTCTTAAGCTATATGAAGCATACATTTGAAGGCACAACAGGAGCCTTTGCTATTCTGATCAGCAACTGCCTGTTTCTCACATAGGGAAGAAAAGTTGACAAACTGGCAAATTCTGGTCCAGGTTCTTGTTGGAGATTAGCTGATCCAGGCTCAAAGTATTTAGGATAGTGTACCTCTGATGTTTTCAGAGGACCATATTCTCTAATGTGCTTCATGACTTTTGGTCCCAAGCTGTCTTTTCAAGAATGTTGGCATACTAATAAACTTGGAAGATAGAGATGGTGTCTCTTCTGGAGACACAAGTTTGCCTCATAATCAGTTTTTTCTAAGCAAGAACATATGCTGCTGGTCAGCTAAAAGAAAGAGAGCTAGCTGATGCTGACCCCACTTGCTAATATTTTTCTCACAGTCCCGGAGCTCTGATGGTGAATTTTATAGGTTCTGCTGTTTGGGGGCTCTTGGGGTTCTTATCAGAAAGTACTACTAAGAAGAAATATTATTTTTAAATTTTATTTATTTATTTATTTATTTATTTATTTATTTATTTATTTATTGACACAGGGTTTCCTTATGCAGCTCAGGCTGGTTTGGAGCTCACTGTGTAGCCGAGGATAGCCCGGAGTGCACAATGATCGCTTCACTCCCATCTCGCTAGTGCTGGTGTTGCAGGGGGAGCCAAAAGCTGTTGCAAGTGGCATCTTTAATAATGTTTTACTAGCATACATTATTGTCACCAACAGTGGGTTTCATTGTCATTTTTATACAAGTACATAATGTATTCTGATCCTATTTATCCCCCATTCACCTTTTCTGCCTCCATTCCTGCTACTGCTCTTCCTCGAGCAAGATATAGTTTTAAATGTCTTGAAATTAAAATATAATTACATTGTTTGCCTTAAACCCCTACTGTACACTCCCCACCCCTAGCACCTGGCCCTACCTCTCTCTCAAGTTTATGACCTCTGACTTCTTTTTCTTTCCCTGGTGTTATATAAATACATAATGCATACATAGAATTTCTCCATTCCCTTTAGCGTCACTTGTACGTACAAGATTTCAGGGCTGACCACTTGGTATTGAATAGCCAAGTAGGGCTCTCTTCTCTGGGGGAAGACTATTCGCTCTCAGCACTCCTTACTGCCTGTATCTCTTTGTTTAGGGGTAGGTCCCTCTCACGTTAAAATGTCTGCTGTTCTCATCTTTGCCCAGGTCTTATTTAGGCAGCCGTACTTGTTGGGGTATCACAGGTATAGTCTCCTTGTCGTTTCTTGAAGACACACGCTCCTACTAGTTCTCTTCCTCAAACAAGATAGTTTGAACTTCTGAAAATGTGCCATGTATTTGAGGAGACACAGAGCCTTCAAATTCATCTTTACTCTTCTTTCCTAGTTGTGGGGCTTTGCGAATATGAGGCTTTTCTGAGACGAATGCTGTATTCTGTGGTAAGACTCTAAAATGTTGTTTGGCTAAGCTGTGCGGGGAAGCTTTAAGCAAAAGTCAGACCAGGAAGGAAGCAGCCACTCTTTCCAAGTAGTCATTGCGAGCTGTCAACAAAACTAGAAAGAAAAATCAATATTTAAATGTACAACAGAGAAATCTCTTCATAGTACACGTGGGCTTTGTATGTTTGACTGGAACTAGTCTTTGGAATGGGAGAATGGTGTGTGTAAAATGTATATGTATTGATGTCTGTCAACTTGAGCCTTTATTTCTATATCTGTAAGCATCTCTCTGCAGGAGTATCACTGTTAGATTCCAGAAGAACAATGCATGAGAGCAAAGCACTTAGTACAGTTCCTGGTCCCAGGAAGATAGTTCACACTACTCTACCTCTGTCCTCGGTTAGCATGATGAGGGTGCAAAAGGGCAGGAAATGACTCAGAATTATTTTTTATTATTTATTTATTTATTTATTTTGCTTTTAGGAGTCCTAATTTTTTTTTTCTTGTTAGAATTTTTCAACTACTATCACAGGAGCATCTGAGGACCCAGGAAAGACTTGCCTGATGCTTTTTCAGCTGCCTTCCTCGTGGCCTGACCTTTACTTAAAGCTTGCCTCCACGGCTTAGCCACAGCCACCTTGTCAGAGTGACACTGATATCCCCAAAGGCAATGAAGTCATCGTGGACAACTTCCATTTGACTTTGGTAGAGAATAAATTATACCTTTAACCATAATTTTAGTTTTTACTTTTATTCTTTAATGTTTAGAGGGCAAATGTTGGGTGAGGAATGTCAGTTGGAGGTAGAACATTTATTTGCCCAGCCACCACAGACTGTAGAGTTCAGACTGTGTTCACTGCCTCACTCTTCACTATATTGCCTATTTACATTTCTACCCAATGTAACTGTGTAATTATAGCCTGTAGTTTTGATCAGTATTTTATTTTAAAGCACCTAGAATAGCCAGTCCTGTGCAGGGGTCAATGCATGGATACAAGGCAGTTAACCACAGAGACTGAGGACTCCACAAGTTTAGAATATAGAAGGTCCCCCGGGAACCAGCTTGTGAGTGAGTCAGTCAGATCTGATTTCCTCTATGATGCCTCTGTGTGACAAAAACAAAACAAAACATAACAACCAACAACAACAACAAAACCCCTGACCTAATCTTGTTACATTTTTTAACAAATATGCTATATAATCAAGTATTCAAAGAAGTACCAGGACCATAGGAAACATCCACTGACTGTTAAACTTTCAAATTACTCTCACACACACACACACACACACACACACACACACACATATACACATATAAAATATACATATATATTAAATAGAGAAAGCACATCTCAAAAAAAACCTTGATTTCATATAAAGTGTTTGAGATGTGCTTTCTCTATTAAAATATTTAATAAAGAATATTTAATTAAAAGGAAACACCTTTATTACATTTTTAGCCTTTTCTGTTAAATACCTTTTTCAAATATAATAATTTATTAATCTAATAAACATTCTACCCTATAATAAGTATAAACCTGTAACAAAAATCAGCAAAGAAAGTTTAGTGAGAAACAATACTAGATTTTATGTTTCTTACTAAACACAGAAAATGTAAGGTAAGTGTTTATCTTAACTTTCTTCCACAGAGACAGAAGAGGAAAGAAACTAGGCAAATCAAAATAAGCTCCAGGAAATGAAGCTCCAGGAAAGCAGGAGACAGGAAGGCAACATACCAACGATGTCACCCTCATTTCTCAGACTCCCTGAAAGAAGCATGGAAGAGGCCACCAGAAGCCAAATACTATGGAGAGAAGCCTCAGAAAGAAGAGGCAAACAGCCAGCAAAAGCATTGGTGCCTCTGGGAAAACAGAGGTTGTCGCCAATGGGAAGCAAAATGGAGATTTAATTATAAAATCAGTTAATAAATAGTAGACATCTATGAAAACATGGCATACAACCTGTCCACCTGCAGAAAGCTCCACATACTGGAGAGGTTCCCCCCCACCAGCCCCACCCCTCCCCCATGTAGCTCAATCCTCTGTGGCCATGATCTTGAAGATCTTAGTAAGTTTTGAACAAGTAGGGGATATTTTTATATTGCCCTAGGCTAACTACAAAACCAATTCCGCATAAATCCCTCCCTCCCCTTAAACTACGTGAAGGTTTAAGGGTTAGAGGTCTGTACTTGAGAATTCGGAAGTGGAGGCATAGACTCGGGACACCAGGCACAGGTCAAAGAGCTTAGGCAGCTGTCCAGAAGAGGAGAGCGACTGACTAAACCTGTACTTCCAGGAACACAAGAAGGATGCAGCCAACATTAGTCTCCTAAGCGGACTTCCAGAGTCTTCTTAGAGTAACTCCGCCAGACTGAACAAAAGCAGCAGGGGGAACTCTACAGAACGGTGGGGTTGGAGATGCGACTAGAACACTGCCTGCTCTTCCAGAGGACCCAGGATTCCCAACACCCACACGGCTGCGCACAGTCTCTGACTTCAGTTCAGTGGGTCTCACTTCGTCTTGGAGCTTCCATGCACTGTATACATAAGGTACATAGATGCAGATGCAGGCAAAAAAAAACCCCATATGCATAAAATAATTAAAAAATGGTTTAAAAAAGTAATTCCTATAGAATATCTGACAAGTTCTCATCACAACACAGACTTTCCAACCAACTTTTGTTGTTTCAGCTCTAAGTGGGAGAGAGAACAGTTAGCAGAGACTATAGCAAGCCAGGAACTAATGGTGAGAGCAAACAAAGAAAGAAAGAACTCTGGGAAATCAAGAAACTCACATGAGTTATGAAGGAAGGAAAAAAAGAACAGAAAAGAAATCAGGACACTAACGTAGAAGAATAAGTTGCATTATAAAAACATTGTGATTTTTAAAAGTATTAACATCAGCTATCAAAGTAATAAACATAATTCCAGTTCTTTATCTAAAAAGCAACATTCATACCATGATTGATTTTATTTATTTTATGTATATGAGTAGAGTGTCATGTCTTCAGACACACCAGAAAAGGGCATCAGATCCCATTCCAGATGGTTGTGAGCCACTATGTGGTTGCTGGGAATTGAACTTAGGACCTCTGGGAGCCATCTCTGCAGCCCCAGGGACAGTTTTAGTAGTGATTGGAAAGAGGCAAAAACAAGAGAAAAGAAAATCTGGGCATAACCAAAATGCAAAATGGAAGCAATGGGCGCCAGCCCACATACATGCCTTATACCAGGAGAGTCAGCCCATGGGAGAGAAGAGATGAGCAGGACAGAAACTAACAGTGGTTGCTTCCCCAGGCAGGCAGCTCTGAGGTTCAGAGATGGGGGGCGGGGGAAAGGGGGAGTCACAGGATTCTAAGGCTGTCACCACAGCTGCATGTGGAGCAGCTCTAAGGTTGCAGAAAAGATTGCCTTCATTTGGCTTGTTAGTCTGTGACAGGGTCTCCAACTATATAGATTCACTGGGCCTTGAACTTCTGACCATCATGCCTCTGTTTTCCAAGTACTGGGATTATAAACACGAGCCCACAGGCCAAGTTTCCAGGAAAGATTTCTGCCAAAACCTGTTGGTCTGTATCTGAAAACTAAGCTAGGAAAAAAGTGACCTACTGAGCCCCTCAGGTTCTCTATCTTATAGCTCTAGAAACAGGGTCTTTTAACTGCTCGCTTGTGGTAAACAGCAACAACAGCAAATGCCACCATTGACAAAAAAAAACACCACATTGATGACAGAACTAGGAAGCAGCCAGGCCTCTGGGATGCAAATTTTTTTCTCACTCCGCCCCCGCCCCCCCCCCAACCCTGGCAATGGCCTCTCTGTCAGAGTAAATGTACTTTATTAAATGCTATTTTAGTTATGGTTTTGTTACCGTTATTTCTTAAGAAAACATGAAATTCAGTACGTTATGCAGCAACATGTGTGCATAGACTTAGCTGTACCTTGTCCTGGTCTTACTTATTAGTAGATGCTACTCCCGTGTAAACTCGGTGGCTGGTCGGCCCCATCTAGAAGGTAAGCTACACTACAGAATGGAGAAATACATCATCTGGTTCAAACACTGTAGCTTGAAGGTTCCGAGAGGTAAACCTTGTCTCGTTGGTACCTCATGGCTTTGGTAGCACATGAGCTCTGTCATTCAGCTACCCCACCTCACTCCCACACCCCCACCCCCCTACCCCCCCCCCCCACCCCCCACCTCACTCCCACCCCCCGCCTTTCTCCAGTTCCTGAGGTTAACTGGGTGAATCTGCTTACCAGAGCTCTGATTG
>LR750861.1:172453-270398 GCA_902729485.2 Mus minutoides | reverse complement strand
AACAATGGAGGAGTGTTCCCCTTTCTCCACATCCACGCCAGCATCTGTTGTCACCTGAATTTTTTATCTTAGCCATTCTTACTGGTGTGAGGTGGAATCTCAGGGTTGTTTTGATCTGCATTTCCCTGATGATTAAGGATGTTGAACATTTTTTCAAGTGCTTCTCAGCCATTCGGTATTCCTCAGTTGAGAATTCTTTAACTCTGTGCCCCACTTTTTAATGGGGATATTTGATTTTCTGGTGTTCACCTTCTTGAGTTCTTTATATATATATATAAGTCAGTACCAGAATCTTTTAAAACTAGCAAGTACTTTTATCCTCCCCCAGCAGGCTGGATCTTGGTGAAATCAGTTTTCCCCGAGTTTGTGGGGTTGTTGGTCTCTCCTTTGGACCACTTCCTGGGCAAGGGTTCTCTGTTTTGAATTCACTTGAGCAGAAACTAGACATCTGGCTGAGATATTCTGTGCTAGGCATACAGTCTAGGTATAATATACCTTGTTCTGAGCAGCTCGGAAAGTTTTGTGGACGGCAGATGAGTAGCCTGGTGAAGGTCAGTTACCAGAGTTCTGCCAGTTGTTTCTGGGAGAATGATCTTTCCCTCTGATGTCCTCCATCAACCACTGCGTGTGAGCTGTGCATTTCTTCTTTACCATGGAGGCTCAGGCTGTACCACATTGTGGTATGTCATCAGAATATCAATAGGCCCCACTGGTCTTAGGACCATTTGTCCAGCAGCCAGGTCAGCAGCCCAGCAATGGAGAACAGCAATTTGTGGTGGAAGCCAAATAGCCTCAAAGAAAGGCAAGATTTTTTAAATATTCTTTTTCTTAGTGGTGAGAATTCTTTTTCCTCATTCTCTATAGATTATACTGTAGACATATCTGGTAGTAAAAACATACCTGATGGTCCATATATATGTTGGTGGAATTTTATTTTCCCCATCTGATAGCTAGGGTCAGATCAATCTGTTCTGCTGTCTGGGCTGAGGTACTTGGCTTGAGCCCAAATAATTTCAGTTAAAGGAACTAGTGCAGCTTTCAGGTACCTGTGTTTTATCTTTCAACTCCTGACAGTTATAGATGAATACCTGTGGGACATCACCAGGTAAAAGAATAGCAAGATTAATGGCAATGGGTTTCTTAAACTGGACTCAAGAGTGGGCCAGGAGGAGGGCCTGGTACTGACTTATATAGTCACTTGATAGTCAGTGTTCTAGAGCTGCTCAGAGGATGGCTTCAACTCTCTCATGGGTGTTGTGAATATAAGACCTTGATCCAGAGTTAACTTGCTTTCTTTCTTTCATTAAAGTAGCAGTAGCAGCCACAGATCTTAGATAGATGGGACCATCCTGTAACTACAGAGTCTAGTGGTTTCGACAGGTATGTTACAGGACGCTCCCATGACACCAAAGCTTGTGTTAAAACCACTTTTTGTCTTCGGTTTTGTCTCAGTCCAGATTATGGGCTCAGTGCCCTCCTTTGTGCTGGTGTATACAGGCCTTGCTGTTTCTGCAAACTCTGGTACCCAGAGGCAGCAATAACCTGCTGTACCTGTCTCTCAACTCTCAAACTCTCAAACTTGTCTCTCTGTCTTTACAATTGGGATCTTAAGGATGGCAGCAATCCTTCTCATTAACAGGCTCCTTTTGTCTCCCCTTATGGTAGCCAAGATAGGTAGACTCTGATGTATAAAATTGGGCTTTCTTAGCTGACATTTTATAGTCTAGTATCTACAGTCCCTCAGCAACTATTTTCCTAGGAAACCTTTGACAGAAAGACAGAACATGAAGTCTGCATTTAGTGTCTTTAAATCCTGGGGCAACCTGGTTCAGTTATGTTGGCCACTGTAATCTCCCATTGGGTCTTTCCATTTCAAAGCAAAGATGTGTTGTCTCACCTCTGCCAACGAGAGGCTGAAGAACACACCTTTCAGGTCTGAGACACCTCTTTCTCTGGAAGAATCAGTCTCATGAGAATCAGAGGTCCCAGGTTTCTTCACAGGCAGGAGAGGCATATTCCAGGGTAACTGGCAAGTCACCAGTATGTCTATCTCTTCAGTCCAGGCAATATGGATTGCAATTTCTACTTTTGTTTCCAGGGTCCTTGGGTATTGTTTAATCTGGATAGATGTAGCTGAACTGGTTAGTTGAATAGTTATAGGAGCTTGCTGTTGGGCTATTCCTGTGGGCTTGTTTGTTTGTATGTTTGTTTGTTTTTCCTAGGGATAGAGGGTGAGACACTAATATTTTGTTGGATATTTGTAATCTAACTGTCTCATCATCAGAGAAGGCAACAGTGGCTTTTTTGCACAAGTGTCAGTTTATGTAAATGGTCTCCTAATCAGTTTTGTGTTCTTAAACACCCTTTAAGCATCTCAAGCAATTAGGATCTACTTATGCTTTTAATTTTTTTATACTTTTAATTTTTTTTAACTTTTATAACTTCTTTTCTAATATCTGGGGCCAACTGGGTGATAAAGGAAATCTTTTTAGTAACCATTTTGTTTTCAATCTATTCAAAAGGACCTAGCCAAAGCTGTTTAAAGACTCCTTGGTCAATGTTGGATAGAAAGGAAAATCAATTTTGTTTATTTTTTAACTTTATTTCAGAGAGTGGTGGGTTTCATGGGTCATTGCTTTAAAGGAGACATAAATCACAAAAAAGAAAGGAGTGGAACTTTTTCTTTTCCTTTGAGTTCAGCCAGAGGAACATAGCCCCTTTTCTTGGGGCTGCTTGTAGCAGGCATAGAGGAGAGGAGAGAGGGGCTCACTTGGAGATACCATTTCCTCCTTTTTGTGTGCATTTTAATTAGATGGCAGGGGGCCCTGGATGAGGGCCCCAGCTTCTCTCCACCCACTTCATGGGGACATACCCTAACTGTGAGCAGAAATCAAGTAACAAAACAAGCAAATGTTCCTGCTCTCTGAGTGGTTCAAGTGGAGGTTTTTAGGGTTTCTCTGGCAAAGAAAAAAAATATACAGGCCTTTGCTTTTCTACTTTGTCACCACTTAAATGTTACATACCCTCCTATTCTGGGGCTGGGGCTGGGGCTGGGGCTGGGGCTGGGGCTGGGGCTGGGGCTGGGGCTGGGGCTGGGGCTGGGGCTGGGGCTGGGGGAGTGTAGCACAGTGGTAGAACATGGTGAAAAATCTGCCTAGTCAAGAGTGCTTCTGGAGAGAATCGAAAGGCTTGGGCCTCTCTGAAAAACACCCCCTCCCACCCCCACTGTGGACAACTGGAGCCAGTTAATGGGATAAGATTTTGATGTTTAATTAAAGGAAGAGTTTGATTCATATTTTCAGCTAAATATGTTAATACTTGCAATTAGGGTGTGTGTTAACTTCCATCTATCATTTATAGAAATGTGTATTATCCACACAGAAAGAACAGGTCCTGCTGTTCTTTCAGGGGCATGAAGAGTGATGCCTCATGGCTCAGTGACCAGGATTTCTAGGAAGCTAATGTCCATTTACTTAGAAAGCAAGTGTCACATTGTGCTTTGAATGTGAGTTCCACTGGTTGCCACACCAGAAGTGATAGTAATGGGGAAAAATGGACTATGGTGGAAAGACGGTGGACGGAGTGAGGTAGAAACTGGGCCTCTTGGGATAGCCTTGTCCAATGCTCACTCCATGACACTTCTGTGACCTGCCATCCCTGTCCCAGGACAAGCCTGAGGTGTTTTTCTCTTCTTGACTGTGTCCTGACATCACACTGAAGAGGTAAGATGTTCTAGTCTTTTTCCTGCGGCTACAACAAATACCCCAACAACTAGCAACTTGGGGGGAGAACAGGCTTGTTTTAGCTCCCCATTCTAGGATTCTGTTCATATTCTGTTCATATTCTTCAGGAAGTCAAGGCAGCTGGAACTTGAGCAACTGGTCATATAATATCCACAGTCACGAGCAAATTGAGAATATACAAATTCTTGCTTGTTTGCTTGCTCTCAGTTAGTTTTCTCCTCTCTTCTGCTATTGGAGACCCGCCTAGGGAATGGTGCTGCCTGAAATGGCTCAGTCTTCTTTCATGAATTAACAACTCCCCCAACCCCCACAGGCAAGCCTACAAGCCAACCTGATCTAGATCATTCCTTGTTAAGAATGTCTTCCCAGGTGATTCTGGACTGTTATATTGGCAGCTAAGCCAGCATAGATGTCATAGGGCTGCTGTTCAGATGTGACTGTAGGGAGCCTTTGTGAGAGGGACGGTGTGAAACTGGCCAACTCACTATTGTACTGTCTGTCCTAAGTACCAGGAGTAAGTATTCAACTAGCTGAATTTCTGTCCATGTGCTCAGTGTCCCTTCTCTCAGGACAAATGGAAGGCCATAGCGCCAGGAGCTGAAAAGCCTCAGCTAACCCACAGGCCTGACAACAAATTCTTTTAGAAAGAAAAGAGAGATGTCTCATGTCATATCCATTTAATAACCTTCATAGTGAACTACACTGGATCTGTGTGTCAGATTTAGAACATCTGGTTGCTCCTACTTCCCACAAAACTTTTCAAATTTGCACTCTGTATGTTTTTTTTAAAAATTCAGAATGGGATCATAATTGGCAAAGATTTTTCTATTTCATAGTGCAAAAGATTATATGATCACACAAAGGTCCAGTTTTAGATATGCAAATTACATATCTCTTTCTCCCTCTTTCTCTGCTGGGCAGCCACTGCTCCTTTCTTGAGATCCCCCTTTACACAGCCTAAAGGTCTCTGTCTATAGTGGTGTGGGAGTGTGGCTCCAGGTCTTTGTGAAGCTCGGCTTGACTCCTGACTCCTGGGATCTCACTGAACTTTCCCCACAGAGAAAAAAAGGTCAGACTTGTTTTCGTTTTTAAACAATCTCTGCGATTTGAATAGAAATGGCACTGAAGGTGAAATGAAATTAGCATTTAAAATCCCCGGTGCCTGTTCAGTCCTTAGGACAATCTACCTACACTTTCACCAATTTAGCTCTGCCTTTGAAATGCTTTCGTGCCGCGGTTAAACACCAGGGAGTCAGGCTTGATTTTGAAGCGTGATTCTCTTCCTCAATGGGGTGTGTGACTTGGGTAAAGAATGTAACCCGTATGAGACCCGGGTTTTCTCTTTGAGAAGCGGGAATAATAACGTCTGAGTTTCCCAGGATTAAGTAGATAGCTGTGTGTGAAGCTTGCAATCAAGAGCGATCTACAGGAAAATAACCCAGTCCGTTCATAAGGAACCCAGTTTATTAAGCTTACGGATAATATTTGAAAAGCTATTTCTATGAAGTGATTTCATTAACATTTGCGGAGGATTTGAGAATTTTAGGAGTATTAATGTCACTAACAGTGACATTTATTCCAATTAAAACAAATCATTTCAAATGAGGAATTAGAAAACGGCCTTTGTGTTTTCAATTTCAAAGATAAGTTCACAGCGCCACCTGCCGACAAGAGGAAGAACCGCTTCTGGTCTATTTTGATAGGCAAAATAAATAAAATGCGAGGGTGTTTCCCATGGTGTCTTTTTCAATACAGACGGTCACTCTGTCATTTACTTGAGAAATGGTCATTATTTTTGCAAAGATCTGCAATGTTCTTTTGAAGTATCAATATCAATATATTGATCTCTTTACTGACTGGACCCCATCATTGAGCCAGTTTAAATGGTAGGGTCAAATTAGCAAATTAAACTAGTGACATAAAAGGTCGGGTGATCTGTACTGAGTATCTCTCTTCACCCAGAGGCGAGATCAGACAGATTAAACAGACACATGCTAATCATTGGCTTTTACTCCAAAGTAGAAAAAATTCTCCAACCTCCAGGCTGACTGTAAATTTCATGTGAAGTTGGAGACTTTGAGAGACTACTAGGAGAATCTGGGTATTGTTCACCCAAGACTAGACCACTGTGGGATAAGAACAGCCCAGGTCCCAAAGGCACCAGAAGCACAGCTGGATGAAAGGTGTCTACTGTATCTGTAGCAAAACTGTAAGTTGTAATGGTTATTATAATGAAGACTACATACATCTTCTAAATTATAATTATACAATATGTTGTAAATTATGGACATAGTTATTACATATACATGTATTCAGAAAAACAGAGCCAACACTTAACTATGTATTACTATTAGCATACCCTTGATATGCCTATATGTGTGTATATGTGTATGCTTTACATATCATTTCAGTTTCTGTTTATGTCACCGTGTGTGTGCATATGTATTTATATACATGGCACATATATAAGAAAATAAATGAACAAGTCTCATGAAGTACTTTTTCCACAAACTCTTTTCATTATTTTAAAATTCATATACAAGGAATTGTTCTAACCACCCAGCAGAGTGCAGTTGTGCATTTCGTATTTTCAGAGTGCTATGTAGCTGTGTGTGCTGCAAACCCTAGACAACTTGTGACCTATTTCTAGAACTGTTTACCACCATAAAGTAACTTATATGCCCTCACACAGTTGCCCTCCATTCTTATCAAACCCTTGGCAAATGCTGGCCTCCAGCTTTGCATCTCTGTGAATGTGCTGATTACTGCTGTTTCATGGAAGTGGATTTATACACTGGATAGCCTTCTGTGGCTGCTTTCTTTCCTATAGCAGTGTTTTCAAGGTCCATGTACTTGGCAGTGTGTATCAGTTTTCAGTCTCTTTCATAGCTAAGTCACATGCCATTGTACATGTATGCCCAAACCTGACTACCTGCTCATGGATGGTTCTTTATCTGCATTTTTATGGAGTTGTGACTATCGACCCTATGAGAGGTGCAGGCTTCATTTGAATACCTCTTCTGTGATCTTTGGGTATATAGTTAGGAGTAGAGAGTGTGGCTGTATGCTGTTCAGTTCTAACTCCAACATTTTGTCAAAGTCTAAATTGCCAAACTCTTCGACTTGGTGGCTACCAAGTATTGCACTACCAGTATTGTATGCATACACTGTGTCCGTCTTCAGTTCTAATGACTTTTGAGCTCTCCTGGGGCTGTGAGGGAGGTCTCCCGCAGGGATTTTGGTTTTCTTTGCCTCAATATCTAGTTACACTGAACATACTTTCATGAGCTTATTGGCCATTTGCATATTTCTTTATTGGTGTTTCGATTCAAGTCGTTTTCCCCTCAGTGATTTTCTAAAAGATAATAAATAGGACCAGGAAACCATGACTGGGCTCCGTGAGGTTGCAAAGAATGGAACCTACTCATTGATTAAGGTGGCAGAGCCTGGGTGCATCTCAGCAGCTGCTCTGAGTCTTGTGAAGAGCTGGAATGCTACTTACTATTGTTCATGAATTCAGGGGTCATTTGAGGCCTGGCTCAGGTCATGGTTGCTATGGAAACCATGGGGCAATGTGAGGTCATGGTTGCAGGAAGCCCCTGCTCAGTGCTTCTTTCTCTTCCATCTCATTTGTCTCCGCGCTCCCTCCCCATCCCTTCATGCTCCCTTGCTTTCCACACCACTGGGCTCTGGTCCTTGCATCTCTGAAGCCATCCTGGGGTCACACTCTCCAGGAGAGGAAATGATCCCTTTGGTTGGTCACTGTCCATCACTGGTATCTTCCAGGGTTGGCCTTTTGTGCTATATAGTCTCATGGTCTTTGCGTGGTTACAGGTGTTCCAATCAGAGGAAGACACGCCAACTCACATCCTACCTGTGAGGGGCTGACAGGGCACTGCAAAGGCTGAGGCAAACATGGACGCTTTAGAATGGGTTATCCATAATTTACACACATATCGCTTTTGAAACTGTAACAAGTATTTCATAGGAAGGGATTGGCTGCTGTTACTTCAGGAGGCTCAGAGGAGGATGTCCTGTTTCTCCAGCTTTTGGAGGCTACCGTCTTCCCTTTCAGGTAGCACTGTCACTCTCTCCTGCCTCCACCACGACGTGAGCCTTTTCTGTATTTTTGAACTTTCCATGTTCCCTTCAAATGGGCCCATGTGGTAGCATGGCTCCCTCCTGGATATCTAGGAGAGTCTCCCTGTTCTGGAATCCTACCTGTACGGCAAAGCTCTACTGCTCTATTATGTAGCGCCACGGTTCTGAGACTGAATCTGTGTCTGTTCTTGAGAGTTATTTCTCAGTTTACCACAAGGTCCCTACAATTAAGAAATGACACAGCCAGGATTTTAGCCTTAAAGCACATTGTGGAACAACTCAGGAAAGTGTGTGCGGTTGGAAATGTCTAGTGTCCTCCTGTCATTTTATTTTCTGGTCTATAGTTTATGAATAGCTCCATTGCCTTGATTTAATATGTTGGAAATGAGCCATGTCTAACACCGTCTAAGGGTATTTTTGTTTGTTTGTTTTTGCAAAATTAATGAGGTATATTTCTCACGGGAATCAAACAGTTGCAAAGGTTGTTAGACAACCCTGGGGGTCTCTATTGCTGCTGAATTCACTCATATTTAAGAGGTTGCAGTGTGTTAGGTACGACTGAATAAAGAATGAGTGGATAGCCCACTTCTTCTTCCTAAAGAGCTGCAGGGGCCTGATTCTCAGAAGTCACTTTTATATGCTGGACTCTGTTTTTCAATCAGATCACTTCCCAGGAGATTTGCCTTTATCCACACAGCTCATGTTCCCAAGACACTGGAGACAGGTCAAGCTGTGTACCTGCCAGAGGTGTTCACCTGCTTAGACTCTTTCTAATGCCAGCTCATGTTGGAAAAAAATGGGGTGGGGTGCTACCTATACAGAGAGATTAAAACACCTCAGTGTTTTCTTTTCCGTTCGTTCTTTAAAATATATATATATATATATATATATATATATATATATGTCTAGGGAGTAGACAGGAAGTGAGGCTTATTTGAAATGTCTTAGAAGTTCAAAGTATTTCTCTGGTGAAAAGACTGATTACCATTTCTACTTAAATACTGTTCTAGATCGATGCCTGGAACCTACTAGAATCAGGTTCTGCAGAAATATTCACATGTGTGTGCATTTACACACACATGCACACACACAACACCACACTTTCACTCTTCTTTTAGGTCATGCTTATCCCTGCCATGTCTCCAGACACCATGCTCAAAATGTAAGCACATGGAAGTTGCCTTTCACCTGGAGAAATGGCTGGGGTCATGCTGTGCCCCTGATGCCCATCTATGAGACAAAATGCAGCAAGCTTGCCCAGGCCCGCCAATGGACTGGCACTTTGCTGTAAAATCATTCTTTTCTTCTCTTCCTCCGCTATGATTCATTTGTCTGAGCAGCGCAGCTCTCTTGAGCACAAGCTCAACTCATTCCTCATTCTACCCCAGGCAATAGAGCATGGTAGAAGAGATCTGCCCCCCCCCCCCAAAAAAAAAAAAGCCAACATTCCATTTCTAATGAACAAGTCTTCCCTTTTGAAGATCTCAGTGTTTAATTGGAGACCAAGTTCATAAGCTGACTTCTTTCAGGGGCTGTGTGATATGTTAGCTCTATACTCCACTTGATTTTCTCCTTCTCCATCATTTGTAAGAGATGATGGCAACATGATGCTCGCTGATGTCTATCTTCTGGAACACAGCCCTGCAGAGCCTGCTCCTACCTAATCACAGGGCTTTAGATCTAAAATAGCTCAAGCTTGGCCTTCAACTAAATACTGTGGTACAAACCGCACTCTCAGACCTGACTGTTTATCAGTCTGATTTCAAATACACAGTTTGGAATTACATCGCTTTTAAACACTTACTACTATATAAAGTCTTTAAGAAAGTTGCCTTTGTGTTCATTTTTATGCTTTATAATGCAGCATAAAACAACTTGGTGGACCTGAAAAAAAGGGATAAAGGCAGAGAAATGGGTGGGGGGGGGGCACAGAGAAGGAGAGAGAGAGAGGAAAGAGAGAGAAAGGAAGAGGAGAAGAGTCTGGCTGGGAACACATGGGGACAGAGAAAGAGAGTGAAGAAGGGTAAGAGAGAAAAAGAAGATGAAGAAAGAGAGGGAGAGAGAAAGAAGATGGAGATAGAGGGAAAGAGAGAGGGAAGAAAGAGAGGGCCGGAAAAGAAAGCTGGGGTAGCTGAGCAGACCCTCTTATCCATCAGGTTGGCTCACACCTGGCAGCAGCTAGCTTCCTAGGAGAAGCCTAGTAGAATTGTCTGCAAGCCAATATTCATAACATGTCTTTTTCTCAGTGGGGAGGATTGGAGGGAAGGTAGGGGAGAGAGAGAGAGAGAGAGAGAGAGAGAGAGAGAGAGAGAGAGAGAGAGAGAGTGTCTGATTCTAACTGATTTGATTAGTTGACAGCTTTGGCAACCCTCACTTCTCACTTTATTGCCTTCCAATTTATGATGCCTTACAGATGTTATTTTGTTTTTAGAGTCTGATTTTGAACTACGGCTTGTGTGTATATTATATCTTTTTTGTTTGTTCTCCTCCTGATGATTAGATCTAAACAAAGACTAAATGTAGAATATCTTTCCTGATCTCTTTTTTTTTCCCCTGAAAAATTTTTTTTTCTTGCTATGTCCTCTGCTTCAGACTTCAGAGCGACTCTGGCCTTGCATTTTATAGGAGGTGACTTTGAGTTTGCAGAAGGTGGCAGCAGACCACTTCAGGAGGGTCACTTCAGGAGACCTGATCATTGTTGAATTCAGTCAGAGCACTCATCCCTTTGTGGCTGGTGCTTTCATTACTTCGGAAGGGTGCTTGCTGCTTTTATCCGTCTTCTGCCTGCGATAGGAAACAGTGAGCTGAAGACTCAGTTGCTTGTGGACAAGGAATCTGAAACCAGCTACTCTTTTCAATGAGCTTCAATAGGAGAGAGACCATGATCAGGCCTTGAGGTGGGGGGCATATAGGAGGCTACAGCTAGAGAAAGCATGCTTAAAGAGAAAGAGAGGCTTCCCCTTAAAACCTCCAGAGAGGCTTCATGAAGCAAGATGAGTGAGTAAGAAATAGCTGTTGTGGATGACAGGGTTCCGCTGAAGGGAGGGGAAGGCAGAGAGTGGGGAGAAGGAAGGGAAGAGGGAGAGAAAAAAGAGAAAGAGGAAGAGAAACGGAGGGGAGAGAGTTGTTCCATTTTTGTGACTTTCCCCATGAGGTGGGAAGCCTGCAGTAAAAGTCATCAGAGACATTTGCTTGCCAGTGACGTAGATGATGAAGGACTTTGGATTGCAAGACCCTGCTATATCCTGTGGGAGGTAGAAACTGTAGTTACAGGGTAAGCAAGGTCTAATTTTTGACAGAGAGAGAGAGAGAGAGAGAGAGAGAGACAGAGAGACAGAGAGACAGGTGTGTGTGTGTGTGTGTGTGTGTGTGTGTGTGTGTGTGTGTGTGTGTAGGAGACTGCACATGCACTAAGGGGTCTGTGATATCTCAATAGCATTCTTTGGTGCAATAAATGTCGCACTAAAATGCTGCAAATTCTCCCAGATCAAAGAGCATCCTGCCTGGGTCTGGCACATGGCAGGGAGAGCTCTGTTTCCTGGTACCATGGACAGGCAGATCTACCATGTGTCAGGCTTCCGTCTACTTTCTTCTGTGGCACCTGATGGAATTCCCAGTCACCATTTAAAAATCTGTTTCCACTGACAGTCATGTGTATCTTCTTACATGGGTACTGTGCCATCATAATATGTAGGCAGACTTGGTTAATTGTTGCATGAAGTCAGCACCTCTTGCTATGACCTCATGTAGATCATTCTTTGACAGCAGTTTACCTTAAGATACATTTAAATTCCTAAAATAGAGAATAAATGGCTTATTCTCTTACTTTTGTTTGTTTACTAGTTTGGGGTGGCGGCACATATCTAATGGGCTGGTTAGAGATGGGGGCTCTAGGAAGCCTTCCTTCTCTTAAAGAATTGCCTTGAGTCACCTCTTCCCCTAAGGCTGCTTAGCAACCCTGCCCTCGCAACAGTGTCCATTCTGCATCTGCAGACAGGGAAGGGGAGAATGCTAGTGTTGTCTTCTTTCTTATCCTTTCCAGGGCAGAGTGCACCTTTCTGTGTGCTGCTGAGCCTAGAGTTTGGCTTGGTAAATAGATAAGAAAACCAGGTAGTCTTTCAATGTGAAAAATTGTTAAACATTGCAGGAATCCATAAATAGAAAGAGGCATGTTCTGTGAGAAAACAAGAGAAATAGTAGCTTATCTTCCTGGAGTTAGACAGGTCAGTTCAACCCACTTCCACCAACAGGGATCCATCTCCATAGCCACTTCCACCCTGGCACCAACAGGGATCCATCTCCATAGCCTCCGGCCCAGCTTACACAACCCTGGCTCAGCTGTAGTTCTCTACAGTTTGGCACTCTCCTCTGTTATACACCAAATACATCTCTGATTCCTTGGATCCACATGTGGTACTTCACACCACAGTGAGCAGCACACTTTGCTTTGGGTTAAATTTGGGGGGAAGTCTAACAGAGGGATTCTGGGAGTCACTGACTCCATTTCTGCAATGTCCCGTTTAGCAACTCCAGTTTTCTCTGTACACAGTGGGGCAAGTTTTGATCCTGGAATCTACTAATCTCTGATATCCTGGCTACCAGTATAGTCTGCACAGGCCACTTGGTGGAACTCAGCAAAAAAAGCAAAATGTCACATTCGGGCATTCAGTTCTGCTTTATTCAACACACATTTGAACAAAAATTACTAAAGAGCGAACACCCCTGTAACAAATGACAGAGGTGCTCTTCTGTGCAGTGCCAGAATACGCTTCTGTGGGTGACTTCTTTCTCACAACGAACTATAAATTCAATGTAGGATGAATAGGTATTTTAACTAAAGTCCAGGGAAACCATCACCACTGGAGAAATGACCTTCTGTAGTTAAGAGATGTGATCAAGCAAGCTTGTAATGAAGTTCAGGACATACTTCCTGCCTCCCATAGGAGTAGAACCACTGTCAGAGATGGTTTGGGGACTTAGAATAGCCAAACTGCCTACAGTCTGCTTAATGTAGAAGCACACTAGAAGGAAAGTTGTTTCCAATCTCTTGCCTTTATTTGTAAATGGACATTGGTTATTAGCATTTGTTATGCAGGTATTTCTCATGCCCGTGTGTTAGTCTCTGTTCCCTACATATTTTTTTGTTCATAATTTAAAAAACAAACAAACAAAAGCAAAACACAACCTATAAGAATTCATTATAACGTATCTATCAATTGTACATGAAGGATCTAATTTCTTCAGTATATAGAAGGGAAAGTGATATTTTTAAACAAGGAAAATCAGATATAAACCACTCACAATCCTATTGGCTGACAATTGTCTACATTCCATATAGGCCAACACAAGCCTGCCGCTGCCCTTTCTTTATTAACACTTCTGAAACTGCTCATATTCTATAGGCTCCAGAATCAGTTCTTCCCTCCTGACCCCCTACAGTTTGCCCATCTTTCTGGCCACAGGACACAGATACCTGTTCTCCGTCTTCTAGAATGTTCTGCTGTTGTCTCACTGCTGGCTCCTCTCAGTCTTCACCCTGCAAGGGCCCTAAGGTCTCCTCGGAGCAGTCCTCACTGCCAACCCTCAGCTGGTCTCTCTACTTTCAGGTCTCTGCTTTACTCACAACAGTGGTCTTCTTTCAAGAATTTGTTATGTCTGTTGTTGTGGTCTGCTCTGAACTCAAAGGCATCCAAGTCATTTGCTTGCCAGGTGGGGTAGATGCTAGAGAACACTGGTTTGCACATCCCTGCTACATCCTGTGAGATCATAGTTACAGGGTAGGTAATGTCTTCTTCTTCTTTCTCCTCCTCACTCCCTTTCCTTTGTTCTTCCTCCTCCATAATTTTTTTTCTCTTTGTATTTTGACCTTTGCATTTGTTTTACGAAGCTTTAAGTCTTGCACACGTCGGCTTTAGGAAGCTATCTGTCTGTCTATCTATCTATCTATCTATCTATCTATCTATCTATCTATCCATCCATCCATCCATCCATCCATCCATCCATCTATCTATCTATCTATCTATCTATCTATCTATCTATCTGTATTCTTGAACTTTTGGCTAAAATAAAGTGTAAAAAAATCCAATGTTGGGGCTGGTGAGATGGCTCAGCGGGTAAGAGCACCCGACTGCTCTTCCGAAGGTGATAAGTTCAAATCCCAGCAACCACATGGTGGCTCACAACCATCCGTAACGAGATCTGGCTCCCTCTTCTGGAGTGTCTGAAGACAGCTACAGTGTACTCACATATAATAAATAAAATAAATCTTTAAAAAAATCCAATGTTATGGGGAAAACATTTTCTTTTCACCTAAAATAAAGATTTTTTTTGAAGCAGTTACTAAAGTTGATATGCATATTTAAAGTCTACACGGCAGTATTAACATTTTTAGCTGAGAAGATTCATGGACTGTTTTCTTTTTAGTTGCAGTTAATTTGTTCTGAGACAGGCAGTCCTATGCTGTCAGTGGCTCAAGCTGACCTCAGGTGTTTGATAATCTTTCTGCCCCATGCTCCCCAGTGCTGTGATTACAGCAGACTTTGGTGACTTAGAAAGTTAACTATTGTTATTATTCATTTTTTGTGTGGTTATGTTTAACTTGTATGCTTTGTATGTCTGTGTTCCACACACGTGCACAGTGCCCATGAAGGATAGAAGAATGTATAGGATCCCCTAGAATTAGAATGACAGACAGTTGTGAGCCACCATATGGATGTTAAGAATTGAACCCAAGTCCTCTGGTAGAGCAGATAGTGCTCTTAACAGTTGAGCCACCTCCAGCTTTGTCTTCACTTTTTTTTAAGCACCAGAGGTTATAGGCATTTCTGATTTTATGATTACAAATAGTTGAGGAAAGAAGAGAGGAATAATGTGCTTTCTATTTAGTCAGCACCACATAATGCAGAAGGTTCAAGGGCTTGCGTGTGCTGACTTTTAAGAGAGCTTTCTATGTCTCCTGGACTCTTCAGTTGTTTCACTTTTATTAGCGTTCATAGGGCTCTTTCATCCATTTTTACTTGGATGCAAGAGTTCCCTTTGGTTGGCTTACTCAGACCATCCAGGGGGCAAGGATCTAGATGAACAGAAATAGGCTGCAACACAGAATCTGCAGGGAGTTAATTTTTAACAAATATTTATTTTCATTTAAGCATACATATTTGTCTCAGTGTCTGTATGGCAGGTGTGTGCAAGAACCCGTGGTATCGGATCTCCTGGAGCTGAAATTATGTGCAGTTGTGAACCATATAACTTGGGTGCTGGGAATCAAACTCAGGTCCTCAGAAAGAGCAGCAAAAGAGCTCCTAAAAGGTGCTCCATCTTTCAGATCATAAGTTTTTACTTGTTTCTACCAATACTCATCTCTTAGACACAGGACTAAAAACGATTTGTTCTTTACTAGAATAAAGGGGATAACTAATTAAATAACTAATGAATAATTTAAAAATGGTCACCCATTATTGACTCTTCTAAGAGTTCATAGGTGTTATGTTTCTTCAAAGAACTCAGGCTGTTTAGATTCTCTCCAAGCAAAGAGATAGCATTTCTGCCTTAGAACAGGAAGAAGCAACTGTGACCATAATCCCCAGGATCAGAAGACCATAGAGTCATAGTAAATTTTTAAAGTTAATGGAAAGGTAACTTCAATGTTAAAATGGGACCAAATAGGGATAATGGCTGCTGAGCGCCGGATGCCACTGGGCTTTCCTGACTTCTCTATGCTGTTCTCTGTTACATCCTGATGAAACCAGATCGATGACTGTGCACAGGTTGCACATGCAAACATTTTCACTTGGCTCCCGACAAGAATTCAACAAACATCAACGGATGCCTAACATGCTTTCTTGAGGGCGTTTCTAGATTTTCATTGGAGGCTACGAGTTTCGTTAAAACATTGATGATTTCACTGTGCGATTTTTTTCGGAAGAGCTCAGCGGAATGGGCAGACTGGGAGTTCCAGAGACTGGGAGGCAGAACTTGGAAGTCACTGTTCACCTTAAAACACCCACTCGGAGGGTAGGCGTGCAGGTGGGGCTGTGTACACGTGTCTTAGTTGCTGTGGTTTAGGGGGTGCCACAGTTACTTCCTCTGTGCTGTTCTCTCTTCCCACACCGCTCCAACTCTTCAAGCTGCTTCCCCTTTTAAGACCCCGCTTCTCGCTTCCCCTTTCTTCTGGTTCCTCCCCGTGTTACTCCTCCCTTCCCCCAACCTTACTTTTGTGACTGTTCCCTCATAACAGACTCATCCCAGGCTCAGCTTAGAAACTAGTCCTTTTGTTTTTCTATGGGTCCCACTGCTTTGCTTTGTAAAGAACGTGGAATTTGTTTACACGGTTATGTTTGCACACTAAAAGCCTGCTTACTTGAATTGGCTCCCACTGTGAGACAGACAACCTCCACTTCTGCGGATTACATTTTTCCTGCACAGGAGACATTCACAGGGCACCCGGCTGCACAAGGTGGCGCTACGTGCTCACCGACCACACATTCTAATAGTAGCCTGGGCTTGATCAAAACAAAGCTTTTTTTTTTTTTTTTAAAGAAAAGCAGCATTCTCATATAGGCAGAAGATGGCTGGCAACGTTTCCTGTTCTCTGACGTGTTTCCTCAGTGTGTGTGTGTGGAGTTAATTATTGCTCCTTGGATGTGGGCTTGCAGTCTCAAAATTCCCATACCCCTTTTAGAAACGTAAAGCTCTAAAGAGAGATCCATTTGCTGGGTGCAGTGGCCCCTTTAATGTAAGCACTTGGGAGGCAGAGGCAGGCAGATCTCCAGGAGTTTGAAGACAGTCTGGTCTATATAACAAGCTTCAGGTCAGCAAGGCTATATAATGTCTCAAGGAAAGAAAAAAAAATAATGATAATTACTTTCAGCAAATTGTTTATATGAAGGTCGAAATATACACGCCAACAGCGATTCTTTCTTAAACCTTTTCCTACTGACCTACATGTTTTCCCATTTCTGTCTAGGCATGTCCTGGATAAAACTTGGACCTCACATTTCCTCAGACCCCATCAGCTTCTTCACCCTTAAACTCCCACAGCGGACCCCTCCACCCCCTACCCCAAGAGGATCCAGTGAACTGTCGTAGTAGAGTTGTGGGCTCCCATTCCCATACTTACATGGGTGGCACAGGCCATTTCTTTTGCTTCTCTTGCAGTACTTAATTATACACAGACTGAAGAGCTAGTCTATCAGATGGGGATCAGAGGAGTAGAGATACCCAGAGGCCCATTTTCAATAGCTAGGGTTTGAAAAAAAAAAAAAAAAAAAAAAAAAAACGCCCAGGAGATGATTACCACATGGCCCTGGTTGTCTGACTCATAGAGTACACTTTGTGGAATGTTGACTTAGTAAAGAAAATTAAAAAAAAAAAACCATTGGATTTCTCAGGCATTGAAGATTAAACAAAGTAATAAAGACATACATTTATAATAACAGTATAGCAAGCCATTACTGCATATGCTAGAATTTATATAAGTCAAGTAATAGATTTGTAGGTAAGTCACGATGCCAAACAAGATCATGCAAGCATGTCATGTGTTATGAACCAGGATTAGTTCCCTGCGGTTCTCTGACTTGTGGGACTTCCTCATAGCGCTCAGCTGAGGTGCTGCACGCCACCTATGCTGAGGCTTGCCTCTGCTACACAGTTTCCAGGGTCTTGTCAACAAGTACTGACATGTTCATGTCATGCTAACCTGTGCTACAGTTTTCTGAGGGGCCTGAAAGCAGAAAGAAAAACAGACCGATAAGAGAGTCCATACAACTACTTACTCACAGTGAGGCAATTAAATTAAACAAAAGGCAAGAGTTAATTAACAGAACTAAACAATGTCCAGTGGTTGGACATGGTTTAACGGAGAGAGGCACCAATACTGTCTCTTGGGTGTTTAAGACTTCTGAGCATGGGTATGTTCTGTTCTTCTGAGGTAATGCCTTCTATTTTCTCCCAGCTGTGCTTAGGGGGCCCAATGCCCCCTCGGGGTCTCCTCCAGTGGTTTTCTCATCCATTTAACACCTTGAGTGATGTTGGCAGAATCCCATGTGGCCCATGGCAGTGTGCTTTTCCCATTCTCTGTTTCTTTCTCTTTCCTATTACTGTGTTCAGAGAAACCCCCACTCTACCGAAAGAAAGAGAGAGAGAGAGAGAGAGAGAGAGAAAGAGAAAGAGAAAGAAGGGAAAGAAATTCTGTAAGTCCACCAGGTCACAAAAGAAAAGAAAAGAAATGTTAAAAGAAGATGTAAAAATATTCCTAGTTGGGAATAGGAGAGGTATCAGTGAGAGAGACGGTAGACAAGAGAGGGCAGTGGGGATGGGCATGACCACAGTGCATGGTGGAGATATACCGAAAGACCACATGAACCCAGCATTGTGTATAATATACTAATGCAGGTTTTTTAAGAGTTAAGATTCCTAGGGTGAGACTCTCTTGCAGGGCCATCCTTTCCCTATTCTGCCATTTGGAGGTCTCACTTACCTAAAGAGTGTTTTCCTGCTGAGGTCACAAAGCTAGTCAGACGTGTATCCTACTCACAAACACAGGATTCTCCCAGGATCATAATGGAAACACTGGTAAAATCTGTGTGTTTGTACGCTCAATAAAAGGAGTCAAACTGAAAGTCACAAGAAATCTTTTTAGCTATTTGGAGATCCTCATTCACAAAGCTGAAAATCATCAGAGAGAGATGGAGAAAGCAAGTAGCATGAAAGAAAAGTGAAACCGACCCAAGGTAGATGATAACAGAGGAGATCACTTGGAAAGCAGAGAGCAAGGTAACAATAACGACAGTGACACACAGGCACCAAGGGGGTTAAGTAAGGAGAACCAACCTTTGACCTTTTAACAGACCTTTACTAAAGTGCTGGCCCCCACAGGCAAGCTTGGAGGTTCTTCTCAGAAACCTGCCTAGAAATGAGGGCAACGACCTAGATAAGGGACGCCTGAAAGGCACAGCTGGAGAGAAGACGCCAAACCAGCACTCTGAGAGTGACAGCATGAGAGGTCCAGAAATGGGAAACAAAGCAAGCCGTGGGTGGAAAATTCAAAATATAAAAATGGCGCTTCCCAAAGCTAAAACGACAGGAAGGAAAGAAGAGACATTAGGCAAAGAACTATTTGCTTACAGGAAGTACTTGATATATTTAATTACCAGCCACAGTACTCTTTAACTTTGGAGCCATTGTTAAAAACAAAAACAAACCAACAAACAAACACAACCTAAGAGCTACTTGAACCCAAGCCTTGAGCTCTTGTGACAGTCTGTGTGAAACATAACTGCTCAGGGACTAATTGGTGGATGAAGTATTTAGTGTAGACACACAGTACGAAGGGATGATTCTCTTTGTTATGAAATGTACTGGAGAGATGTGAACTTTATTACTGCTTAGAGTGATGTGCAGTTTAAAACATTGTGGTGGTTTGTATATGCTTGGCCCAGTGAGTAGCACTATTTGGAGGTATGGCCTTGTTGGAGGAAGTGTGCCACTGTGGATGTGGTGACCCTCATCCTAGCTGCCTGGAAAACAGACTTCTACAGCCTTCAATGAAGATGTAGAACTCTGAGTTCCACCTGCACTGTGACTGCCTGGATGCTGCCATGTTCTTGCCTTGATGATAATGGACTGAACCTCTGAAACTATAAACCAGCCCCAATTAAATGTTGTCCTTATAAGAGTTGCCTTGGTCATGATGTCTGTACATAGCAGTAGGTAAAACCCTAGCTAGGACAAACATGTTGCTTTTGTTGATGTTGTTGTTGTTATTTTTGTTTGATTTTGGACCTAGGCTGGCCAGAAACCTTTCATTACCTTGTTTTAGCCTTCTAAGTGCTGGGATAGCAGACATGTGCTACCACACACAGGTTCTGAATAGTTTATTTCTAGAATTTTCCACTGGGTATTTTTGGACCATGGTTGTGAATGGATAATTGAAACTTTAGGAAGCTGAGCATAAAACAAGGAGATATACTATAACTTAATCCTAGTCTCATAGTTTCAAACTATATAAAACTAAAAGATTTCCCTTTGTGTAAAAGACCATCAAGTATATTATTAGAGTTGAAATTGAATTTATGTTTTATAAATGCAAACCAAATGCTTTCCTAAGGAACTCAAATAAAAATATCGAATGAAAATGAAAATCAAACATGCGTATATCTCAGTCATCCTTAAAACATTTTATTCATTCATTTGGGAATTTCAAGTGTGAGTACTGTATTGCTATCACTTACCTACTTCCTTTCCTTGTTTCAACTGTTTCTGGGTTCCCCTACAAGTTACTGGCCTCTTTTTCTTTATTATAGTTACATAAATATACACATATAAATACAATTTGTTGACTCTTGTTTATATACGTTTGTTTTGGAGGCTGAACTCTTAGTATTGGGTAACAAATTAGGGATCTCACTATTGGGGAAGACTAATGCTATCTTAGTAGTCATTAATTGCCAGTAGCTCTTCTTCTAGGGTGAGTATTATAAGATTCTCCCCATTCAAGTGGCAAGAAGAAAGACTATATTTTGTTGATTATTAGAAAAATGCAGAAAAGTAAAAAGAGAAGAAAACATAAAATTTGAATTTTAGGCCATTGTCATTACTATATACATGAAAAGACAACATTATAATCCTTTGGTGTCTCAATGTCCAAATTTTGTTTCTAACAAACAGGCAAACACACAGAAGAATTTGCTGTCATTATGTTCTGTTTACTCTCTGCTGAAAAATATATAGAACCTTGTCAATGCATCAAAAAAGTAGCTTAATGCTATACCCAACATTCTTAATTATTATTATTATTTATGACTTTTGTGTTGACTGGTTAAAGCAAAAGTTGTCAAATACTTAGAAGACAATTCTCCATTTATGTTTGGTTTTGGAAAAATGTGGGCTGAGGTAGAACAGGCATGCCACCCTTAGATAAAATTGTACTCTTTGTAGTTATTATTGAAATTTTTGTGTTTTATTTTTCTGCTAGTTGGGTCATAGGGATGATCAGGAAGGAAGGAAGGAAGGAAGGAAGGAAGGAAGGAAGGAAGGAAGGAAGGAAGGAAGGAAGGAAGGAAGGAAGGAGTTCTCAATGGTTTCCAAGAGCTGTATCCCTGTAAGAGCAGTGAAAGAGCCCATGACAGACAGGTGAGGAAGCTGTGGTACTGTGACAAAGGAATCATGGCAACTTGGGCAGTGAGCACCAGTGGGATCCTGATGTGACCTGAAGGTCAAGGCCCTCTGGAGGCCTTCATGTTCTCCTGCAGTGAAATCAGTGAAATAAACTTAGCAGACTTCTTTATAACTGCAGGCTGTGGCCTCTTAGATGACTTAACTGGGGTTTACATCCTATGAGATGTAAGTCTTTCACAATCCAGGAGTGTCATTTTCTAGGATGTGAGATCCTCCCATGGATCCCATAATGTGCTGGGGAAACACCAAGTCTCTGCTTTGTCTTGTCCCTGATTAGACAGCACAGTCAGTCTAGTTGTCCAGTCTCCTCCTGGTTCCTCCAATTTACTGACCCAGGGTTTAAACCTCTGGAGAGAGGTCAGTTTACCTTTCATATTGTTTTGACTCCTATTATAATGTGACTAAATAAAATCTTTTTTTTTTGTAGCTTTTACCATGTATGTGTTGTCATTTATACACAATAAAAATACAGTGTTACTTGAAGTAGGACTTTACATATGCTCTCGTCTGTTGCTCTGTCTCTTTCATTTCTCCCTTTGGAAAACTGACTGAGAATTTAATTCTGCCCTTGTTTTCTGTTGGAGGGGTCAGGAAGGAGTGCTCTTCCTTTGCCAGAGATGATTTTGTTGTATTCTATTAGCATCTACGAAGAACACTTCATAGGTCTTTGTGTATGGATTCTGAGGCCAGCCAGGGAGGAGAGAAAATATGTGGCCCACAGAAGGGGATTGGGTTCTAGTTGTGGAAAGCACAGAGATGTGCCTGGATAGGAGGGGAGCTACAGACATTGTGGGGTTTGACCTTGAGACACTCTTTCCTACTTTGCTGTCTCCTCTTCTGCTGTTTCTTCTTATTTCATAGAAAACTATTTCTCTATGCAACATCTCATTCCTGCAAGAGGAGACACCTTTTATAGACTCATTTGTTTTATAACTTGCTAACGAGAGTCAAGTAGCCAATGACATGCGGGTTTAACTAATATTACCATTCTTCAGAATGGTAATAACTAATACTTGTGAAAATATATTTAAATTTCAATATATTTCTTACTGTTTGGAGGAAAAAAGTATGAGATGCAAGGCAAGTTTCTTAGGCTTACCAAGTCCTTATGTCCACAATTATTCATCTGCAAAGTGGGAAAAGTATCTGTGCTTTGGTCATTTTTATTAAGTGCAGTCCATATTTTTTTTTAGTGTAATATGTCTACTATTCAAATATCAGTACCTGTAGCTCCATGTGAATGTGTGTGTCTGTGTCTATGTGTCTATATTTGTGTGCCAGGGGACAACCTTGGGCATGTATCAGACACTGTCTATCCCGTTCTTTTTAGATTAGGTCTCTTTGTTCTGGAGCTTAGCACAGAGGCTAGGTAGACTGAGCACAGAGTCCAGAGTCCCATCAACCCTGCCTCATTAGCACTGAAATTGTAGGCATGTTCCATCATACCCTGTTTTTTTTTTTTTTTTTTTTTTTTTTTTTTTTTTTTTTTTTTTTTTTTTTTTTTTTTTTTTTTTTTTTTTTTTTTTTTTTTTTTTTAGCATGGATTTTATTTATTGAATTTAGGGTTTTGTAATTGTAAGCACTTGACAGACTAGAATATATGCTTCCACTAAGTTGGCTTAACCTTTAACAGAAATTGATGAGAAGTGTCTATATTATAAATGGATGTACTTAACAGAAATGATTTTTTATCAATTCCTAGTTTCTGTGTTGACTTTTCTTCCTTAGGAAGAACTTTCTATATATTTGCCATGTTCTTTTAATGACAGAGTCAAGTATGATCATATATGTAGAGGCAGTTTTGCAAGGGAGGTGTGATTGTTTGAACAATAATGTTATCCATAGGCTCATTAGGTTTGCATGGGGAAGCTGGTCCACAGTTGGTGAGCTATAATGAGCTGAGAAGTAGAAGGAAACGTGGCCTTTGCTTGAAGAGGTGTGTTATTAGGAGTGGGCTTTGAGGTCTCCAAAGCCACTTCAGGCCAACTATCTGTTTCTCAGTATGTCTGACTGTCTGTCTATCTCACCCTTTCCTGACCTCCATGGACACCAAGTATGTACATAATGCATGCAGGCAAAGCACTCATAGACATAAAAATAAGTTAATAAAATAAAACATAAAATAATTCACTCTGGACAGCACAGATCTTATTACAAAACATGGTTCAATTATATCTATTAGTTTTAAATAGTCTATAAAGATAAAAGATCAAAAGAATATAAATAGTTACCCAAAGGTTAATTATTGCATTTTCTAAACCTAAGCCTTGATTTATTGCTATATCTAATCTGGATCTAGTTAAAAAATTATTTCTTTTCAGTCTTCCTGTTTATGTAGTTCTAGTTCCTTAGCTAAGATTAAAGTGAAGTCCCTAACATTCTAAACATATGAATTTGTTTATAAACAGGAAGATGCAAAGGCTAGATGGGCTGAGGCCTGGATCTACTATAGAATTAGCATCTTAGATAAAAAGGAAAACATTGTCAGCCTTGACAAATTTGCCAGAAAAGACTATATGGCTTTATTTTTCTCTGTTTTCTCTTGTGGCCATGCAAGAAGATTAAATTTGAGCAATGCACACAGTTGGATCGCATACTCTAGGGTTGGCTGGAATTGAGTGCATGCCTTTGGGGTTAGGGTTAGCTGGAATTGAGTGCATGCCTCTGGCCCAAGTGGAGATTAAAAACTACTTCCAGTCTGTTCAAGCAACTATTTAAACAACTTTCTGCAGGATCCAGAGAGATGGCTCAGCAGTTAGGTATACTGGCTGCTTTTCCGAGGACCAGGGTTTAATTCCCAGCACTTATGTTAGTTTCCAGCACATGTAACTTCAGTTCCAGGGCTTGCAACATCTTATTCTGAACTGTGGGAACCAGTCTCACACATAGTAGACAAGTATATTTGTGTGCAAAACATATACATAGAGCAAAATTTTAAAAATAAAAAATATGAAAAATTCTTGCAAGAAGGGTAAAAATTTTCCAAGTCTGATTAGCTGGAGAGAACATATTCCTGAAGATTGCTAAATGTTGGCTTTATAGTTAAGGGACTAAGTGGTAGCCAAGTCTACAGCTAATTTTAACCCCTCCTTTGTACAATATGTGGTTTGAAACTATGACATCATTGACAACTTGGCTCATTGTGAAAGGTTATTACAAATTTCATTTCAGCACTGTAAGTGGTATTATTTTTTGGCATTGTTTACTTGGGTAAAATGAATAGCATTCTGGAAATTAATGTCAATATTATTGAATAAACTCAGACATATTTTGATAAAATCAAGAGCATTATGGATGGACCTTTAAGCCAATATAACTGGATAAATGCAGAGATGTTTCTTTTTAAATGGGACGATGTACTGGCTGGTTTTGTGTCAACTTGACACAGGCTGGAGTTATCACAGAGAAAGGAGCTTCAGCTGGGAAAATGCCTCCATGAGATCCAGCTGTGGGGCATTTTCTCAATTAGTGATCAAGGGGGGAGGTCCCATTGTGGGTGGTGCCATCCATGGGCTGGTAGTCTTGGTTTCTATAAGAAAGCAAACTTAGCAAGGCAGAGGAAGCAAGCCAGTAAGTAACATCCCTCCATGGCCTCTGCATCAGCTCCTGCTTCCTGACCTGTTTGAGTTCCAGTCGTGACTTCCTTTGGTGATGAACAGCAATGTGGAAATGTAAGCTGAATAAATACTTTCCTCCAAAACTTGCTTCTTGGTCATGATGTTTGTGTAGGAATAGTAGCCTTGACTAAGACAAATGGGTTAAAAAGTTGATCCCTAACTTTGGGTGATAGTGAATATTATTTTAACGACATGTTGCTGTGGATGGGACTCTCATTAAGTTGTAAAATATATTATCATGAACTATCCTTTTAAAAAATACCAGGGAGCCTTTATAATATTTTCATTAAGCTCATTATCAAACTCCCCACTTAACTAAAGTGAGTTCTTGTGTGTGGCTCCA
The DNA here is from genome assembly GCA_902729485.2 of Mus minutoides. Lineage (NCBI taxonomy): Eukaryota > Metazoa > Chordata > Mammalia > Rodentia > Muridae > Mus > Mus minutoides. The sequence goes on along the minus strand of LR750861.1, from coordinate 245,418 downwards.
GCGGGCAGCTTGACTCTCTGCCTCAATGAGGGCCGTGGTAAGGTGGGATTCTGGATGCTCTATAGACTTTCTGTTTCCTTCCATACCCTGATCTCTTCCCACTGCTAAGTGTAATTAGAAGACTTTCTCTAGATGAAGCAGAAGCAGTGTGAGTAATGACAGAAGCTTGACCACTGAACAGGTTTTCCTCAGTATCCATTTCAAAGTGCAGGTGGCAGGTAAAATGATGTGTAGTAAGCTCAAAGCAGTATGGCAAAGTATTCTGATTCAAATTGTTGCCTGAACTAGACATGTGGTCCAGTTGCCTAGACTGGCTGATGTCTTCAAAAAACACATTCTGCTTTTCAGGCAAGTATATCTTATGTGGCTTAATTTTATAGCTAGAAAATACACTTTAGCTATCACCTGTAACTCTTTTCCAGATGTGCCACAGTCCTTGTGAGTGTGAAAAAAATGTTGTCCCCAACATATAGGGCAGAATGCTGGGTGAAGATGGCCAAGTCCTGGATTACTTGCTGTATGGTGGTTTTGTTTGTAACACAAGGTTCCACTTGTATAGTTCTGAGTGTCCTGTCATTTGATACGTGGGACAGGTGGCCCTCGAACTCATAGGAACCCACCTGCTTCCATCTTCTGAGTGTTGGGATTAAGGGTCCTGACACTCCCAAGTCCCAGGTTTTTGGCTAGCTGCCATCTTAATGTGTTCAGACAGTGACCCATAACAAAACCTCCCTTGCCCTGGAAAGCTATCTCTTGGTCTGTAACATAAAGTTAACAGCTGAGATCATAATAGAGCAGCACTTCAAGAATGTAATAAAAATTATCTGTCTTTATTACATAATTTACAGAATGTACAGAGTTTACACGGGAAATACACTGAACTAGGTGAGCCTTTCACATGTTATCAGGGATCACTGAATGTTGAGAATAGTTTGGTGTTGCACTGGGAAAATAATGATTGAAGTGTGTGGTGTGGTGTGTGTGTGTGTGTGTGTGTGTGTGTGTGTGTGTGTGTGTGTGTCTGTGTGTGTGTGTGTTTTAGAATGAGAAGTCCATAAAATTAAATTGTAGGTAAGAGTCCGAATCAGGCCAGAGGTACTGATAACACTTAAGACTCTCTCTTTTGACTTCATATCAGAAGGTAGGAATGTACAAACGACACAACTTTAAGTCTAGCAGGAACTCAGTATCTTCTTCATTGCCCACTGTGTTCCTGAAGTGGGAAAGCAAGGATCTCCTCATCTGCTCTTTGCCTTACCTGTACAGAAGGGGGAAGTGTGCTATAATGACCTGGGATAGGGACAAAGGGCATTGTGGGACAAGAGGATGAAGTGTTGACATGTTAACTGCTTGTATGTAGCTCGACAAGGAGAATATTTTTTTGGCATTATGGCTTCTTTGGCTTGTTAATCAATTCCATTTGGAATAAACTTTTTATGTTTCTCCTACATAGCTGGGGAAAACTGCAGGTTGTGCTTCTGTTTGTGAGGAGGCACATCCTGCTACAATACTAGAGTCTACTGCTCATGGCCTGAAAGATGGGTGTCTTTTCAGAATTCTTTTGCTTAATATCATGCTTGATGGGTTCCCCCTTTCAGAGCTCTACTACCAGTCCTCAATGTGTGAGCTGAGGAAATGGATTAAGGGAGTCCTTTGGGCTCTTCCTGGGAGAGAGGGTAAGGGACTTGAGTTCTCCCTTAACTTAAGGTAGCACTTGGGTAAATACCCTTCCATGGTGAGGTGCTGTGTATTGAGATGAAAACCTGTCCTTTAGGTCTCCTGAGATAGCTCTGTCCAGTTGGTGAAGTGCTTGCCTTGCAAACACAAGGATGTAAGGTGGTTCCTTAACCCACAAGAAACAAGCTGAGCATGATGATACATGCTTAGAACCCTAGGACTGGGATTCTCTGCCAGCCATATTACTCTATTCCATGACCTCCAGGCCAATGAGAAATGCTGTGTCAAAAAAAAAAAAAAAAGCAAACAGTATCCAAGGAATAACATGAAAGGTTGTTTATACACATGCACTAAGTAATTCATACACACACACACACACACACACACACACACACACACACACACACACACTAAACATTCACAGACACATATGTATACAGTCTCGCCTTTGGATTTTTGCTGTTTTTTTCTTCATGTACACAGTTCAAATAGATGAGAGACCCATTGGGATGGGTCAGGGACCCATTGGGATGGGTCAGGCTATAAAGAGCAGTCAGTTGTAGAATCCAGAATCCTAACTGAGACTCTCATGCTCAGATATAATATCAGTATTGTATAATACACTAGCTGGGTAGTGTGTTATACTATCTAACCCTAGCAGTCAGGGAGCTCAGGTGGGAAGATCGTGATTCCAGGACAGTATAATACAGCTGCATACTGAGTTCCAGACTCCTCTCTCTCTTTTTCTGTATGTATGTATGTATGTATGTATGTATAGATGTGTATATTTGTGTGTAAGTTGCATAACTTCCTCTCATAAAACTTTGTCTATTGTATATAACACCCTGACTCTTGTTTTACTCATATGAAGTCTAATTTTGGTGGAAATCTATAGATACTAGGTTGGTGTTCTAAAAGTTACCTGCATATTAAAGTTTAGACACATTAATAAATTAAGTCCAAGTGAATCAAGGACCTCCATATAAAACCAGATACACTGAATCTAATAGAAGAGAAAGTGGGAAAGAACCTTGAACACATTGGCACAGGGAAAAATTTCCTGAACTAGAACACCAATGGCTTAGGCTCTAAGATGAACAATCGGCAGATGGGACTTCATAAAATTGAATAGCTTCTGGAAGGCAAAGGACACTGTCAATAGGACAAAATGGCAACTTACAGAGTGGGGAAATATCTTGACCAATACTATATCTGATGGAGGGCTAATATCCTAAATATACAAAGAACCAAAGAAGTTAGACACCAGAAAACCAAATAACCCTATTAAAAATGGGGTACAAAGCTAAAAGAATCTCAAATGGCTAAGAAGCACCTAAAGGAATGTTCAACATCCTTAGTCATCAGGGACATGAAAATCAAAACAACCCTGAGATTCTGCCTCACACCAGTCAGAATGGCTAAGAGCTGAAGGGGTCTACAACCCTAGGTGGAACAACAATATGAACTAACCAGTACCCCACATCTTCTGCATATGTAGCAGAAGATGGCGTAGTCAGCCATCATTGGGAAGAGAGGCCCCTTGGTATTGCAAACTTTATATGCCCCAAATACAGGAGAACACCAGGGCCAAGAAGGGGGAGTGGGTGGGTAGGGGAGCAGGGCGGGGGGAGGGTATAGGGAATTTTTGGGATGGCATTTGAAATGTAAATAAAGAAAATATCTAATTAAAAAAACAAGGAAAATAAAACTCATGTGACAGCAGATGCTGGCGAGGATGTAGAGAAAGAGGAACACTCCTCCATTGCTAATGGGATTGCAAGCTGGTACAACCACTCTGGAAATCAATCTATCTCTTCCTCAAAAAACTGTAAATAGTTCTACCTGAAGACCCAGCTATATCACTCCTGGGCATATACCCAGAAGATGTTCCAACATGGTCCAATAAGGACACATGCTCCCCTATGTTCATAGCAGCCTTATTTATAATAGCCAGACACTGGAAACAACCCAGATGTCCCTCAACAGAGGAATGGATACAGAAAATGTGGTACATTTACACAATGGAGTACTACTCAGCTATTAAAAACAATGAATTCATGAAATTCTTAGACAAATGATGGAACTTAAAAATATCACCCTAAGTGAGGTAACCCAGTTACAAAAGAACATGCATGGTATGTACTCATTGATAAATGAATATTAGCTCAAAAGCTCTGAATACCCACAATACAATTCACAGACCACATGAGTTCAAGAAGAAAGAAGGCCAAAGTATGGGTGCTTTAGTCCTACTTAGAAGGGGGAACAAAATAATCATGGGAACTAGAGGGAGGAAGGGACCTGGGAGGAAGAGAGGATGGGGAGGGAAAGGGGGGGCAGGATCAGATGTGGGAGGAGACAGGGGAGAAGCACAAAGTATTAGGAAATTGAACAAAAATATGTTGCGGTGGGGGATTGGGAACTGGGGGTAGCCACTAGAAAGTCCCAGATGCCAGGAAAGGAAGAGGCTCCCAGGACTCAACGTTGATGACATTAGCTGAAATACCCAACAAAGGGAGAGAGAACCTGTAGGGACACATCCAGAGGTTAGACACAGCCTCTGGTTGAGGGATGGGGCCATCTCAAAAATATTAACGCAGAATTGCTCCTGTCTAAAGGAGATGCAGGGACAAAGAGCAGAGCAGTGACTGAAGGAAAGGCCATGAAGAGACTAGGAATCCATCCCATCTGGACATACCAAATGCAGACACTATTGCTGATTCCAAGAAGTACTTGCTGACAGGAGCTTGGTATAGCTGTCCCCTGAGAGGCTTTGCCAGCACCTGATCAATACAGATGCAGATATCCACAGCGAATCATTGGACTGAGCCTGAGGACCCCAATGGAAGAGTTAGGGGAAGGACTGAAGGAGGTGAAGGGGTTTGAAATCCCATAGGAAGAACAACAATATCAAGTAACCAGACATACCAGAGCTCCCATGGATTAAACCACCAACCAAAGAGTATACATGGAGGGACCCATAGCTTTAGCTGCAAATGTAGTAGAGGATGGCCTTATCTGATATCAATGGGAGGGGAGGGCCTTGGTCCTGTGGAGACATAGGGGAATGCTAGGGCAGTGAGGTGGGAGTGTGTGTGTGTGTGTGTGTGTGTGTGTGTGTGTGTGTGAGCTCCCTCATAGAAGCAGGGGGAGGGATGGGATAAGGAGGTTGAGGAGGAGAAACTGGGAAAGGGGATAACATCTGAAATGTAAATAAATAAAATAGCCAATAAAATTAAACAAATAAACAAAAAACTGCGGACAAATTTTTTTCATAGGAGTTAAGTTGTCTTCCTTATGTATTATGATCCATTTATGTTTGTAAGTGTAACCATATTTTAACTCTTCACAAAAATTAAATCCCTCAATATAAGCAGATTATCTGACCAGAGTAACCTTTAATTGTATGACTAAAAATATAGTTATATACATCAGTTTCTGATCTCTTGAAACATTCTGCACCTTATATTTTGATCAAAGGAATGAACAATTGTTCAGAGAAAAATGATAGTGCCAATCACAGTATGATATGCTAATCAATAGTCCTGTTTCAATATAGTTGTTTCAATAAGGAATTTCCTCCCCAAGGATGATGCGTTTCGACACATGGTCCTTGGTTGGTGGTGCTGTTTGTTGTGGTTATGGAAATTTAGGGACATGGAACCTTCGTCTATGAGAGTTCCTAGCCTTGCTTCTAGTTTGCTTTCTCTTGATGTCACTGGGTACAGTAATCTTCTGTTTCTGTGTATTCGCCTCTATCTCTAGCGCCCTCTGTAGCCTGGAAATTACTTCTGCATTCTTAGGATCCTGTGATACCTTATGAATCTCACCTCTAAGCTGAAATAATGGGATGAAATTGACAGGTACTCTTAATTCAGTTATAAAATTTTGAGAACTGGAGGCTTTTAATTTATGAAAGTATGTAATAATAAAATCACTTAGAACATTTGAAACTGAATGCTAATCATGTGATTGAGAGCATCTGTTGTAACATTTTCATAAAAATTGTTGCTTTGTGTGTGTTGCATGCCTGCATATTTGAGTATGTGGACTCACGCATGTACATGTGGAAGCAGGCAGTATGGCAGGTTTCTTCCTCCACTGCTTTCTTCCTTATTGCTTTGAAAACGGGGTCTCTCACTGCACAGGGAGCTTGTCATCTTAGCTAGGCTGGCTGCCCTGTAAGCTCTTAGGATCTGCCTTCCACCACCCCCAATGCACATGTGACAGTGTGTAGACAGCCACACCAGGTTTTTATATCAGTGCTGGGAATCAGAACACAGGCCCTCGTTTGCATATGTATATGATTTTTAAACACTAGCCATTTCTTTATCCCTGCCTGTTTTTAAATTTTTGATGTTAATAACCTAAGTTTCAGAATCAATCCTCTGTTTGCTATGAAGGGTTTAGAGCATCCTGAGTTGTGAATTTACAGAATACACTCATTGGGGAGTGAAAAGTTAGAAAAACACATGTAATAATCTCACAGTCACAGTGAAGAAAGAATATTTTGAAGAACATTTCCAAATGGGATTAAAAAGCACTGTAGACTGAGCTTTAAAGCAAGCTGTATGCAGTTACTTGTGCCTTCTGACAAGCATTTGTCTCACTTTGGCGATATGGCTCAGGACATGCATCAGCAAACAGATGGCCATGTTAACAGCTATCCTGGGGATGGGCTGTACTGAAGACACATGAAAGCTGTGGAAAGGGGCCTGGCAGAGTTCTACTTTGAGTCTGCGAAGTCAGTGCTAAGCTATGCACTGAATCATAGGCTCTTGGATGGCCAATAAAGGCAGCTTACATCACAGACTTGGAATTACCAATGCAATATCTAGGATCTATTTTTTTCTTTTCATTTTCTCAGTGCAGTAGGAATTTAGTGGGATATTGAGCCTTACCCATTCTTGAGCAAGGAGGATTTAATATGTGGATTCTTAAATTTTACCGTCCAGAGTGTTTTGGTAGAATTCTTTCTATAATATAAAGATATTTTATCAGGATTAAAGCAATATGGACAACATCAAATGCAAGAATAGGAAAGTTGGAGGACATTAAGATTCTAGTCCAATGTCTCTGTCTATCTAGGGGTGCTAGAAGAAAGAAACCAGACCACCCTTCATAAAATAACTCCTATTCCTTCTCACTGTTAGAAGTTCTGCTCATTTGAATATGGTAGAACTTTGCCTAAGAAAGGCAAGCTCTTTTTATAAGTCTTGCGACTTCTTCTGCAGAGATATAGAAATGTACAGAAAGATGTAGATAACTATTTATTAACTTCAATCCAACAGACAGAACATCCTGTTATAGCTGGTTACAAGTTTGTGATCAGTTTTCTAGAGTTATTAAGTAATGGAATGTATGTAGTATGGAGATCTGAAGATTTAAATGATAAGTAATGTCAGAGGATACAAACACTGTGCTGTTATGCATCTCGTAGAGAAGAGAGGAAATATTAAAAAAATGCACTATTAGGGGATTTTGCTATTGTGTGAACATCATGGAGTGTACTCTTGCAAGTTAAGATGGATAGGACATCATTAAGTGGTACAGTTCTAAGAGACCGACATGGCACACGTGGTTTATTATTGACTGAACCATTGTTAGTGGCAATGGTTGTGTTTGATGTCTTTGGGCATCCTATCCAGGATGATAGCTGAAAGCCTGAAAGAGAGAAGAGTTTAAGGCTATGTGCATGAAAATTAGATTTGCTTCCATTTAAGACTTAGGTCTGTCATTTTTAGTTTGATTGGCTTTAGCAACATTCTCTCCCCCACAACATAATATTTTTATTAGTTATTTGGGAATTTCATATAGTGCACCTTAATCACAGTAACTTTCCTTTCCTCTCAGGTCCACCTCACCTTTGCTTCCCCCACCCCAAATAAACCAAGTCCAACCTGTGTTGCCAATATACTCAATGGAGAATGGTCAAACTTGCAGAGGCAAGCCCCTTAGTGATAACTGAGCCCTTCCTCTTTCCTCACCACTCCCCCCCCCCAACACACACACCAGAAACCATCAACTGTGACACTATACATCAACATCTTTATTACAGGTTCAAAGGACTCTCTTCAATAGCTTCCTGTCTGGAGCGGGGTTAGGGGATAGGAAGTGGTTGTCACAGAAGCCTTCAATGTCTCTCATTCTCAGTTATGAGTCTGCAGTCAATTAAAGATTTGTTTATTTATTTTATGTATATGAGTACAGTATAGCTATACAGATGGTTGTGAGCCACCATGTGGTGGCTGGAATTTGAACTCAGGACCTTCAGAAGAGCAGTCAGTGCTCTTATCCTCTGAGCCATCTCTCCAGCCCGCCAGCCCAAGTCTACAGTCGTTGATACCACTGCAAAAGAAGCTTCCTTGCCCACAGCAGTTGCAGGCAGCCTGGATCATAGACTTCCATATGGTTTCCTGAGGCAGCTCTGACTGAGGACCTCAACATGGGCCCCAGCAGCAGCATGGACCTCAGCTATCAACACAGCCTCCACCTCAATACATACCATTGGGATCTTTCCAGGAGGCTTAATCTGGAAAATGAAACTTTTGTTATCCTTGATACCTTGTTGCTCAGATTCCAAGTGATAGGGTAGCTGGGCAGCAGGTCCTGGGGCAGAACCTGCATTAACTCCAGGATATTGACCATGGGCAGCACCACAGCCCCGGCTCCCAGAAGGCCATGCATCATCATCATCATCATCATCATCATCATCAGCAGCAGCAGCAGCAGCAGCAGCATAGTACCAGCTTGGCTTATTGGCAGCACAAGGCTGATGGGTGGCAAAGCAGGCTTGGTCACAGCCAGAGCCTCCTGTTGAATCTCTAGTTCTACCTCTCACTGCCTCTTAGCTACTCTACCTTATTTTTTTCCAATTCTATGAAACCATTTTTTAAAAGTGTCTTCCCAGCCGGGCGTGGTGGCGCATGCCTTTAATCCCAGCACTCGGGAGGCAGAGGCAGGCGGATTTCTGAGTTCGAGGCCAGCCTGGTCTACAAAGTGAGTTCCAGGACAGCCAGGGCACACAGAGAAACCCTGTCTTGAAAAAAACCAAAAAAAAAAAAAAAAAGTGTCTTCCCACAAGACATGTTTTTGTTTTTGTTTTGTTTTGTTTTTAAAATTGTTCTGAAGATACCATATGTTCTAGAGACTCATCCCACACAGCTGCAGCCTGGTGGGTGCTTGTGGTAGCCACCATCTTGAATCCTTCTCTTAGCAACATTCTTTAAAAATAATAATTATGTAGCTTCTGGGGAGATGGCTCAGTAGAGGACCTCAACTGCTCTTGTAGAAGACCTGAGTTTGGTTCCCAGTGCCCACATGGGGTGACAGACAACTATCTGACCAGCTCCAGCAGGTTCTAACACCTCTGGCAGATACCCCCATTCCTCACATGTATATAATTAAGAATAATAAAAATAAATCTTAAAAATATTTTGTGTGTGTGCAGTTTATGACTGTGTGTGAGCATGCACGCATGTGTGTGTGTGTGTGTGTGTGTGTGTGTGTGTGTGTGTGTAGTTGATGTGCATGTGTGTGGGTAAAGGTCAGTGGAGGATATTGAGTGTCATGTTCTATCACTCTCTGCTTTATTAAGACAGGGTCCTTCTGAACCTGGAGGTAGGTTGGCAGCCAGTAAGAACAAATGATCGTCCTGTCTCTGCCCTCTACACCTTATCCCATGGCTTTTTATGTTGCTTCTGGGATTCGAACTCAGGCGCTTATATTTGTGCAGCAAGTATTCTTCCCTACTAAGCTGTCCCTCCAGCCCTTTGTCAAATAGCTTTTCAATAATAATAGTTATGAGCAGTACTGCTTGTTTTCATAATGCAAACATAAAACTGCTTCAGATATGATCTGTAAGGGAAACATAGTCTGAAGCATTCCTATGAAGAAAGCATGCTGTTATGGCACGACCGTGTGTGCGCTGACTTGCCCTGTGCCATTCCCAAGCCTTTCTGAAAGGGAGGCAAATTTGATACATTTTTTTTCAAAAAATAATCCATACAAAACCTCCAAATTAAGGCGACCAGTTGCTTTGCATTGAGTAGAAAAGAAATATCAAATGATTGTCCCAAATCAGCTTCTCTGGCAGCTGACAATCAATTGAACCTTGGCTCTGTGGTTACTACATCAACTGTTTTGCTTTATAGTTGCCTGCTGCAGGAGGTATGGCCACTGTTGGAGGCTCCAGGGGTATGTATAGGTCTAACCTTGGCTGGCTGACTCCCTCGTGGGTATCTGGTTCCCTGAGTTGAGGTTCTTCGTTCCTGTTCCATGTCTGCCAAATATGGTAACTTTCACCACTGCCTTCTGTGAGCCAGAGTCTGTGCTTGCCCTTTGTAAGTAGAACCACTTTAGGCCTGAGTCCACAGCCACTTGGATGGTCCAGATGTGGAATTCTTGGTCATCTCACTTTTTTGTACAAGCAGGCTTCTGTTACATTCTCCTTTGTACACCAGAACCAACAGCCTGCAAATGGGCACACTTAGACACTTCAAAATTAAAAACAATTGTTCTTTTCTTAATCTATGTGTATATGTATGTGCTCATTTGTACAGGTGCCCACCGAGGTCAGAAGCCCGTATCAGATTCCCTGGAAGTGTAGTTACAGGTGATTGTGAGCCGCCTGTCCTCTGCAAAAGCTGTGTGTGGTTTTAACAGCTGAATCATTTCTCTAGCCTGCCCAAATTCTTTTGTGTAAGTTTTTGTTTGTTTGCTTGATTGTTTTGAGCTGTTTCTTCTCTCTGGAAAATTTTCCCCCATAAATATTTCTTTTTGACAGCTGATTAGAGGCCATCTCTACATGGAACCTCCTCCAGTTCCTTCAGACGAATTTCAACGTTCTGGTTTCCCATCTACTCTCCCTAGGAATATGTAGACCTCTATTTCTGTGGTTTATAAATGCTGTTTTGTGGCAGTTTTCTTGTTATTATTGGTGGTTACAGGTGTCAGATTACACAAAGTTCTGTCTCTGAGGGACTAGGGCTTTCTTACTCACTTTTGTAATTCTCAGAGAGCTTAAGCTAGATTCTTGTAAGCCTCTGGCCTTCCCACAAATCAGGGATTTTAAAGAAACTGGGAACAAGATATGGCTAATCAACCACTATTTCTGTTTGCTCGTTTGTTTTGTTTTTACTCTGTCCTCTTGCCAGGCCTTGAACTGGCAGTTGTCTGGCCCCTGCCTTTCAAGTGTGTGGATTACCAGTATGTGCTACCATGACTGTCTCTTAACCAATCAAAATTGATGGTTAATGTTACAAATGTTCATTTTCTGGTTTAAAGTAGGTATAATATTTTTAAATCCATACTTAGAATCTTGGTTTCAAATATTTTGAAGGGGGACTATTAGGGAACATCCCACTAGAAATACTGCTGCTTGTAGTATAGGTGTGAAAATTTCAGGAATTAATATTATGAGATATAGAGATGGCTCAGTAGTTAAAGGGTGACTACCTGAATTCAAGGAAATGGCATAGTGGAAGGAGAGGCCCTCATGTTACATGCACAGTAAGTAAGTAAACAAATAAATAAAGAAATAAATACATGTCATTTAAATAAAATTTAATATTCATCCTTATTTTCCTTTGAAAAAATATAAACTTCTTACTTAATAATCTTATCTGCTTTCAAATATAAATGTATCGACAGAAAACTGAGTCCTTGCGTCCTTATCTAATAATATTACTATGAATTATTACTTGAGAAATTATAAATTATTACTTGAGAAAACATCTTAGAACACTTTAAGGCTTTGAAACTGGAAATGATCTCCCAAGGGAATCGGGTGACAGCATTTTTTTTTGTGGATTTTTCCAAGTAAGTTAGCAGATTCTTGGCCAGCCGAGGTCTACTACTCCTAATTGGAAGTATTTTGGCTTTGGCGTCCTTTGGAAGATCTCCCAAGCTTGGAGGGAAATAAACATACTCCAAGAATCAAGGCTCCTTTTAGAAATTCAATTTTAAATTTTTTTTTTTCAGGGATTCTGGCTCCAGCTCTCAAACACTCCCCCCTTCCCCATTCTCAATCAATGTTACATGCCTTTCTTGTCAGCTTCCCAAACCAGCTTTTTCCTGGGCTCCTAAGGACTTGAAAGATTTTGGCAAGCTTAAGAGGAAAATGGGCGGGAGGAACTTACAAAGAGGATAAGTGAGAAATGATGTTTCCATCTCCCCGTATTCTTGGCCCCAGATTGGTTTTCTATGTGGGAGGAGAAAATGCTGGAATTGTTTCAAGCACTCCACAGAAATTCAAAGAGCTGGACTCAGGGGCTGGGCACATTAAATCAACAAATGTGTAGCACGTGCTGGAGACATGGTCAATCTAGAACTTTAATAGCACAAGCTGTACTTTTAATATGCTTGGTTCAGCTGTGGCAGCACAGCACTTGAAATGGTTAGTGGCAGTATGGCACATGAAAAGAACTCTAAAATTCAATAGTTTGTTTCTGTATGCATAACAGAAACAGTAAGAGGAGCACAAGAATTATAGGCACAGATCACTGTTCCTGGCAATAAGAATTCTTGTGATTTGCATTTCCCTGATGACTAAGGATGCTGAACACTTTTTCCAGGTGTTTCTCAGCCATTCAGTATTCCTCAGTTGAGAATTCTTTGTTTAGCTCTATACCCCATTTTTTAATAGGGGTATTTGGTTCTCTGGAGTCTAACTTCTTGAGTTCTTTGTATATGTTGGATATTAGCCCTTTATCGGATTTAGGGTTGGTAAAGATCTTTTCCCAATCTGTTGGTTGCCTTTTGTCTTATTGACAGTGTCCTTTTCCTTATAGAAGCTTTGCAATTTTATGAGGTCCCATTTGTCAATTCTTGATCTTTTTTTTATTAGATATTTTCTTCATTTACATTTCAAATGCTATCCTGAAAGTCCCCTATACTCTTCCCCTGCCCTGCTCCCCAACCCAACCACTCTCAATTCCTGGCCCTGGCATCCCCTGTACTGGAGAATATGATCTTTGCAAGACCAAGGGCCTCTCCTCCCATTGTTGACCTACTAGGCCATCCTCTGCTACATATGCAACTAGAGACACAGTTCTGGGGGGTACTGGTTAATTCATATTGTTGATACTCCTATAGCATGGAAGGAGTTAGAGAGACAAAAGTTTGGAGCTGAGACAGAAGAAAGGATCATCAGTTCTTGACCTTATAGCACAAGCCATAGGTGTTCTGTTCAGAAATTTTTTCCCTGTGCCCATATGTTCGAGGCAGCCCCATAGGAGGAACAACAATATGAACTAACCAGTACCCCTGGGACTAAATCACCAACCAAAGAAAACACATGGTGGGACTCATAGCTCTAGCTGCATATGTAGCAGAGGATGGACTAGTTGGTCATCAATGCGAGCAGAGGCCCTTGGTCCTATGAAGGTTCTATGCCCCATTATAGGGGAATGCCAGGGCCAGGAAGCAGGAGTGGGTGGGCTGGTGAGCAGGGGAAGTGGGGAGGGGATAGGAGTTTTTTGAAGTGAAACCAGGAAAGGGGATAACATTTGAAATGTAAATAAAGAAAATATCTAAAAAAAAATTCTTCACAGTAAAAAAAAAAAAAGAACTCTTATGATTCGTCTGAACAGAGTGTGCCCAACACATATTACATGCAATGCACACATTTCCTTTAGGCCAAACACTATGAAAAGTGGATACCATATGATTTTAAAACAAATCTATGTTTTGCATATGAACAAAGCATGACATTTACCTTTGTGAGACTGGCTTAGTTTGCTTAGCACAGTGAGCTTCAGTTCCACTCATTTTCCTACAAATGTCATGGTTTCATTTTTCTTTATATTTGTACAAAATACCATCGTGTATATGTACTTATCTGTCTGTCTGTCTGTCTGTGTGTTCATCTGTAGACTTTTATGTTGACTTTTATGTTGGTTAACTTTTATAGTACTGTGAATAGTGCAGTGATAAGTTGATAAGTATGCTGTGTAAGCATTTCTATGGTATGTTGACTTAGGGTCCTTCCGAATTACATGGAAGAGTGGTATGGCTTACTTTTTTTTGTTTGTTTAAAACTTCCACACTAAATTCCCACACAGTGGAATTCCCTTACTGGCTCTATCTTACCAGCTCTAACTCTATCTTACCAGCTCTATCATCTTACTGGCTGGGTATAAGGCCATTCTTTTTCCTATGTCCTTACTGACATTTATTGTCGTCTGCTTTCCTGCTGATAGTTGCTCAGATTGGAATGAGATGGATTCTCCAAGAAGGTTTAATTTGCATGTTCCTGAAGGCTAAGGATGTTGACCCTTTTTCAGTGTCCATTGGCCATTTATTTTTCTTCTTTTGGGAAGTTTCTTCAGATAACTTGCTTATTTGTTGATTAGATGATCTACTTTGAGGGTTTAATATTTGCAGTTATTGATATATTCTAGATATCAATACCCTGTCTTAAAATGCAACTGGTAAAGTTTCTTTTCCCATTATGTATGCAGGGTGTCTCTTTCCTCTGCAGGTTGTTTCATTTGCTATACAGAATCTATCATCTATCTATCTATCTATCTATCTATCTATCTATCTATCTATCATCTATCTATCTATCTATCTATCTATCTATCTATCTATCATCTATTATTTATGTATTATCTCTCATATATTACTAGCCTTCTATGTATCTATCATGCATTATCTGTCTGTCTATCTATCATCTATCTATATACCTATCATGCATATTTTGTGTCTCTATGATTTTATTTGTGGATCTGTTGGTCCAAATACCTCTTCCGATTTTATTTTGGGAATCGTCTCATTGAAAAGTCTGTTCCTAAAGTCTCACACCCTTATACCACCCAGAGAAGACAGAGTAAACTGATGTAATAGTGCTAATACCAAACCATATAAGACTGATAAACCATGTAAGATTTATATGAAAAACTATAAGATTTATAAACCATATAAAATTGATTAAAGCACAGTAACATATCGCGAGAGATCACAGCGCAGAAGATGACAGTGCTATGGAGCATGTGCTATGAAGTTAAGAGTTATCTAAGGTAAGTGTGCAAGCAGGAGAGAGAAAGCAGGAGTGTGGAAATGGAGGAAAAACAAAGCTAACAGAAGAGAGAAAAAAGAGGAGAGCAGGATGCCATGGAACAGAAGAGGAAAGAACAAGTCATTAGGAAAACACACACATGTGTATACACACACACACACACGTATACACACATACACATGCACACACACATGTACACACACATACATGTACATATATATACACACATACACACATGTACACACATATACACATATATACACAAATACACATACACACATATATACACAAATACACATACACACATGTACACACACACACATACACACACAGAGGAAAAAAAGAAAAATAACTACACTAAAAGATTTCCTAATAATGAAAAACTAGACAATAAAAATAGATAAAGCAAGAGAAATAAAAATAAAGGCAGAAGAGTGTTAAATAACATCAAAGTTATGTCAAGGTGCCACTAACATGTTAGTAGGACGGGGAAAGAAAAGGAGAAAACATGAGAAAAAGGGGCAGGGACTACAGATGAGAAAATGGATTGAACAATGATTTTTTTAAAGAAAATAAAATTAGACTAATATATGAAAGTAAATAGAAAATGAAAACATAATTGAATGAATGCAACAAAGTAGGCTAGGGAAGTGGCTCTGCAATTGTGAAGATTTGGGTGCTAACCTCTAGCACCCATATAAGAAGCAGTCATACCAACATGTGCTTGTTTCCCCATCACTGGAGCTGGAGACAGGTGGGAACTTTTTGGCCAGCTTATCCAGAACTGGGAGACTGGAGTTTAGTGACAGACCTTGTCCCTTGTCTGCAACAAGGCAGAGAGTGAAAGAGGAAGACATCAATGTTCTGTTGTTGCTTCAGCATGCATGTGCAGTAGCACCTTCCCCTGCACACTCATGTGCATGTGCCATGTACACATACACAATCTACACATATAACCACTACAACAAAACAACGTATACCAAAGTAAAAACAAAGACTAAAAGAATAGTAACAAGGAAAGCAAGGGAATCATAAGGGCTAAAATGGATTTTTACAAAGGATGAAGTGCTGGACAGGGTATGTTTTGGAACATCGGAGATTGCCAGTTATGTGCACAGGAGGGAGAGAATGTGAGTAGAACTTGGGAGTCTTGTGTGTTTCCTTTTACATTAAACATTAGTCACTAATTAACAGAGTTGCCATCATATGCTTTATTTATATTTATCATTTCTTAGCCTAGAAGATCCATGGGAATGGCTTGCCATCACTTTATCTGCTTCTGTTTACCTTTGCTTTGTTTGACAGAGTTTAGCATCATGAAAGTACTAATAGTTATTTGTGAATTAGAATTGAGAAACTGAGGGGTTAGAGAGATGGCTCAGGGGGCACAGGAGCTTGCCATCTGGCCTCATGACCTGAGTCTGAGCTCCAGGCTCCACATGGTAGGGGAGCCAATTTCTACACGTTATCTTCTGATCTTTATAGGTATGCCCTGGCAGGTATGAATGAACACATGTACAAACTCAGTGTACATATACACACATGCACACATGCATACACACACAATAAAGGAATGTATTAAAATGTATAAAATAATTAATGAACCAAGATTCCAGGGTTAAGTATGTCTGTTTATGTACTTGCAAACATAGAGTCTCTTGTGGTATGATGCTCTACAGGGGTAGATATTAGTCACATGTTTGGAGAAAAATGACAAGGGTAGGTCAAGAGGAGAGTGAACATGAGTAAGTTCACAGGGAGATAAACAGAAGAGTGGATTATCTGAGTAGTGATAAAAAAACAAAGAGCTGAATCAGCCAGGTGGGGCCCATATGTAAAACTCTAATAGCCTCAAGACTTCATTACTATTTCATTTAATAGAAAGTAACTGCAGATTTAAAATTTTACCTTTATTGCCTTTAAAAGTAAGTGTGTGCATGCGTTTGTGTGAGTATGTGCATGTGAGTGCAGGTGCCCATGAAGCCTAGAGACACCCCAATGCTGAGGTTACAGGTGGTTGTGGAGCTGCCCAATATGAGTGCTGGGAACTAAACTCAAATGCCCTGCAAGAGCAGCACACACTTTTATCCATTCCAGCTCCCAGGAGATATTTTTAGTAATAGAAACATAAGCTCACCAGTGTGTTGTAAGAAACCTCTGGTAGCATCTGTGAAGCAGTGGTTTCGAGGGAAGGATAGCTGAAAGCTGAGGCAGAGCAGGAAGTCACAGACACACGGCTATGGATAACTGGAGCTCTCTATCCATAGACCTGGGTCCTCCATCAGATCAGTAGTGATGGTAGTAACGGAGGCACACAAGAGACCATTTAAACGAAATTCTCCAGCTCTTCAGGATATGATATGAGCACATAAAGAAAGAGACTTTAGATAGAAAGAGACGCTGGTCTTATGCAGAGGCTGTGTCACTGGGTACATGGAGAGTTTTGGGAAAGGAGAATACTAGTTGGAGCATAAAGGAAATTTAAACCCATCACCACATGGATTATGAACGACATATCCAATAGAACAAGGGTAGAATGACGGAGCCAATGCCCAGAGGAGCCCTTCATAATTGGAATCAACAATGTGTACCCTTTCTCAGTAGTATGGCTGTAAAACATATCTTCTGTAATTTGACCCATGAGTCTTTCAGAAAGAATTACTTAATTTTAACAAATTTTGAAGTCTTCTAACTTTCTTTCTGTTATTGATTTAACTTAATCCTGCTGAAGTCAGAGAACATTCTTGTTATTACTTCAGTCCTCGGAAAGTTGTTGAGACTTGCTTTATGGCCTAGGGTATTTTCTATTTTGGTAAATGTTCCATTACACTGGAAAGTCAAGTGCAGTGTTCCATAAGTGTCAGTCAGGTGACTTGCTCCTCATATTGTTCTGACAAGTCCTCTCAGATGCTTCTTATAATTGCTTATTCAGTCACAGAGAGTATATTTCCCTCTGCTCTCAACTTAGTTCTGCTAACTCTATCTCTGTATCATCTATCTATCTATCTATCTATCTATCTATCTATCTATCTATCTATCCACCTATTCATCCAACCTAACATCTATCAATCCATCATCTATGTATCTACCTATCATCTATTTATCTATAAATCAATAATCTATCTATCTATCTATCTATCTATCTATCTATCTATCTATTATCTTTCTTGCCTTATAGATTTGAAACTTTTTACTAAGTGAAGATAGATAAGTTTATTGTATTGTGCCATTAAATGAGATTTTCTCCCATGGAATGAATTTCTTGTCAGCACTATTTCTTACATTTAAATCTAGTTTAACATCATTGTAAGAACATAGTTTTCTTTTGGTTAGTGGTTTTCATGGTAAACGTCGATTATATTTTTGGCCTTATTCTACTAGCAGCTATTCATGAGGATGCCTAATGTACCTGAAGGTATAGGAAGTCAAAGTTGGAGAAGCCAAATTTTAATGAAAAGGAGTAAGCAGAGATAGGAAGGTTCAGAGAAGGAGCAGAAGGAGGAGGAGGAAGAGGAGGAGGAAAAGAAGAGGAAGAAAAAATCTGGAAAAAATGGGAAACTATTTCAAGCAGGATGGCAAATTAAGATTTATATGCACTTCCACAGAGACACTTGTCATACTGAGGAGGAACAAGGGTGAATAAAGATTAATGGAAGGTTAGACTTAATGCTGTACTTTAATGAATAAAGTTTTGAGTACTTTGTGTGACACACAATGAGCTTATGTAAATAACTATCACCAAAAAGAAACTAAAGTGGGGCCTGGAAAGATGGATCAGCAGTTAAGAATATTCACTACTTTTCCAAGAGAAAATGGTTCAATTTCCAGCACCCACATATGGCTAACAACTACTAACTCCAGTTCCACGTAGCATGCTGTCCTCCTCTGATCTTCGTGGGCACCAGACATGTATGTGACACACAGATGTATATACAGGTAAAGCGCCCATATACATAAAATAAAACTAAAAGTAAAAGAAAAATATTAGCATCAGATTTAACTAATATTGTTTATGAAGTTTAGCTATCAAGAGTATAATATTTTCTATGGAAAGGAAATAATAAACTTAAGCCTAGCATAATCTTTTGGGGAGGGTTTCATTAAGTTATTAACATCCATATCCTTTTGAAGTCGATGTCTTGGCATCTGCTTTTCAAACCTTCCTCTCATTTCACTTATGTGGGACTACCCATATTCCTTTTGTCCCAGGCAGGACATTCTTGTATTTGCATCCCTAATAGGATGAATGAATGGTCTATTACCACTGTTTCCTATATCCCTGTGAGTCAGGTTTAGAAACTAAATCCTTCTGGAATAGTACTTAGTTGGTTCGTTCTGATTTTCCTTTGTCCCAACCTCTCAATGTGAAGCTGTTTTCTATTTATACGCAGAATGCAAAAGTGTATGGTTAAAAATTATAATTTGGCTGCCCAAAGGAACTGTTTGTATCCACAAAGAAATAAAAAGACACTGAGCAAGCTTATTTCTAACATGGTCCAAATTCCAAGTCACAGTTTGGTCCTTAGGAGCTGAAGGGGTCTGCAACCCTAGAAGAGGAACAACAATATGAACTAACCAGAACCCCCAGAACTTGTGTCTCTAGCACCACATGTAGCAGAAGATGGCCTAGTCGGCCATCATTGGGAGAAGAGGCCCCTTGGTATTGCAATCTTTATATACCCCAATACAGGGGAACGCCAGGGCCAAGAAGTGGGAGTGGGTGGGCAGGGAAACAGGGCGGGCGGAGGGGGGAGGGAACTTTCGGGATAGCATTTGAAATGTAAATTATGAAAATATATAATAAAATATTGGAAAAATACATTGGATGAAAAAATTAAATAATTAAAATGAAAATACTCATAAAAAAATATGGATCATTGAGTACAGAACAACACACTTGCCCAGTGCGGGTAATCTCTTACCCAGATTCAGACAAGGGGACACTGACAATGGCCTCACAGGCCTTCACTCCTTCTGAGAGGCACTGCCCAAGACCACACATATATGTGTTGCTACTGGGAACTTAGCAGATGCTAGTCATCTCAATTTGATGCCCTGATGCCTTTAGATTTAACAAAGCCAAATCAGCTTAGCCTACCTGAGAATTGGTGAAATGTATGCAAAGCACACAAAAATCTTGGCAGAGCAAGTAAATCATCATTCTGTGGGTATGGGTGTGGGTGTGGGTCATGCAAGTGTTTAAGTTTGGGAAAGGAGAGTCTCCTCTTCATTTTAAATCTGATGGCAAAAGAGAACACTTCCCGAGGGTGTGGTCACTCTGATGGAAAATTCAGCATTGGTGATCAACTCATCCTTCACCCTCTTCCTCTTCCCCTATTCTTCATCACCCTCTTCTTTCTCCTCCTCCTCTTCCTCTTTTTCCTCCCCCTCCATTTCCTCCTCCCACTCCTTCTTCTCTCTTCTTCCTTCCCCTCCTTCTCCCTCTCCTCAAGGCCGGGCCTCATATGACCCAGTCTGGCATTATCATACTCACTATGTAGATAATGATGACTTTGAATATTTGGTCTTCACATTCTCATCTCCCAAGTGTTGACATTATAGATATGTCATACCATGCTCAGCTTGACCAGTGCTGGGAATTGAGGCCAGGGGTTTGTGCACAATAGACCAGCACTCACCAGTTGAGCTAGTCTCTTGATGGTCTTGGCCATTGTAATGAATGGAAGGCTACTAGCAGAGCATTTGCTTGAGGTTTCTATATTGGCAGTAACTTAATAGAGGAAGTGTATAAGTATGTATAAGTGTAGGTAATGACCATGTTTCACTTACAGATTTAATAGAGTTCATCTCCACATTTCTGTTTTTCCTATAAGAAAATTTTTTAAAAAGAGGGAAAAGAAAAGAAGAGTAAAAAGAAAATATGGAAAAGAGTAGTGGGCCTTTGTTAGTCCATACTCATACCAGCCTCCAGGAGCATGACATCTTCCGTGGGTTCATCCATTCAGACAATTTTTATAATTTTTGCAACTAACCCAATCTACCCCTGTTTTGTCAATAATTTGATATGGGTTAAATAGATGGTCTAAATTATCTAAGGGAATGCATTCAGTTTAGTAGGCGCAACTTTGAAAGTCTGAATTTAACAGACACTTTCCATAAAAATACGAATTTTCAAAATTTTAGGTAAGAAACTAACAGAAATTTCATAGCAATTAGCATAAAAGATGTGCAAAAGAAGAGTAAAGACATTGCTTAAGGTTCCACCAGGGCCAGGTGGTTTTTACCTCTGAATTTTGTTTGTAAAGTTAAAAAAAAATTAAATTTCCTATAGTACTGTGCCTTTTTAGGTAATAGGAAAAACTAGAAAGTTTTTATTAATTTAAAATATTTGTTAAAATAGAAATAAAGACAGAAAATTAATAAAAATATATCTTTTGTGGAAATTGAAAACCCAATTTATTCTATCTTAAAACTTTAACACTAATGTAAGAGTTTGATGAGTCATGTGTTATCATACAGATGTGCAAAAGTAAGTAGGCTTTATTTATTAGCAATAAGCTCCTAGAAAGAGAAGGCAGAAAGCGTTCTGCTAAAATATGGACAAAGAGTGAATAATCATAATTAACAAGACAGTTGCAGAATATGTAGGAAGTAAAGCACTCTACAGGCCAATCATGTCTCTTAAAGGAACGAAGAGCATGTGAATGAAAGGACCCCTCTTCTTCAGGCTCAGAGAAAGGGTTACCCACCTTTGCTTGACATTATACCTGGAAGAAGTAGAGGAAGGAAATCATACCTCAAGGAAAATTAAGGAGAGAGAAAAGGAGGAGGGAGAGGGAGGAAGGGAAAGGAGAGGGAGAAGGAAAAATGGAGATTAGAGAGATGTCAGAAGCTGTCCATTTTCTTTCTTTAAAAGGAGGCTTAAAGGAAAATGTCCCTTTTTCTCCAGATTCCCTACAACTTGACCATTTGTCCCCAGCACTTCCAAGAGTTATGGATTCCCCATTTCATAAAAATGATAACCCTGCTGGGCGGTGGTGGCGCACGCCTTTAATCCCAGCACTCGGGAGGCAGAGGCAGGCGGATTTCTGAGTTCGAGGCCAACCTGGTCTACAAAGTGAGTTCCAGGACAGCCAGGGCTATACAGAGAAACCCTGTCTCGAAAAACAAAAAAAACAAAAAACAAAAAACAAACAAACAAAAAAAGATAACCCTTAGACAGTTTTAGGCAGTCTTCAAAATGCCTACACATCAAAAAGAAGTGCACTTTTTAACGTTTCTCTAGCTTTAATCAATTCATCTTAAATGCCTGATTTTGATCATGTCAAACAAGTAAAGAACTCAGGAATGATTCTGTAATGCTGCTTATGAAAATTCCATTGGGCTATCTGAGACTTCTTATAGCCATAATGGAGTTAAATGTCATTATTATTGTCTCCACTGTTTTGATTCAAAACATGATTGTGGGGCTGGAGAAATGGCTCAGCAGTTAAGAGTACAGGCTGTCCTTGCAGAGGGCCTCCGTTTTCATTCCTAGCAAACAACTGGTAGGTGACAATTGTCTGCTCCTCCAGTTTCAGAGAATCCAATGCCTTTTTCTGGACTCTGCAGGCACTGCATGTACTTGCTACACTTGTATACATGCAGGCAAATGATTCTTACATGTGAAATAAGACAAATCCTTAAAGAAATAAAGTCAAAACATTTTCTTTAGCATTAACACCAGGTCTTGTAATTGTTCCAGATGTTTGCTGTCTTCACAGCTTTCAGAACAAGTGTGTAGACTAGACAGTCAGTTATATCTGTGTGCACTCAGATTAGTGTTAATGCTATTTTTACCCAGTGTTTGTATGCACGCATATGTGTAAATATTTACATTGTCCTTATTGTGTTTCTGGAACATTTTTCAGCTCTAGAGACTGGCAGATTAATAAATGTCTGTTTTGATGACTAAATGAATGGCTTGGTGTAGTTCACTTGTTCTGATTGGGGAAATAAAGAGAAAGGTAGTTCTGTGTGTTACTGGTCTATTATGGCAGCAAAGCCATAGATCTGGAAGCTTCCATGTTTCTCCTCTATTTGTTTCCTTTCTTCCTGTTTACTGTTCTCCTTACCCTCTTTGCTTTGGCTATCACAGTAGGGCATGCATGCTTTTTGTTGTCTCTCTTGTATCATACATGTCTGACACTGTCACTTGCTTAATATGAATCATCAATGAGTTCATATCTAGCTACATTCTAAGAGATGTTGACCTCCAGATTCTTGAGTTGGGGACGACTATGTAAACCGTCTCCCAGCAGTCGAGATGCCCTGTCACTTACTCTCAACACTCCACCAACCTGGTGATGCATATCTTTTTAGTTTCTTCTTTGCCCTTTCTTCTTTCTCCATATACTTCTACTGACTGGTCCAGGCTTTCAACATGAGACACTTTCATTCTTATCAACAAACTCTTATGTCCTTTCTTCCAGATGCCACTCTGTTTTACCAAGACATGTGCTAGAATGGCCTTAGGAAACCCAAGATAGATGCTGCCTTTGAAGAGAAAAAACAGCAACATGCAGCACCTCTCTTTAGTAGGTCCCAGCATCTGTAGGTAGGAGGAGGCCATGTTTTTTCTCATGGTACATTTAGCAGTAGAAGACCTGAGCCTGCCTGATTTTCTGCCTCAGCTTTTCCCTTGCCCCTCAGCCATGCCAATGATCCTAATTGACCAGTAAGTTTCAGAAGACTGGGTCCTGCTTATGTGTCCTGGCAGAGTGTTATGTCATCAGCTGAGAAGTCCCATTCTCTTGCGATGTTTTGCGTCCATGTTCAATAACTTCTGAAACTTGTTTTCCATATATATATATATATATATATATATATATATATATATATATATATATATATATATATATATTTGTGTGTGTGTGATATAGTGATGAGGTGCCGCATTCTGTTCCTATAAATGAAGATGCAATGAAATCAAAATCCATCTTCTTTAATGCATACTAGTTCTTATGGTGACAACATTCATAATCCTTTCCTCCAGCTGCTGGAGACCAGTGCCCCAAAAGGGCAGTAGTACCCAGAGCCACTTGCTGCTAACTGCAATGTAACATTCATTGGCTAATGATGAATCCTGTATAAACTGACTTCCAGAACCCTGACAGAGGATGAGGAGAGAATGGACAAAGGGCATGTATACAAATACAAGGACTGGGCTGCCTGGGCTCTTAGATGGAGACGTGCAGGATGCTGGAAGCGAAGCATGTTTATCATATAGAGTTGAAACAGGAGGTAGGGCTACTACTTACAAATAAACAAGGAGGAAGCTTTAGCTTATCTCAGGAGGAGCAGTCTCCATAGGGGAGCCATCTTCAGACTGTAAACATGCTTGGGGGAAAAAACTATGGTGGGCTTTGTCTGTACACATGACAAACATTTGCATGTAGACCTGAGGAAGGCTTTGCTATCCCTCTGAGCCTCACCCAGGGAAGGCTTGGCCAATCCTACGGCACTGAGGCATTGGGATCCTTGACATGGTCATGCCCATAGCAACAATACATATTTGCTTAGGCCTTCATTTGTTCCCTACAGGCCAGTCTTTTCTCCACTCGTCCCACAGTGTTCTTAGAACCCACTGCCACCATTCTGCTCAAAATTTCTGTGATCTCACACAGAGAGAGTTCTGGAAAGCTTTCCCTAAACTTCCTCCATTCCCATATTGGGAATGATGGCTATCCTGTTTCCATAGCTCGATGGTCCATTTGGTGGCACTCAATGCTGAATTTTAACTGTCTACTGAATCAACATTTAAATAAAAAGATTGGGAGGGAGAGAAAGAGACAGAGACAGAGACAGAAAGACAGACACACACACACAGAGAGAGAAAGAGAATGCTACAGCATGCAAGTGGAGGTCAGAGGACCATTTTTTGGAGTCTATTCTCTCCTTCCCTGATAGAACCCCAGGGATTAAATTTTGGTCTTCAGGCTTGTTTGGCAAGTGCCTTTATCCACTATGAGCCATCTCCCTGGTCAAACCTCATTTTGTTCACTGCATTAGCCTGCATGAGGTATAGCAAGTCTCTGTGAGGACCCATTAAAGGGTATCTGCCTGATCGGAAACCCTGCAGGACCAAATGCAGGCTGGCCAAATGGGAGTCTGGTGACTCTGGATGAATTTTGTTGGTGCTCTTGTTTTCTTTGTGTTATTGTTTTATGAGACTAAAAACAAAACAAAAAGGTAGTTGAAGATTGAGTCAGATCAACTTGTTCTCTAAACATTGGGATGTATCACAGATTAGCTTTGTTTAGAAGTATAACTTATTTAATTTTACTGCAGCTTTTTGCTTCCAAAGTAACCACATATGTTTGGACAGTGTGGCACTGTATGATGGACAGCATCTGCAGCCTTGACATTGACCTTGGTGTGATCAGCAGAACCAGAATGGAGATATATATATATATATATATATATATATATATATATATATATATATATATATATATATATATATATATTTTTTTTTTTTTTCAATAAGCCGGCAGAATTAGTCTGAGACTAGATTTACTGCTGTTTAAAAGATGGTTCTTTTCTTTGCTAAAAATACTTTTGATGAGTCAGCCACTTTTTAAGACTTCACCACATGGCCAGCGAAGTCCCTGGGCCCCGGATCTGTTGTACAATTCATGTAAACTTCAGAAACTTGTTTTGTGTTGATCCAAATGTAAGTTGCTTTTAGTCACAGGATTTCTGTAAATACAAACTTTCTCAGAAGAGGCTTTGTGTTTACTTTTTGATCCAACTCGGTGTGTTTATTTTATCTGCTGTGACTCAGCTTCTGGCTGTTTTTACAGCTCGGGGTGTGTTTTCTCCTGATGCCGAGAAGGCTGGTGGCTTTGATCTGAACTGCAGGAGCTCAGGGTAAAGGCATTCTCCTTTACAAACTGCTCATCTGAACTTTTCTCTTTTATGAAGGTGTACAAAGAATAGTATAAACTTTAGGGTTGATTCTAGCACAGGTGCTTCATACTTTTTATTATTATTATTATTAATTATTTACCATGGAAAAGATACAGTTGGTACAGGGACCGACTGGTATTCATGTTGTCTGTCTCCTTATGTTTCTCTACTACATATCCCAGAGGGAATACAAAGGAAGAAGTTGGTTCAGTGGGTTACAAATGCAGTTTTGTGGATAGATGATTTAACGACGATATTAACTTCTTGGAAGCTCAAAGAGGAGGAAGGAGACCACACTATCTTTAAGCGTGATTTGCACTGTGTGTCCTGAGCCGCCAGCCTCCCACCTTGGGATCTGCTTGCCCTTTGCCCACTCATCAAGTTTTAGCTGTTACCGCTCAGTCTTCGCCTCGCTTTGGAGAGTTCCCTCTAATTTTCTTTGGACTGTAACTACTTATGCTCCTGAGCCATTGGAAGCTCCTGGTTGCTTCGGGGTCATCTAGCTTTCCATGTTGCACTCAGCTCATGCTGGCCACCAGAGGCTGTCTGTCTTCCCCTTGCTTTTTTCCAGTGTAGTTTCTTGGCATCATGGATTTCAAGCAAGGCCTCTAAAGAGGTGTGTGGGTTCCATCCCTTGTCATCAGTGATGGTTAGCAATACAAGTCAGATTCTTCCTGATACGCCTGGCTGCCTTCATCTGGGATTCCAATGTGACCAAGGGGTTTAACGGTTTCATGGAAATTGGGTTTGTTACAAACTTAAGCTCAGATTATATTTAATATTGAAAATTACAGAACCAGGTAGCATAAGCCCTCTGTGTTGGGGGAGACCAAAAAGTTACTTCTTTCATCTATGCACAAATGTTCTCCTCTTGAATCCTCGTGAGGACTGACTACCTTTGAGGTGGCCCCTGCTGCGTTTGGACAGGTTTGAGAGAAATTCCTATTCTTGTTGAGCTTGATATTTTTCTCTCTTTTTGCAGTTGGCATCTGAGATGCCCATCTTTGTTTCTACTTTGAATCTCTGCAGGAGAGGTTCATTGGCCCTCGGTCTTCCAGGCAGGCTGCCCATTCCCACTTCCTTCCATTCCACTGTGGTGTCCTTACTGCCAGCCTGAGAAGCGATTCATTCATTAATAGTCTGCTTCTAGTTCTTGTAACAGGACTTGTTCATGTCTAGGGATGAGGTCTTCTTCCTGCTCTCCCTGTGATTACTTCTGAAACTCAAAAAACTCAAAACACTCTTGAGTATGTAGTGGGCATTAAAAAAAATCACAAGGAGATTGTAATGTATAGTTTTCAAGTTTTAAATATTAATTCTCCTCGGACCCATTTTATGTTTATGTGGTTGGTGCTCCAGACATCTTACCAGCACATGGTGCTTATTCATGTTATAGTTTGTCTTCTTGGAAGGAACACTTATTTTAAGTCCTGTTTCTGGGTGTAATGTGTTCACTCTCCCCTTTGACTTCACAGGTCCTCTGTGCTTTGTAAATGGACCTTTTGTAACATCACCAAAGCATAAATGACCAAAAAGACATGAATGAGATCCCTCGAATTGTCCTTGAAATACCATTTTCAATGTCCGTCTTTTAACAGGGATGCTTCATGGTTATCCAATCACCTACATTTTACCTGATTGTAAAAACACTGAACCACTTTCCCATTTTTCTTAAATAATATTATGAACCATATTGATAAAACTCTTGATGGAAAATCCACAGAAAGACCATCTTTATTAAAGCAAAAAAGTGAAGATAATTCTGTACAACTACAAATCTCTAGGGCATCCAGATACTCATGTCTTACTTGTCAATTTTTAGAAGTCTCCAATCACCTGTCCTGGAACTTGTTATACAAAGTCACCATTTCTAAAGTAGACCATTGTGGGGAGTTGTTCTAGTAGCATGGAGGGTGAGTTTTCTGGGAAGAAGACTTTGGAGACCAGCACCAGACTGCAGATCTAGGTTAAATCAGGAGTGCACTGGCATATGTATACATACTTCATTCAATCAGCTAAGGACACTGACCTATCGTCCAATAATCTTGAATGGTGTGCAACTGTGTAATGTGAGGGTGTATGTGAGGAACAGCATGTCCTAGCAGTGTGTCTAAGAAGCAGGCAATGCCCTGGGCTTGGCATCATTTTGTGGGTCTCTAGTATGTCAGACCCCATATGTGTCATGTACTTCTGGAGACTCAGGTCTGCTCAAGCAGCTGGAGGAACCGGTTGTGCTTCTCACATCTTCTGTCTTTTAGAGACACCATCTGGACAGAGACTGTGCCCTCAGACCCTGCTGAGGTTGAAAACAAAACAAAAGGACCCCAAGCCCCAATTCTCCCAGCTTTTCCTTCTTTGTCCCCACCAAACTATCATCAAATCACAGTTTGAGAACTCTTGCTTGCCCAAGCTGCACTTTTTCTACTAGGAAATGCAATTAATGTGAAGGCCATTTGGTGATCTTTAGAGTCCCTAGAGGGTGTGGGGTTGCTCCCCAACTCCAGGCCCAGCCAAATCTCACCACACAGACCCTTGACTGTATTGACCAAATGACTCTCTCCTCTTATCTTGTTGGTTCAAGATAAGCTGACACAGAGTTGGATCAACATTTTTTCAATGCTGTTAAAATTGGTTCTAAGTTGGGGGGGGGGCATGTTACCCTTTTACCACCCAGAGGCAAACAAGTTGCAGAAGAGGAGAGAACCAGTGGTTGACGTTGTGCTCCTCAGTATTCTAGTATTTGGCTTTCAGTATCGAGGTGCAACAAGTTGCTGGCACTCCATCCATGGCTTCTGTCTTCTAGGAAGGAATAAGACATTTGCTATGGAGATGACTTCATCCACTTTGTCTAGAACTTCACAAGATGGCAGTAAGAGAACGGATCATACAATATCTGAGCAGGTTAGTTTTTCCCTCTAGTGAAACTGATTTAGATTACTTAGGATAAGTAAGAACAGCTACTTGGTGATGCAGGCTCATCTCTCCCATGACTGAAAGAGGCTGAGTAGGCATTCTCCTCTCCTCTCTCCTCCCTTACCCTCCCCTCTCCTCCCTTTCCTTCTTTTTCTTTCCCCTCCCCCTTTCCCTTTCCTTTTTAAAAGAAGGTCTCATGTAGCTCAGCCTGCCTCCAACTTTTCAAGTAGCCAAAGATGCTCTCGGACTTTTGATCTTCTTGCCTTTACCTCTCAAGTGCTGGGATTAAAGGGGATCAAACTCAGGGCGTTGTGCATTCCAGGCAAACATTCCCCTCACGGAGCTATAGCCCCAGCCCACGGGCATTCTTTCCTTATATCCTTTGGTCTTGTATTTGTCCTAAGGAATAAATCTCCTGTTTTGACCATTGTTTTTGCTGCAAAAAACTATCAATAAAGCTCCTCTACTGACTATAAAAAAATGTAGAGATGTTTCATCTGGAAATTAGTCTTGTTAGCCTACTTTTCTGTTTGTTTTTGTTCCTGTGGTCTGTGTATCTACAGTGCATTCTTCAGCTTCCTCATTTCCCTGCTCCTCTCTAGAGATTGCTAGTTACTCAATCAGAACAGCCTTTTCTCTGGCTTGCAACCAGAATGAGTCACATTCACTTCCAGATTCTTGAATCATAGAGTTATGACTCTTTTACTTCTTGAAAAAAAAATCTTCTTCTGTAAGTTTTCAAGAGGGAGCATTTAGTAAGGAGTTTTCTTTCCTGCTAGGTCCTTGACCTTTTCCCAAGCAATGCGATTTGTCTAGAACTTTGCTTTTTCTTTTCTAACGTTCGGTGCATGACTCCAGTTCACCTCTTCTGTTCTCATCTCCTGTCTAGTGTTGCTTCAAGGATAGTAAACAACTAAACCAAACTCTTTTACTGAAACTGTTGCCGGGGTCATTGCAGATCTTTCCCACATACAGGGGGAGAGAGGATAGGGAGTAGATGACCAGATGACCGGATAGGTGGCAAATGAGTTATAGAGCAGGTGGCGTGAAACCATTCTTAAGCAAAGCATTCCAGTGCCTGCTTACTAGTGCTACTGAAAAAGACTAAGATCTGAGTAGACATCCCAGGAAAGGATTAGACTCCAGGAGAACTAATCTCAAGATTTCT
The DNA here is from genome assembly GCA_902729485.2 of Mus minutoides. NCBI lineage: Eukaryota > Metazoa > Chordata > Mammalia > Rodentia > Muridae > Mus > Mus minutoides. The sequence continues at coordinate 215,731 of LR750861.1, read as the reverse complement.
CTTCTGATTCTCCTCATCTCAGTCCACAAACAACCCAGAGAGAATGGATCAGAACATGACTGCACTTCCTGGAAAGGGAACAGCAGAATGGGACATGGATCAATTAGTTTGAGAAGAGTATGAGGAACGGCATGTTTATAATATTTGGAAGGAAGTTAACATCAGTTAGTGATTTCTCTGTTCCCCAGAACTTGATCTTTGAACAACTCTGAAGGCAACCAGTTCTCCAAGATTAGTAAGAACCCTGATCTAATTAATCTAAAGTTAATTTTTATTTAATTTACATGGCAAAGAATAGGAGGAGGAATTTTACACATGCCACTGTGGTGGGTGTATATATGTTCTGTTTTGTTTTACCCTACACAGAATTTGTAATAAAGAAAGAAGAGATGCATTTCCAAAGCTACAACTGTCTAAGGGCTATAGAACTATAAAGACACTGGAACCAAGTTCTTACTGTATAAGAAATATTCAGGGAAAGCAAGTTAACTGTGGCTGTTGTTGATGCTGCTGCTCACATGCCTGTTGAGGGAAGCACCTTCACAGGACTGAGGCTAGTCAGGGTATGCACAATGGCTGGGCAGAGTGCTGAAAGACTGGTTCTGAGTGCACAGGGCCTGGGGTTGGGAGCACTGTCTAGTCTGGGTGGAAAATGGCTGCGTCTGCATGCACAGTGACTGGGTCTGGGTGCATAGGCTATATAGTCAGGGTGCACAGTGGTTGGTCTGGGTGTATAATGTCTGGTTTGGGTGTACAATGGCAGGGTCTGGATGCATAGTGTCTAATCTGAGTGCACAATGTCTGGTCTGGGTGCACAGTGGCTAGTCTGGGTACCCAGTGGCTAGTCATGATGGACAGTAGTTGATTTGCATGCACAGTATCTGGTCAAGGTTTACAGGGACTTGTGGGCTGCACAGTGAGCATTGTGTTCTTACTGAGAGAAATAAAGAAATTCATAATTGTCCTCAAAGATAGATATGACACTTGAGATTTTTTCCCCAATTTTTATTAGATATTTTCTTCATTTACATTTCAAATGTTATCCTGAAAGTCCCCTAAACCCTCCCCCATCTCCCGCCCTGCTCCCCTACCCACCCACTCCCACATCTTGACCCTGGCGTTCACCTGTACCGGGGCATATAAAGTTTGCCTGACCAAAGGGCCTCTCTTCCCAATGATGGCCGACTAGGCCGTCTTCTGCTACATATGCAGCTAGAGACAAAAGCTCTGGGGGTACTAGTTAGTTCATATTGTTGTTCCACCTATAGGGTTGGAGACCCCTTCAGCTCTTTGGGTACTTTCTCTAGCTCCTCCCTTGGGAACCCTGTGTTCCATCTAATAGCTGACTGTGAGCATCCACTTCTGTGTTTGCCAGGCACTGGTATAGCCTCACACGAGACAGCTATATCAGAGCCCTTTCAGCAATATCTTGCTGGCAGATGCAATAGTGTCTGCATTTGGAGGCTGATTATGGGATGGATCCCCGGCTGCAGCAGTCACTGGTTGGTCCATCCTTTTGTCTCAGCTCCACATTTGATCTCTGTAACTCCTTCAATGTGTGCTTTGTTCCTAATTCTAAGAAGGTGTGAAGTGTCCACACTTTGATCTTCATTCTTCTTGAGTTTCATGTGTTTAGCAAATTGTATTTTGGGTAATCTAGGTTTCTGGGCTAATATCTATTTATCAGTGAGTACATGTTATGTGAGTTCTTTTGTGATTGGGTTACCTCACTCAGGATGATACCCTCCAGATCCATCCATTTGCCTAGGAATTTCATAAATTCATTGTTTTTAATAGCTGTGTAGTACTTCGTTGTGTAAATGTACCATAATTTCTGTAGCCATTCCTCTGTTGAGGGACATCTGGGTTCTTTCCAGCTTCTGGCTATTATAAATAAGGTTGCTATGAACATAATGGAGCATGTGTCCTATTACCAGTTGGAACATCTTCTGGATATATGCCCAGGAGAGGTATTGCAGGATCCTCTGGTAGTACTATGTTCAATTTTCTGAGGAACCTTCAGACTGATTTCCAGAGTGGTTGTACAAGCTTGCAATCCAACCAACAATGGAGTGACACTTGAGATTCTTAAATCTGGGATCACAGTAACTCAGAATCTTAGCATGGTTCTTAGGTCATGTTTCAGAGGGAGTCCTTGATGACCACTAGAGTGAGAGACTCGTGGCCTCAGGGCCATTTTGGCTACTCTGGGATAAGAGAACAACTAGTTGAGTTGTTTCTCTTTGAACATGATGAAACATTAAATGCCAACTTTAGAACATGTTGAATAGCAATCCAGTTGGTTCTTGATCTTTCAAACCCAATTTATTTTATAATGGAAACAATCTCAGTTTACTAAATATAACTTTAGTTCTAAAATGTGACAAAGGCAGTGGTTGGAGATGTGTCCCAGATTAGCTTATTTACTGTCACTTTTACCTTCATTCTCGTTCCTTAACCATCCCCTTCTCCTCTGTCCCTTTCTAGCTTGCCTTGTTTCCCAGGTCCTTTTCTTGTAATGCAGTGTTTCAAAGTGACCAGAAGAGGGCACTGTGCTGCAGCAAGTCTGGACAACAAGTACCTGAAAAGACCAAGAGGTGAGAAACTCAAAAGAGAAAATGAGCTCCGAGTGCTTACTGGAATTTAATTACAGTGATTTACAGGGACCTGACATGATTGTGTGGCTCATGAAACAAATCATGTTAACAGCATGGTCAGTGAGGTACCCTTTCCTCTATGAAAAGCAGTTATTTTTCAGCTCTTTAGTCCCAAATAGGATATTCTATCAAAAGATGAGTTGTACTAACTCGTGTGACTGCTCAGCATGTGCCTGCTTTACTGGTTGGCTCTGCTGTATAATTCTTTATTTTTAACTTAGTAAGCACATATCAGCTTTCCTAAGATAATTAGGGGGTATAAACAAAATGTTCAAAGAGCGATGGAGTCAATCAGACTTTTTATCAGGGACGTACACACAGCAAAGCTTTTTACAAATGGATAGGCTTCTCCTTAGAGACTTGGCCCCAAATTGGAGTTCCTGGAATTTACGAGGGACAAAGCAGGCTACTTTCCTAAACATAACAAGGTCCCATTTACTTGTTAAGACTAGAGAAAAGAGAGGAACCCTCACACCCTCTAGCAACATACAGGAGTTAAGAATTTAACAGCACAAATGTGTACTGGAATGCTCAACCACTTTAAAACAAATTGGACATTGTTCCAGAACATTCCTACCAGCATATGATTTTCTTGTACACCGATATCAAACTTTTAGTTTTAAAGAAGTCAAAATATTCCCCCATGCCTATGTGGACAATCATACCTCTAACAGTTGTTTGTGCTGAAATAAATGGTCTACAAATAGACATTGAGTATTCTTTTATAGCATTGAAAGAGGTGTTTAAGGAATCAATTATTATTATGCTTTTCAATTTATATCTTTACATCATAGAAAACAGGCAAGTATGAGAGAGAGAGAGAGAGAATCTACTGTGAATCCTGTTAAGTCTTCTCATGTTTTCTGTTTCTTCTGTGTAGAGTTTGGTTATGGGTTAACAATTGATGCTGCCATGACTGAAGACATAGTTTCTTCAGCACAGAATCAAGACAGATGGTTGCTTTTCTTTACAAATTTTTATAATTCTACCTAATAAATAAAGTACACATGGGTACTTTTTCTTCCCCACTTCCCATTATAACTTGTATATTTTCCTCGCTATTAATCTCTTTGAACTCTGCAAAGGTGGTCAAATTTTAAAGTATTTATAATGAACCAAATACAGACCTCAACTTAAGCTTCTTCTCTTCCTCCCTTCATTAGTAGCATTAATGAAATATATTTTAGAAGGACTAAAAACCCTCTCATGTAATTAGAACAGCTGCTCTTCTGCCCACTTCTCTTGAGGTTTCTTCTTTTGCTCCCTTGTGCATGTTTCTACCTCGATTTTCTCCACTCCCCCTTTTTTGAATCCTGAGTTTTTTCTTTCTTTTCAAAAACATGTTTTTATTATTTTTAGTTATGAGTGTCTCTGTCTGGGTATGTCCACATGAATGCAAGTGCTCTGGGAGTTCACAAGCAATGGACTCCTTGGAACTGGCGTCACAGGAGGTTGTGAGCCACTTGGTGGAGGACCTAATTCTGGTCCCCTGCAAGCAGTTTGCTCTTAACTACTGAGCTATCTCTTTGGCCCCTTAGCTTGATTTATTGCTTGTCTCAAAGCCTCAGTATAACAGTAAAGGTATTTCTGTTAGTCAAACTCTCTATTTTTACTACAGCTTTAAGAGTCTTTGAGTTATATAGCAATAGGTTTTATGCAGCTAATCAGACTCCTTTGAGATTAAGTTACCACATATGTAGGGTGTCTTTTGGGGAGGGCAGGTCAAAAGAAATTAGGAAGCAGGCCTCTCTTTCTGTTTCTGGAGGCTGCCTTAAGTGAAGGCAAGGGACACACAAAGAACGTGCGTCCAAATGTTATTTGATTACATTGGAGACTGTGGGCTATAGCCCGGCATGTGCAGGCCATCAGAAGGTAAAGTGGCTGCTTCTCCAAACTTACATTTCACACTTCTTCCTCCAGCTAGAGATTTGGAGACACACTTTCCAAGGGGTCTGGAAAGACTTGAATGCCTTTACAAGATTTTTAAAAACTACTTTCATTTTTTTCCAAAGAGAAACAGCTATCTTATGAGAAGTTTGAAAATAGTAAAGTATTATGAAGAAATATTCTAGAAATAATATGAAGTGTTATGAATTATGAACAATTATCTTTAATTACAAAACCAAAGGATTCTCCACATCTTGTTCAAGAGACATTTGAGAAACTTTACGATGCAGATAAAGAAGTGAAGATATTCACCAGAACCTATTACTGTCAGATCCCCATTATTAACTTCAGGCAAGTATTTCTCCTCATGTCTTGTCCTATTCTGTCCTGTCCTGTCCTCTCTGTTCCTCCACCCTCCTCCTCTGTTTGCCTCTCTCTCTCTCTCTCTCTCTCTCTCTCTCTCTCTTTCTCTCTCTCCACTGTTTTCTTTTCTCCCACTTGCTTCCTTTCTTCCTGGGTTCTCCTTCTATGAAATTACACACACAACACACACACACACACACACACACACACACACATAGCTTGCTTGGTAGGTAGATGGAGACATCATTATAAAAACATCATCACAGATAATGTAATTCTAAGACAATGGGTTTATATTACATTACATTTAACAGAAGAAAGAGTGTGAAACAAGACTAAAGAAATGCCTGCATATCTTATGAAAGCTTGTTAGCCATAAAAGATACTGGGCTCTAATGGGTCTTGGATATATTTTCTAAGACAATTAAAAAAAAAACTCTGGGAGAAAGTTATGTCAATTGGTAATTTATTCTAACTCTCTAGGCAGAAGAAATGGTTGCAGGGTCTCCTTTTACTCGATACTCTGGTAATGAAATCTCTATGGGACATTAGGGCCTTATTCTCACACCATTAGATTGGGATGAAGGAGCTTCTACCACTACAAACCACTGACTAGGTATGTATGAGCACCAGTTCTAAACCCATAGTAGGTAAGAGAGAACAAAGTCGAATTCACTCCTTTCTTGGTTGCCTCTCAAAATAGTAGACAATCCATGAGGGCCGAAATGAATTAAAACCAGAGAGAGCTGACAAACCTGGCCACCCCATACACCTTATATTGTCTGTGATGAAATTCAGGAAAGAGCAAAGAAATGTCATTTCTCTCATTAGGAAAGCAGTATTAAAGTCAGTGTGTTGACTTTTCATCAAGTGATAACTGTTATATATTGACTAGAAGAAATGTGGGTTCTGTCTTAGACTAATCTCATTTGTGTAGACTCAGAGAGAACAACAATCCTCTACCATCAGGCTGAGGGTAAAGATGAAATTGTTGGGCCCACATATAATCCACACATCCCAGGAAATCTTGCAGGCACCAGCATCCCAGGAAATATTCTCACGCCTCCTCACTCATATGTAGCAGATGTGCAACTTGACCTTCAATTGGGTCCTGAACAACTGAAACAGGGGCTATACCAAAAACTGTCGACTGTCTGTGGGATATGTTCTACTAGCTGGGCTGCCTCAGTGGAAGAGGAAGTGCCTAGCCTTGAAGAAACTTGAAGTGCCAGCGTGGGAGGGATATCCATGGGGCCCCCCAGTCATTCAGAGGAGACAAGGAGGAGGGATGGGGGAAGGATTGTGGGAGGGGTTTAGTGGGAGGGGGTGAGTGGGAAGGGAGCAGTGAGTAAATAAGTAAAACCAACCAACCAACCAACCAACCAACCAACCAACAAACAGTATTAACCATTGGAATTGTCTGCAGTCACTTGCTGGTGATAGATAGCAGCTGAGTTCAGAAACCAAAGGATACCACAAGGTGGTAATGGGAACTTGTATTCTTCCCTGCTTGGTTGAGACAAGTCATAGCAATTTAGTCCAGAATCACGTTCCCCTGGACCCCTAAAACATGAGATTATTATCTTGACAGATAAAAATCTGAATGATGGCACAACTAACATTCTCCTGTGTAAAAGAAAACATACTATAGAATCTTTCAAGCCTAAAAGGCAAAGAAACAAACCAAAGAAGGAAACAATTCTCTTTTCAGCCACAGACTTCTAAGACCAAGTTTAGAAGAATGACAAGTAATTCTAATAGAGTGAGTGAGTGGGTTAGACTCACAGTTCCATTAGCAGCAAAACTAAGCCATGAGCCTGTGTCACAGGTGAACAGCATGCCAGGAGGAGCCCAGCCTCCATCACACTGTGTGGGTAGCTGCATAATAAGGATGCGGCAGTCTTACTGAACAATGGACACACTGTTCACAACAAGGAAGGAGATGGGCTGGGGCTGTTGCCAACACAAGTTCCTCATAGCTTACTAGCTCACAGGGACATCAAGTTTCATAATATTATCCAGAGGATTGGATGCATCTGTGGAACTAGCCAGGTGGAAGACAGTAGCAGTCTGGGTTTTCCCTTCATGCTTCCTCTTGAGTCCTCTGTTTTTCTCTTTGACTGGAGAGTCAGATGCTAGAGTCAGGATAAAGTTACAATCTCAAGTCAGACTTTCATAGGCATAAAAGATAATGAAGAATGAGTATTTGTGGAGAGATAAGATGCTCCTCTAATAACTGTCCCCAAGGTAGAGAAATCAGCAGTTACTCTGACACATGTCAGTGCTCTTGGGGGGACTAGGATAGCTCAATTCAGGGCTCATTTGGGCTCCCACTTGCCCAGTGTGTGCCTGAAAACTCTCCATGGAGCTAAGCCAGGGTTATCATAGTTGTTATTTCTTCTCTTAGTGTCATGTGCTACCTGATACACAATGTCTAAATCATGGTTTTTCTAAGTATTGCTTATTTTTAAGTTATGACATGGGGAAGAGGAGATAAATATATCTTGATGGTAAATGGGGATTTTAAGTTAGAAAAAATTCTTTTTTTTTCAAAAATTTTTTATTAGATATTTTCTTAACTTACATTTCAAATGCTATCCTGAAAGTTCCCTCTACCCTCCCCATGCCCTGCTCCCCTACCCACCCACTCCCACTTCTTGGCCCTGGCGTTCCCTTGTATTGGGGCATATAAAGTTTGCAATACCAAGGGGCCTCTCTTCCCAATGATGGCTGATTAGGCCATCTTCTGCTACATATGCAGCGAGAGACATGAGATCTGGGGGTTCTGGTTAGTTCATATTGTTGTTCCTCTTCTAGGGTTGCAGACCCCTTCAGCTCCTGTGGTACTTTCTCTAGCTTCTCCATTGGGAGTCCTGTGTTCCATCATATAGATGACTGTGAGCATCCACTTCTGTATTTACCAGGCACTGGCATAGCCTCATATGAGACAGCTATATCAGGGTACCTTCAGCAAACTCTTGCTATCCTATGCAATAGTGTCTGAGTTTGGTGACTGATTATGGGATGGATTCCCAGGTGGGGTAGTCTCTGGATAGTCCATCCTTTTGTTTTAGCTCCAAACTTTGTCTCTGTAACTCCTTTCATGGGTATTTTGTACCTATTCTAAGGAGAAATAAAGTATCCATATGCTGTTCTTCCTTCTTCTTGATTTTCTCCTGTTTTGCAAATTGTATCTTGGATATTCTAAGTTTCTGGGCTGAGAGGAACACTCCTCCATTGCTGGTGGGAATGCAAGCTTGTACAACCACTCTGGAAGTCAGTCTGGCAGTTCCTCAGAAAACTGGACATAATACTACCAGAGGATCCAGCAATATCTCTCCTGGGTATATACCCAGAAGATGTTCCAACTGGTAATAAGAACACATGCTCCACTATGTTCATAGAAGCCTTATTTATAATAGACAGAAGCTGAAAAGAACCCATATGTCCCTCAACAGAGAAATGGATACAGAAAATGTGGTACATTTACACAATGGAGTTCTTCTCAGCTATTAAAAACAATGAATTTATGAAATTCTTGGGCAAATGGGTATATCTGGAGGATATCAACCTGAGTGAGGTAACCCAATCACAAAAGAAGTCATTAGATATACACTCACTGATAAATGGATATTAGCCTAGAAAAAATTTTTATTGCTGTGTTCATTAAAATTTCTGCATGACCCTCAATACATATTATCTTGTATACTAGTGAAATAGTTTTCCATCTTCAGCATTAAGAAATGCTTCAAGAGAAGCATCAGATGTCCTGGCTGGACTCCTTGATAGTACCACAGAGGTTTGCAGAATTAATTAGCTAGGGATGACCTAGTATGATATAGATACCTCTGTCTTGAATTTGATTTCTCATATAAATAAAATACAGTCTTATTTGGAGATGGAATGTACAGACTTCATTTCACAAGGTCTATATATCTTTTTCCGTTTAAATAGCTACATCCTCCCTGGGCCACATTGTGAGACAACCTTTAGGACACAGTCATCAACAAATCTGTGACTATAAGTGCAAGCCCTTTATTCTAGGCTTGTGCTTTACTTCATGCAATGTTAGAGATATGGCTTGGTTCACATCCCACAGTTTAGAATAAAATAGAATATTATCAGTAAAAGTAGATCTTGAGAGAATAAAATTGAATGTTCTTTTTGCTCTTTTTAACATTTCTGATGGGACTGTGACAAATATCTTTATGACACAAAATGTAGGTACTTAGACAGTTTTCTGGTATGCTTACCTCTAAAATCTAGGGTCCAGTACATTGGAAGACAAATATGGTTTGATTTGAGAAATCCTATCAGTTAATCAGTTCCAGGAGCAGAGATGGCCTTAAGGTGGCAGGGACAATTTAAAGGCTGAGGAAGATTATAAGCCTGAAATGGTGCTTTTATTCAGTCAGCCTTTGGACAAGCTACGGAATGAAATAAAGGCGCCTTCGTCTGCCAGATGGTACAAGCAAAAAGTTAAAAGAATTGAAACCTTGGGTTCTCTGTGCCTGGAAGCCACTGGTATCTCCATCCAAGAGCTGAACAAACGCGCCTTTGTGTACACTTGTGACAGCCCTTTGAAGTTCTGGCATCCCGACTGGCAACTTTTTATATCTGGCCATCTTAAAGCAGGGGAGGTTGGGAAACAGAGAGGGGAAGGACCAAGAAATGTAGGTGTCGTCTGACTGGCTCTGAGCCCACTGGGTAAACATGCCAGCAACCTTCTCACAGAGATTACTTTTCAGAAATGGAAAGGGAGTGTCCAGCTTCATTTAGAATCAAAACGAGGAAATGACTCTCAGCTGTCTACACACAACAAAACATACCCGGCAGAGTGGCGGAGCCTTGTGACCATGGTATAGCAGACAGGATTTCTCTCCAGACTACAAAGTCCAGGTCATCTGCAGGAATGTTTATACTGCACTATGTCCAGTACCAGGCCCTGGGGTCTTTTAAATGAGATTCATAGTCTTTGTTTTCTTCAAAGAATTCTCATAGACTTTCCCTGAGACAAGGGCCTCTCTGCATTTCTGGAGGATTTCTTAACCAATTGCATAGGAGGTAGAATGAAGGAACAACCTTTTGTTTTGAGTTTAGGAAGAAGTTTGAAGCTCTGAGGTTCGGTTTTCCCTTCAGACCTAACTTCTTGTGTGGTCCTTCTCCACAAGAAATTATTTCCTGTCTTTTCTGAAAGATTAAATAGATCTTGCCAGTAGCACTCAGAGGGAAGAAAGAAGGTTGTATTCAGTTTCAAATACTTAGAATTAATTTTAAAACACCAAAGACTTTAGCAAGCATCGATTTCCAGCTTAGCTATAGGCCAAGAGGGAAAAAAAAACATAAAAGGAGAGAACCATAGGATCCTGTATTTTGGAAAATGACAATAGTCAGGCACTCAAAAACTACAAAAATAAAGGAATGTCCAGTTACAGACATCGTTGCGTAACATTAGCTATGAGAACTGTATTTTAGATGGATCATCATTATCGGTGGGGTTATTTGGTACATATTCTATAAAACAATATTTAATTTGGGTTAGCTATTAAGAGAAAGATCTTTCAACTCATGAAGTGAAGTCGTTAAATAAAGTTATTATATATTCTAGATAGAGAATAAATACCAACTACCTTTATCACACTTAACTTCAAGGTTAGCCAAAATGTGAGCTAATTCCCCTTAGTAATTTGGATAGTTATAGAATTAGAAACAAATAAAGAGATAACTCACTGAATTGCTAAGGATATTATTGTAAGATCACTATAGCATAGGCATTGTTTGTTTGTTTGTTTGTTTGTTTTTGGCAGTGGAGGAGCTGTTAGTTAAGCCAGTGCATCTGGTCCTTAGACTCTTAACTTCACCCAAAACCATTTTATTGAGTTTACTTAGTTCTTTATATCTAAATTTTCTCCTTTCTAAATGGCAGCCTGTTATATAAGGCTTATGTTGGACAAATTAAAATTATACAATAATATATTTAAATATTAATACCATGGTAAATATTTGACCCCATACTTCTCTCATTTTCTTGAACTTTTACTTGGTTCTAACACAAGGCTTCCACTGGGCAGCTTTAGACATTGTCCGTAAGCAGGAAGTCCTTTCTTTTCAAAACTCTTAGAAGAATTACTCACTCTCACTTGTCTCTTTCACCCTGCCTGGCTATTCGCACTTCCATTCTCATCGTAATTATTGAACACAAAAACATGTGCATTTATGCTCAATTCCATAAATAAATGTATCTTGGAAGAGTTGTCAATGGACACTAGATAAAGAGACTAGAGAAAACTGAAAATTTCTTCAGTTTAAGGTCCCAAAATCTATTTTTATTGATACTTTTCCATTGTATCATTTCCTTAGAGTAGTGGGCTGCATTGAAGATTTCAACTTCCAGGTAAGTATAAATGTTCTATTATAGGTAGATATGAGCACCCACTCTTATACTGCAAAGGCATCAGCTTCAGTGTATCAAAGAGTGAGGCGTGCTTTGCTCTGCTTCAAGTGGGTCCAATGGACATTTGTCTCCTGAATTAATTTTTTATGTGATAGAAAAACAAACCTTTTTGTTGTTTAAGACTGTTTTTCCTCACCATACCACAGGGGCACTTGCTCCACTGTGTTCATAGCAGCCTTATCTGTGATAGCTAGAAGCTAGAAACAACTTAGATGGAAGAATGGATATCATCCTGAGTGAGGTAACTCAGACCTAAAGGACATGCATGGTACGTACTTACTAATAAGTGGATATAAGTCAAAAAAGTACAGAATATCCAGGATACAATCCACAGAACTCAAGAAGGTTAACAAGCTGAAGGACTCAAGTGAGGATGCTTCAATAACCCTAGGGAGGGAGAAGAAAGCAATCACAGGAGGCAGAGGGAGAGAGGAACATGATGGGAGAGGGGAGGGAGAGGGAAAAATTGACATAATTAGGTACTGGAGGGAAACCAGGAGAGAAGCCCTGAGGGCCATCAGAATGAATGGAAATATGCAACCTGCTGGGGGGTGGTGGTGGTGGGAGGTGGTGAAACTCTCTAGAAAGTACCAGAGACCTAGGAAGTGAGAGACTCTCAGGACTTAAAGGGGAGGGGACATTAGATGAAATGCCCAACACTGGGGAGAAGGAACTTGTAGAGTCCACCTCCAATAGAAAGACAGGGCATCAAGTGGAGGGATGGGGTTGCCATCCCACAATCAAAAACTCTGACCCAGAATTGTTCCTGTTTCAAAGAACTGCAGGGACAAAAACTGGAGAAGAGCCTGAAGCAAACAAAGGAGGTCCAGTGATAGGCCCAAATTGGATTCCATCTTAAGGGGAGTCTTCAAGGCCTGACACTATTGCTGATGCTGTGGTGTGCTTACAGACAGGAGTCTAGCATGGCTGTCCTCTGAGAGGCCCAACAAGCAGCTTACTGAGACAGATAATGGAAACTTACAACCAACCAATGGACTGAAGTCTGGGACCCCATGACTGAATTAGGGAAAATCTGGACGAAGCTGAGGAGGAGGGTGACCCCATAGGAAGACTAGCAGTTTCAATTAACCTGGATCTCTGAGATCTCTCAGACACTGAGCCACCAACCAGGCAGGTTATACTAGCTGGTGCAAGGTTCCCTGACAAATATACAGCAGAGGACTGCCTGGTCTGGCGTCAGTGAGAGAAGAAGCACCTAACTCTCAAGTGACTTGAGACTCCAGGCAGTGGGGAAGACTGGCAGGAGGGAGGAGGATAGGGATGGGTTAGGATATCCTCTGGGAGACAGGAAGGAGGAGGAATGGGATGAGGTACTGTGGGAGGCAGACCGGGAGGGAGGTAATGACTGGACTATATAAAAAAAATAATAAAAAGTGTGTTTTATTATGACATTTCAATGACACACAACCAAATGGGATTCTAATGAATACAAGGTTCTTTACTAAAGATAAGAGGCAGAGACAACTAAAAATAGATGGTTGGCACTTTAGTTCAAGCTGCTCACACAAACAGAACTGAAAAAATAGATGTTTGGCTCACTGGGCATAAGGTGTTTTTATAATGTGAACAAGTAATGACTTTTATTATGGAATAGGAAAAGTAGGTGGAACCCTTCTTGCTGGCAATTCTTTGGAAGAAAAACAAATTCACATAGTGGAAATAATGAGGATCTTGAGAATGTTGGTGAGTTCTGCTTACTTACCTAGGTCAATAACATTTCAGAGGTGAGAGCTGAGCTCAGATTGCAGAGGGTCAGCCTTTAGCAGAGGCAGGAACACTTATTTACTTGCAGAACAGCTTTGTGTGAGCAGCCTGGGCTATAAATAGTCTGTGACTCTTGGTCTTTGAGGTATTGCAGGTCTGAGAAAGACCTCTTTTCTGAGAGCTCCAATGACATCAAGTGACAGAAAGAAGCAGGGAGGTATTCTTTAGCTGATAATGGTGCTGTGCATGTACTGCAGAGAAAGCACCCTCTGGAGACAGTGGGAACACGATCAAAGAATATGATGTCATTTTCATATTGAAGGCTATCTTATAAAGTGGTGTCCAAGTACTCCCCACTCATGTAACAGAAATGTCAATTTTAAAAGATAATAGACAAAGGATATAAGGTATGAGGCTAGAGATATGGCTCAGTGGTCATGAGTGTATTGCTCTAGTTTAGGACCCAAGTTCAATTTCCATCTCTGATGTTAAGTGGTTTCCAGTAAGTCCAGTTCTGGGGGACACAAGCCTTATCTCTCGACTCCACAGGCACCTGTACTTACATGCACATATCCACATACAGACATTCATATACACATAGTTTAAAAATAAGTATGAATCTCTCTTTTTTTTAAAATGATGAGCATTGCCAGGATGAAAATGTAGAGAAGTTCTTACTGATTTGATCATGGAATTATTTGAAGGCAAGTATGTGAGAAGCCTACAAGTATTTGAGGAAAGGTATTGGTGACATGTTTTTGAGTTCCAGTTGGATATAGGCTGAAGAGGCCTTCTAACCCATCCCCAGTTGTATTCTCTAGGACCTAGTGATGATAGAGACCTGGGGGACCTCTCAGGAGATAGTGCTCTCCCAGAAACTAGAGCAGTGAATATGACAGGAAGACATTCAAGCCCGCTACCCACCCAGTTATGTTTATTTTCTTTCTCTCTTACAAAGAAACAGAAAAACACGAAACAAAAATAAAACCAAGAAATAGCCCAACATAAAGACAAAAAAAATGACCAATAAGATTTTTTTTTTAAATGTCCAAGGAAACAAAATGAACAAAAAAGTTCAAAAAAATTACCACTGGGATTGTTTTGTGTTGGCAACTATTTCCCGTGGGCAGGAGGTAGCTAGTAGGGCACCTAATGCCTGCCCCACAGGCAAAACTTCCTAGAGCTGGGGTGGTTAGGCTTGGTGCATGTGCAGGCATGAGGCTTGGCTCTCACAGAAGGACAGACAACTGCTCCAGTCCTCAAAATGGACAGAGCCAGGAGCCAACAGCCAGTGCAACATGCTAGCTGATCATCAGACATAGGAAGCTGTGGGAAACAATGAAAAGACAGCAGACTTGATAAGATACTTGGTAAGTCCTTAAGGAGAAAGTTACAGATGGAAAAGGAAATATTTTCTGTGTTAAAAGGTGGAGAGAAACACAATGATATGGTGCTTCTGGATTTCATGTGATTCTCTTTCACTTATCATAGAAATATTTTTTGAAACAATTACAATTTATATATCCTTTAAAACAAAGATCAGAATAAAACAGACTTACAGAAAGAAAAGACTAACAAATTAAACACTAGATTGGAAACCTTAGAGAAAAAAATCAGAAGGGTTTATAATAAGAATAAAATAGATGCTCTTCATCATATTTCCTGGCAGGCTACTTCTATCACCCTGAAGGTTGAGCTGTGCAGTTTCAGCAGGTACAAGATCTACTGGAGACACGAGTGGTGCTACGCCAGGACTGATGGGAAGGTTTTCCAGTTTCTTAATGTAAAATATAAGTTCTCATTCTTTTCCAAAATGAATCCTTGGCAGATAAACTGGACTGTCCTCTACAGAAGAAAACACAAGAAAGGACAGCTGGAAGAAATTCAAAAGAAAAGAACCACCATGCAGTCAAATTCCAGTGAGACATCACTGGTGTGTCTCTTGCTGATATAATGGCCAAGAGGAATCAGAAACTAGAAGTTAGGAAAGCTCAGGGAGAGCAGGATATAAGGGCTGCCAAAAAAAGAAAGGAAAAAAAAAAAAAAAAAAAAAGCTAAGCAGGCTTCAAAGAAGACTGTGATGGCAGAGGCGGCTGCTAACCCCCCACAAAAAGACAACACCTAAACAAAAGATTGTGAAGCCTGTGAAGGTCTCTGCTCCCAGAGTTGGTGGGAAACACTAATTTGGGAGTTCAGAGTTTGAAATAAAGATCTGTCTTTGACTCTTAAAAAAAGTTAAGATGATAGAGATACAAAAAAGGGAAAAAGATGAAAACTGGAAACAAACTGTAGAGGAAAAATTAGAAAGGTTTAAAGTAAGAATAAAAAGATATTAAGATGTTAGAGATATAAAAAGGGGGAAAAAGGTGAAAAATATAGGCAAGCCTTAGAAGAAAAAATTATAAGTGAAATTGAGAGAAGAAACTGAGATAGAGAAAGAGGAGGGAAGGTCAGAACTTACAGTGCCACCTTGGAACAAGACTGCAAGAAGGCAGTCTATATCAATTAAAAAGCCTAAATTGATAAGGGAATTAAAAGGAGATGAAAGAAATCTACAGGGTTATCAAGAATTTGAGTGGTAACCCACAGAGACATGACTTAAAAATATTTAAGGAAGCAATAATAACCCAATGGCTTATGTTCACTATGTGTGAAACAGATACGTAATAACCGGGCACTCGAAATCATAAAATTCCAAAAGATTGGAGAGATTTGATAACAGTCATCTTAGAGCTCCCAATTATAATGGCTAACATGGTGGAAAGATGAGGCTTCAATCATGGAGCAACGAAATAGGACGAGAGGCATTGATACTGTCAGGGGTCAGTTACTAGGTGAAGGTCCATAATTTGAATTGAGAGTAGAGATGGCCCTCGAAGATGCTCTCCTAGAACAATGTAGAACAATAGCCTTAAATGCTTGGGTAAAGATTTAACAACAGGGACAGGCCGAATCATTTGCAAAGATAATCCAGGGTTCAAATGAGTTACTTTTTTACAAAGACCAACTACATTGCAGAATAGAACAATATCAGATCCAACTGCTAGAGAAATTTTAATTGAATCATTAGCTTTTGAAATGCTAATGCTGAATGCTAAAAGGCTATTAGACCTTTAAGGGACAGATCTGCACCTCTTTATGAACTGATTTATACTACTACAGATATAGAATCTAATGCTCACAATTCAGTTATGATTGGACAAACAATTATGGAGATGTAAAAATACAAAATGCTCATTGCCATAGCTATGAAAATCAGGTCATTCCCTAAAGAACTGTAGACAAACAGTTCCTAAGGATAATTCTTCTATACTACTACTACTACTACTACTACTACTTCTACTACTACTACTACAAATAATTCCAGGAGAAAGTTTCCTGTGAAATGTAGAGCATGTAGAAACAGCACATTCATGAGCAACAGGTCATGAATGTAGGTCATCCAACGATATTTGAGGCACTTCCTTAATGTTGGAAAACTGACTAAAGGGCCTGACTCAAGACCCAACAAAAAAGAACATGAGCCAGTCATTTTCTGCCAACCTAGGAAAGTCTATTCTGAAAAACAGCTTGAAAAACCAAAGCCTGTGAGAACAAATAGAGTTGCACAAAGCTTAAATAAACCATTTAACAGAGATAGAGCTGCTTCTATGGATAAAATAATTAGAGATTCTAAGGATACAAAAAAATAGACATTTTGGTAAAGTACTATAAATGATAAGAAACAATGTTAAAATTACAGTTAGGTGGGACTGAGATTGAAGAATTAGTGGACACAGGAGCTGAGGTAACTATAATATCCCAAGATTCCTGGAATCCAGCTTGCCCACTTCAAAGGGTATCTATACAGCTCCTAAGAAATGGCACATTGTCTCAGGAAAAACAAAGTCTAAAAAGGATTAACTATATAGGACCAGAAGGCCAAAATTGGAAAATTAAAGACATATATGACTAATATAGCCATGAATCTATGGGAAAGATCTATTGCAACCATGAGAAGCACAGATTAGTGTCTTCCAACTTTAGAGACAAGCTACAACATAGGAGGTGCTCCTAATAAAGACATTAGCGATTGTTATCAAAGATAATTACAGACTGTCCAAGTTGTCCCTAAGCAGGATGACTCTTCAGTTTTATATGAGGAAGCCATAGCTAGTCGATCACCACTTGCCCTAGCACTAAAGTAGCAAACTGACAAACCTGTTTGGATAGAACATTGACCTATGAGAAAAGAAAAGTTAAAGGTGCTAGCACTAGTTAGTTCTAGTTCAAGAACATGTGGAGGCCAAACATATAGAAGAGTCCACTGGCCCTTGGAATTCTCATGTATTTGTCATTTAAAAATCTAGCAAATGGAGGATGTTGACATATCTGTGAGCATTCATCAAATTATTCAGCCAATGGTCTCTTTACAACCTGGAATCCCATTGCCTTTCTTGTTACCTAAGGCATGGCCTATTACTGTGATTGATTTAAAAGACTGCCTTTTTCACTATTCCTTCATATGAGCATGATAAGAAAAGGTTTGCTTTCTTGGTACCTACTTTTAATAGAAGTTATCCAATAAAGAGATATCACTGAAAAGCCTTACTACAAGGATTTTGAATAGTCCTATCCTATGCCAATATTTTTGTACAATAGCCATTAAAAACAATTCGTAAGCAGCTTTCTCAATCCATAATTTATTATTATATTGATGATATCTTCCTGGCTGATTCAGATACAAATACCTTAGAAAGAGAATTTTACCTTGCTAGGGATTACAAATTGCTTCTGAGAAAATACAAAGATGATATTCTCTTAACTATCTAGGACATAAGCTAGATCTACAAAAGATTTGAGGCCTCAGACTGCCTCAATGTTGTTTCCTCAAAACTCTGTATCTAAGACAATTTTAAAATCCAGTATCACAGACTGTTCCAGTTAGGACTTACCTGAACTTTCCCAGGATACAGAGATTGGACAACAAAGTCCAGTCTAGCTAGCTTACTGAAAACTCATCACTTTCCCAATTTTCCTAGGGTCCCTGCAAAAGAAAAATGATGCACTCAGATAGCAGGAAGCAATTTTAAGAGAGTGACATCCCCATTCCCAAGAGTTGGGATAGATGTTTTTTTTTTTTTTTTTTTTTGATCATTCAGTTTTCATTTAAGGAGGGTTAGTTGCAAGTTGTTGTTGCCTTGGCCAGCAAGGAAACATAATGAGAGAAGTTAGATTCAAGGATTTCTTTTTGCTTTTCCTTTTCTTTCCTCTATCCTCCTTTTTCTCCTATCTGTTGTTAAGGGGGAAAAGGATAGAAAAAGGATGAAAGATAAAATGGGGATATATGACTAATAGGCATAGTGTAAATTATTGAATCCACTCTTAAACTATGGAGCTAACTAACCAAAAATCTTATATTGCAATACATCTTTGTATATTGATTAATACAAAATTAAGGTTTTATTTGGTTACAACATACTGGGTATCAACTCATTTTAAGGTGTTATGCCTATATAATTCTCTTAAAAAATATTGTTAAGTTCTAGTCCATTTGAAAGCTGCTATTACAACCTAGTGTAATTTAGAAATGCAAGTTAATAGTTAGAAAATCAAACTCATGACCATCAGATACTAGTCTGGTTTATTGCAAATATAATTGTAATTCATTTAGATTGAAGAAAGGCCCACCTTGCATTAACCTACAAGGAAATGAGAGTTTTAATGAGGAAAATAATAATCTATTTTAGGATGGCTCATATATACTTTATATGTATCACTGCCACCATCATATCTAGAGTAGCCTCATTTAATGAGTGCTGTGTTGACTCCCACTAAACAGACAAGAACATCGAGGCTTAGAGGCTTTCTACTGAATTGCCAAGCTGAAGATTTGACCTTGACCATCTGACCTTTCAGTGTCTATATTCTTACACACGTGGTTGCAACAATTCTCTACTTTTTAGCTTTTCGTCTTCTTTGTATGAGTAAAAGTGGTTCTGGGACAGTGCGAAGGCAAATGTGTAGCATTGGTATGACTGCTGCTAATGAAGATGAAAACCCAAGAGCCTTATCACACAAGAGCCTACAGAATATCAGATCTGGACCTGAGGTGAGAGGACCCTAGAAACAGTCTTTAGAGACACCAATGAGACTCGTGAGGACCCTAGAAACAGTCTTTAGAGAGACACCAATGAGACGCTTCAGATGAGTAGTGGAAGATGATTGGCTGATACTCCATTAGTTCCTAGGGATGGAAGGCACAGCTTTCTAGTTGTAGGCAGGGATGCTGAGCCACTGTCTTAGGATTTTTACTACTGCGATGAAACACCATGACCAAAAAGCAAATCAGGGAGGAAAAATTTTATAGGAGGAAGTCAGGACAGGAACTCAAGCAGGGCTGGAACTTGGAGGCAGGAACTGATGCAAAGGTCATGGAGGGTGCTGCTTATTGTCTTGTTTCCCCTAGCTTGCTCCGCCTACCTTCTTCTAGAACACAGGACTACCAGCCCAGGCATGGCACCACCCACAATAGGCTGGGCCTTCTCCATTGATTATTAATTGAGAAAATGCCCTATAGCTGGATCTCATGTTGGCATTTCTTCAACTGAGGCTCCTTTCTCTTTGATGACCCTGGCTTGTGTCTTGTGGACACACAAAGCCAGCCACTACAACCACCTATAGTACTTACTCTGAGTATGGCTGGAGACAAGTTAGTTAAGCTGTCTGCCTGTTACTTCATCTCTCGAAAGAGATTTCTTCCAAAAACAATCTTTCCTTTTATTTCATGACTGTCAGAAGTAAGGAATAACTTATGCATGAAAAACCTTGAAAAAGCACCTGGCACATTAGGAGGAGGTCTGAAAGTACTGGTGACTGTCATTTTATTCTATTGCACTTCCTTTCCCTGTCTCCAACTGTCAGGTCTAATATAGAGAGCTGGTTTCACTGGAAGCTGGGCCAGGTCCTGTTGGGGGAGTGAAGTAATGTTTCCCCTCTCCTCTCCTCTCCTCTCCTCTCCTCTCCTCTCCTCTCCTCTCNCTCCTCTCCTCCTCTCCTCCAGGACTGATACTGTTAGTACAGCCAGATCCATCTCTTTTGGCTCAAGTGCTTTCCCTTAGTCTTCATTAACAACAGCAGCTAATAGCAGCTAACATTTGTTTAGTAAATGGTGAGAATTTTAAACATTTTCCATAAATCATGACCTCTGTATCAGTCTTACTAGAGAGCACTATGGGTAAAATACACCTCCCCCCCCACACACATAAAGTCAGCACTGGGAGAAAAAAAAAAGAGGCATTTTCTCAGCTGACTACTGTGTCTGAATTCTGTCAATGCAGAGGAAGTTCTGCTATTTGGGGGTGTATCTTTTGTCTTCTTTGTATATGTTTGTGTTTTCTGAACTAGCTGCTAAGAGCACTGGTAGCATAGATGGTATCACAATTTCTCAGAATGAAGACCGAATGAGAAGTCCACCCAAGTGCAGGCCCCGGTGCCCAAGACCCAGTTAGTGTGGAAACACGAGGAGTGCTTGCTGACTGTGTGATGTCTGCCACCATTTCCTTCCTCTTCAAAGTGTTTGCACTCATTGAACTACTTAACCACAAATGTCAACTCAGCTTGTGAGGCAGGGGGATTCCTAGAAATGAGTGTGACCCAACTAGACAATGCAAATACATCAATTATTTCCTCTTCTTCACCCTGTCCTGGGGAGGAAGCAGCTGGGGCAACCAGGCTTTCCTCACATCTCCTTTTCACTTGAAGAACACCATTGCTTCATCCTGTATGTCTGTGAGACAGGCTTATTGCTGCATTGTTCTTACACATGTGGGCCTGAACTTCAGTGCATTATTTCTGCCTGTGGTGAATACATATAAACTAGAGTTGATGGTCTTATTCATCTTATGTTTCTAGGGCTCATGAGGTCTGGCTCTGTGAAGGATTTGAGAAGTGCATTAGATTCTAAGTCTTTAGTGAAAGAAATCCTTGGGAACAGGAAGAAGCAATGTATTAAATCTATCTTTATAATCTTTGTAAGTGTCTCTATTTCAGGGAAATTATGTCATCAAAAACATTTTTTTCTCCTTCTTTGGCAAGGTTAGGTAAGAAAACTACCACAGAGCTACATCTACATCCCCAAAGTATCACTCAAAACTATTTTAATCAAATTCTCATGTACACAAAAGCCACTGGTTGAGTCAGACCTACCTAGTGCCATGATAATTCCTGCTCTTCCATGTTGCTTTGTAATTCAACCCCATGATGAGTCTATGTTCTTACCCTACTGCTTCTCTGCTTTTCCATGTCATCCATTTCCTGCTGATTTTTCCCTTGCCTGTCAATTACTATCATATTCAGATCTCTTCTAATGCTACAAATATCTTCCCAGTATGGAAATCCTCCCAGTTCTATATCCCCCAGGGGATTATCTGTTCTATTGTTGTGACCATACGATATGATGTGCCATTCCAAGTTGTAAATTTACCCTCACTTTAGAGATCTGTGTATCTGGGATCCATGCCTTCCACTGCTGGGTGCTCCTCACAAATGAGCAGATGCCCCATATAACACAGATATCTTTGTAAAAATAAACACACATTCACAGAGGCAGTGTAACATCTCTACTCTATGGAGGCATTTCTGTGTACTCTCAAAATGGTGATGTTTTTCTAAGCAAAGAAAGCAAGGAAGGAAGGAAGGAAGGAAGGAAGGAAGGAAGGAAGGAAGGATCATTCAAGTGTGAAAATTTACAAAGATAGTCAAATAAGAAGTTTCCAGTTACCTATATTCACCAATGCCACATGCAAATATGCACATATTTGTGCACTTTTTTGCTATGCTAATTGAAGGCAACTAGTTACCATTGCAAAATTTATCTCTAAGTACCTCAGCATAAATCTCCAAATTCTAAGAATAATTTACAATGAAAACATAGTATATATATATACAAAGGGACATATACAAAAGAACAGTTATAATAAGGTCAGTATTAAAATTTCTATCAAAATGTCTTTTCCAGAGTCAAGCATTGCCAAGAACTGTTTTTCACTTTTAGGTTTTATAATCCCTGATTTTGATTGTCAAGTTGATTGAATGAAAAAATGGCTGGGAGTTAGCAAAGCATCCCTTGATACATGTCTATGGTGGCATTTCTAGTGACAGTTTGGTCACTGCATACCTTGTATGTCAGCTGCCTAATGAATGGACTACACTCCCTGATAGATTCATGTGAGCTTTACTGGGACATGGTGTAAGGTAGAGGGGAAGATCTCATTGGGGAATGTAGGTTATGAAAGCACATCCTTGGGAGTTGTATCTGGCCTGATACAACTTCTCTCCTTGTGTGATTCTTTTCTCTGATGTCATGATGTGTCTGTTCTGCCCTCCTGCCATGAAGGACTGACAGTCGTGGAAGTTTACTTGTGGGCTGTTTCTCTTGGGTAGTCTGTCACAGTGATTAGAGAAGCAATGAATACAGGTTCCTTCATCTAGGAGAATTTCCCACTGGAAAGTACCTTAGTTCACATTAACTATAGCTAATTTTAAAAATTGGCTCTGTGAATCTAAGCACACATGTTGACAAATGTAACTGTCACTGTTACCAGGATACAGGACAAATTCATCCCTTTACTACTTTTCCTTGAAGTGCCTTTCTGTGTACTCACTCCATCACGCTGGCATAGCAACCGTCGGCCCTGCTAATTGCACTGAGCGTAACTGGGCTCCAAGGTGTGTGTGGTTCCTCTGCAGAATGTATAGGAATAGAATCAATAACATGTTCAAAACAGACTTTCTTCATGTTGTATAACTCTCTTATACTTCACTATGTCTAGCATATCAACATTTCATTTACTTTCAAATATCAGCTATAAAGATAGACCACCTTTTTACATCTATGTATTTACTAAAGAAGATTGGAGCTCACCCACTTACTCTCTTATTCTGAGTCTCTTCTCACCTTCACTCCTTTCTCCCTCTTTCCACTTTCCCTTCCCCCTCCCTCCCTGTGTCCTGTCTAGTTCCCCCTCTTTCTTCTCCTCTTCTTCCTCCTCTTCCTCTTCTTCCTCCCCCTATTCCTCCTCCTCTCTCTTTCTATCTCTCCTCCCTTCTCTGTCTGTCTCTATGCCCTTCTTAACTCCCCTTCTCATGCTCTAAATAAACTCTATTCTACACACATGTGCGCGCGCGCGCGCACACACACACACACACACACACACACACACACACACACACACACAAAGATTGGAATTGTTTCCAGGTTTTAGCGATTATAATTAATGACACTGTAAATATTGATGTGAACAAGTTTTTTGTGAACATAAGTTATTATTTCTTTAGATATCTAGACATGGCTGATAAGCCCACATGGTAAGTATATATTAAAAAGAAAACTCAAAACAACCCTTCCAAAACATTTGCCAGCAGGATGCTCATTTTGAATCCTTTCCTGTAGTGTAGGAGGGGTCCACTGCTTGTGCCTGCCTTCAGTTGACATTCCTCCATTACTAATGATATTCTCACATGTGTATTTCCTAATGCTAGAGATTCTTGGTGGAGTATCTGTTTGTCTCTTGCTTCTGCTTTAATTGAAGTCTTTATTTTCATATTGTTGAATATTGGAAGTTTTTCATATGTTCCAAATAAAACTCCTCCATATATATTGTTCATAAGTTTTTTCTTTGTCTCCCCTCATTTTCTTTTTAGAATGTGGCAGGGATCCAAAATCTTCTTTTGGATTAAAAAAATCTAATTTATTCTTCATTTATTCTGTGGATTGTGCTATTGATGTTTAAAGTGCATTTTGTCCAAAAGACATAAAAATGCTCTCCTCTATCTTCATTCTTAAGGTGTAAATGCCATAATTAGACTTCCTCTTTTCACTACACAGTAAGGATTATAGTCATTCCACTTTCTCTTTACACTTTCCCCACATGTCAGGATGCATTCTTCCTGTTCTCTTAGAGTACATAATACCCACATGCTGCTCTTTTACGTATAACTCCTATCTCATTGTAATTCACTTAGGTTTATTAAGGAGGAGTTATTATTGCTTTCTTCTCATGTTTCTTCCGACTGATCTGGAAACCCGTATAGACAGGTCTCTACTTTTTTATTTCAAGGAAAATACTGAGAAGAGAAATGTGTGTGTGTGTGTGTGTGTGTGTGTGTGTGTGTGTGTGTGTGTGTCTGTCTGTCTGTCTGTCTTTGTGTATGCACATATGTGTGTGTTGCTTGATAGTGTTCATTGTGTGAACAAATGCAGTGATTTAGATGGGAATTAAACTCAAACTGTATTAAGCTGCATCGATGAGGATGAGAGACTTTATTAATGGTATCTAACTCCGTAGGAAGATTGAAAGCATGATAAATAACAAAGATAGGATTAAAAAAAGATTGACTCTTGTCTTTCCTATAAAATAGGAAAGATATGCTCCTCTGTTATTGTTTTATCAGGAAGCCACACAAATTCAACTTCAATCTCCTCAGCTGATCTTTCATGAGAACACTCATAAGCCTTTGTCCTCTGCCAGGCACTGGGCTTGCAAGAGAATTCCCCTCTCTGTATGGTTTTTTTTTTCCCTGTGATTCTCCCTGAAGATGGAGCTAAGGGAATTGGTTTATACCAGATGCAGAAAGTTTGCTATTAGCTGAACAGAGAACCATTCTTTACTTTCATATAAAAAAATAACACAAAGCCATCAATACATGTTTATTAAACTGGTACTCAAACAGCTGGGATGTTATTCTCCCTGCTTTCAGTGATTTAGTTCATCAGAAGCACCCACAGGGTAGAATCAGAGAGAATGGACATTGTAATCCACTTTGAAGACCCCAGTGCCTGGCAGATTAGTTGGTATATTTGGGAACACAGTCTCAAGTTACTGGTATACTGAAACTTAAAAAAAGAGAGAGAGAGAAAGAAAGAAAGAAAAAATACTTCTCTAAAATCGTACCAAATAAAAACATTTCATAATTCATAGTTTTGTAAATGTCGGAGTGAATGGAATCAGCAAAAAGAGATTGAGGAAGCTCATGCTTTGTTCTGGCACTGTCAAAAATCAGATCACATCTGGGACACAATCACCAGGAGCAGGCATTCATTTATGAGAGCCCAAAACAGTGCATTAACACTGTCTTCTGCACAGTCTTCACCCCTGTGCTCTCTCCTACCTCTCTCTCTTGACCATTTGAAAGTAGTAAAGTGAGAAAAAGGCCATGGAATTTCAGAACAGAAGGAGAGGAGAAGGAGAGGAGATGGACATGGGAAAATACAGTTAAAAGACTGGCCTGAGGGAAGTCACAGACAACTGTCTCTTCTTCTCCCAGCACATAGCATTTGGCATTGTTCCATGGCTAGAGGTAGGATTGTGTGCCCAGCTCCCCTTTCCATGTTGGCATTCGGTCTGCCTTGGGGTTCACAGATTCAGCGCATTCTGTCCCAGCTGCTATGAGTTGCTAAGTGCTGCTTTTCTGCTGTGTTCAGTTGTCTCCTTGTAGAACACACATGTCTCCTTGCAGTTATTTACCACCTCTGATGTTTATACTCCATTCTCCTCCTTCTGGAACCTTGGGAAAGAGCATGTAGTTAGTGTCTGTGCTCCTTTTAGGAGTGAGTACTCTGTCATCTCTGCTTCTCTGCAACTTTGGCCAGTTGCAGGTGACTGAGTTAATTTCCATTTACTGCAAATCAAAACTGTCTTATGTAAGAGTTAAGGTTCATTGACCTATAGGTATACTGATAACTTATTGGAGGTTGGTTCACACTATCTTCATATAGCACAGTAGTAGTATATTCTCTTCCTAGGGCATATTACCTGACTAGCCTTAAGCTCTTGGACAGACAATAGTGCCAGATGTGTGTTTTATCTTTTAGAACAAGACTTAAATTGAACTAGAACGTAGTTTATTGTTCCTATGATGTTTGTGTGGCCAGTCATTGTTGTAGCTCACAGAGCTCACATCTGGGTAGGATTGATGATTGCCATTCTCCTCTGGTAACTTACATAGCACATCTAACAGTATAAGAGTTAGCCAGTGCAGATGAATCTCCCAGATCTTTCTTACTCTGATTTAGTTATGTTTTATGACTAAAGTATGAGGTGTTTTTAGCAATAGGTTTTTTACCATCAAGTTCTAGATGGTATCCAAGAGTAATGGCAATAGATTGTAGTGTGTGTGTGTGGGGGGGCAGTCTATAGGTCCTCACTGGGCAACAACCTCAAAAGAAGCAGCCCATTCCTGGCAACTGAGGTTTTTATTTTCTAATAGGAACATTTTTGTCCATTAATTATAATGTAATTGTATTTTAGCTCATTTTAAAATACGCGTGTATTTGTGTTTCTAACTATATATGTGAAGCTTCTATAAGAGAAGGTTTCCATATGTCTTTTTGAATGGCCTTTAGTGTTATTTGTCCCCTCCCATCCTCTCTCCTCTACCAGTCCTCCACTCCCACACTCCAGTTTAACCCTTTCTGTTCCATTATTCCCCTCTGACCCTTTACAACAGTGCATTTTCTCTCTCCTTCCTCGAATGACCTTTTGCCCCCACATGACTTCTTATTAATTTCATCACTCTTGTGGACATTTCAAATGAAAAAAATGTATCATAAGATTCAAAGCTAATACCCAGAGATGAGATAAATCATACTTGTCTTTCTGTGTCTGAGTTACCTCACTCAGCATGGTTGCTTCCAGCTCCATCCATTAACCTGAACATTTTATAATCCTGTTGTTGTTAATGGCTGAAAAAAATTCCATTCTGTAACTATATCATATTTTCATTTAATTATGTAAATTTAATTACCTGTGATTTATTTTATGTTGAATTATTTTCCTAAGTTTGTGTTTTGTCCCCTGGGGTTCAGGGAGGGTGCAAGGCAGATGACATCTACATGTCTAGCCTCTGTGAAGCTTTTGGGTCAGTTCCTGGCATCAAATTTCCACTCTTTGTTTTCTGCTTAGCCAGGAGAATGGTAATGAGTTTGAAAAATGAATAACAACTTCTCTTTGCAGTTTGCTTTTGGAAGCAATTAAATACATCATGTTTCCTCCTTTGAAACAAGTGAAATGATTGAGGCTAAGAATGGGAAAGATCTGTGTGTGGAAGTTTGGGGAGGAAAAGGGAGGATCAGAAAGAACTTCGTTTCTATGCACTCCGTTCACATCTTACTCTAGTGTGAGACTAACTACGTCTTCTCGGGCGAGGGGATGTGACGGAGTCAAAGAATCCTGAACCAACTTTTCTAAACATTTATGTGACACGAATGAAGTATTTCTCAACAATTTGCAGGACAGATCATTCTGGATCATCCTTCCTTCTGGAAAAACACTCCAGTGGGCTTTTTAATCATACATACACATCTTCACAGGTGAAGACAACTGACGTTTCAACTCCAGGTTACTAAAGGCACTTGAAGGTAAAGGCTGATGTTAAAAGCAGAACCATACTTAAGCCGTAAAGCAAGTCTTTTGATATCGACTTTGAATGGTAAAAATAAAATTGAGATATTTTAGCAGTTATGAAAAATACAGCTCTACACAGTGAGGTACTTACCCTACATATATAAACAGTAGGGTTATTACCTTACACATACACACAGTGGGGTAGTTACCTTACACACACACACACACACACAGAGTGGGGTGGTTACCCTACACATATATACAGAATGACTCATAGCTAACAAACACTCCAAAGCATTAAAAATTACCATATGAGCAATATTCATGGCCAATGATGGAAAAGGGTATAAATACAAGAGGCATAGGTTTTGATAAGAACTATGGGGCATTAATTATACATGAAGACAATACAATCATATACTAAATATTTAACTGAAAGTCCAGGAGACTTAGTAAGAACATGTTAAGATGGCAGGATATAAAGCAGACAGGTAAGAAACGGGCAAATGGATGGATCTGGAGGATATAATCCTTAATGAGGTAACCCGATCACAAAAGAAGTGATTGGATATGTGCTCACTGATCAATCGATATTAGCCCAGAAACTTAGAATACCCAAGATACAATTTGCAAAACACAAGAAAATCAAGAAGGAAGACCAGCGCGTGGATATTTCATTCCTCCTTTGAATAGGAAACAAAATACCCATGAAAGGAGTTACAGAGACAAAGTTTAGAGCTAAGATGAAAGGATGGACCATACAGAGACTACCCCACCAGGGGGATCCATCCTATAATCAGTCACTAAACTCAGACACTATTGCATAGGACAGCAAGTGTCTACTTAAGGGACCCTGATAAAGCTGTCTCGTACAGAAGTGGATGCTCACAGTCATCTATATGATGGAACACAGGGCCCACAATGGAGAAGCTAGAGATAGAACCCCAGGAGCTGAAGGGGTCTGCAACCCTAGAAGAGAAACAACAATATGAACTAACCAGAAACCCCAGAACTCGTGTCTCTAGATTCACATGTAGCAGAAGATGGCCTAGTCGGCCATCATTGGGAGAAGGAAGAGGCCCCTTGGTATTGCAATCTTTATATACCCCAATACAGGAGAATGCCAGGGCCAAGAAGTGGGAGTGGGTGGGCAGGGGAACAGGGCAGGGGGAGGGGAGAGGGAACTTTTGGGATAGCATTTGAAATGAAAATTAAAATATCTAATAAAAAATATTGGGAAAAAAAAAAACAAAAAAAGAAACATTCCTTCCACTTCACCAGATACTCACAGGTCTGTTTGTTTAAGGGCATAGTGTAATTGATCTTGGCACCTTCTGAATTTTGCCAATTATCTCACAGAATTCAAGGCAAGAGGCAAGATCCCTTCTGTCTGATTCTTGCCCTCTCTTTTCTTGGTTGATCATGTTGTCTTCAACTATAACCTTTTCTGTGCAAGTATGATTCTGCTCTTAACATCACCATTAGAAACTTTACCTTCAAGCACCTCTAGTAACCCGGAGCTGAAAAGTCAGTTAACTCTACTTGTAAAGATGTATGTAAAGATGTATGACTAAAGATCCACTGGAGCATTTTTTCCAGAAGGAAGGAATGATCTTCCCTGAAAGTTGTTGAGACATATTTCATTTGTGTCACAGAAAAGCTTTGAAAACTCAGTTCAGGATTGCCCCTGGAGAGGTAGTCTCACTCTAGAATGAGACAATAACAGAGGCAGAGAAAGTCCTGAACATGGGAACTACAGATAAGGCATGCTCAGGTGTCTATCTCCCAGTTCCTATCTCTGTGACCTAAGTATAACTTGTCCTGGGGTCATCATCTAATTTCTACAAACATGTCCATGTCTTTAAGAAGGAACTGAAGGAGCGTTCTAAACTTTCTTCATTTCATCTCTTTTGTTTGTTTTTTTGTACTCCAGGTGGCCAGAAGCCCTCAAATAGTTAGGCCTCAAACCTGGGACAAACAGCCGAGATACCTCTTAACTTATCAGAGCTGACGCTGAGCACCTGGTTCTTCTAGTTTCCCTCAGTCTCTACCAGTTACAGGATCCTCCTTGCTGGCATGCCCTGTCCTCTATCCTGAAGTCTCTGGCCAGAGGATTGGTTGCCCTTCCTCTTTCTGATCATTCCCTATATAATCCAATCACTTTGGTTTTACTAGCTTGTCTGTATCTATCTATCTATCTATCTATCTATCTATCTATCTATCTATCTATTTCCATTTTACCCTTTTGGCATCTTGGTCTCCTGATTTTTGTATTTTTTTCTTGTTTTTATTTGTGTTTTGCTTTTATTTTTTAATTTTATTTTGTGGGAGCAATTGCCAGAGTAGAGGGTGGATAAGAAGGGATGGGGAGATGAGTGGAATTGGGATGCATGGTGTGAAGTTCACAAAGAATTAATTAAAGTTTTAAAAATAAGAAGTGAAACCACATGGCTTTCCTTACATGAACAGTGTTCCAGAAAGGTATCTGTCCTTGGACAAGTGGTGCTTACAGGTTAGAGGAATTTTTGTTTTATAGATCTCTTAAGCACAGTAATGTAAAACTTTCTTCCCAGTTTTTCAACTGGAGAAAATACCCCTAGACCATGGTTCTGTCCTTTTCTTAAAAAAAAAAAAAGAAAAGAAAAAAGAAAAAGAAAAAGAAAATCCATAGTAAATGTAGAGACTGATAACTGACTATAAGTTGGTGGAACCATAAGGAAGCCAGACAGACAGACCTGACAGGGGTGCCACAGATGTCCCACCTTAGTTCCTTCGTGATGCTAGGACAGGGAGGGCTACTTTTATGTTTTCTCTCTGTGAGGCAAAATGGACAAGAAATAACAGGCAGGAAGTTGGTGGGATTGTGTTAGATTTTTGTCCCCACAAGAACTCTGGAAAAAAGAGTTAAGGGAGGAATAATTTCCTCTGACCCACAATATCACAATATCTGACCACTATGGTGTGAGGGTGAGAAGCATTAAAGCTAACCGGATCCAAGCAGCAAGAAAGCAGAGTGGCTACAGTCAAAAACTCAAGAGACAGCTCATGCTGGTGAGGATGTGGCACAAAGAGTACACTCTTCCATTGTGGGTGGGAGTGCAAACTTGTACAACTACTTTGAAAATCAATTTGGCTGTTTCTCAGAAATTTGGGAATTGTTCTATCTTAAGCTTACTATTCCTGGGCATACATGCATAGGATGCTCTACCAATCACAAAGACATTTGTTCAATTATGTTCATAGCAACTTTATTCATAGTAGCCAGAAACTGAAAACAATGTAGATGTTCATCAACCAAGGAATGGATAAATAAAATGTGGTGCATTTACACAATGAAATATTGCTCAGTGATTAAAAACAACGACATCATGAAATTTGCAGACAAATAGATGGAACTAGGAAAGATCATTCTGAGTGAGGAAATCCAGACCTAGAAAGACAAACATAGTATATACTTATTTGTAAGTGGATATTACCATAAAGTTAGGGTAATTATGGTACAATCCACAGACCCAAAGAAGCTAAGTAACAAGGAGAGCCCTAGGGAATGTGCTTGAATGCCCCTGAGAAGGGAAAATAGAATAGACATCAGAGGTGGAGAGAGGGGAGGGGTAAGAGGATGGGAAGGTGGGTAAGGAGGGGAAGGGGGTAGGGAGGGGAAGTTGGTAGGGAGTATTACAGGAGGGATTAAGTGTGGGGATGATGGAAGGAGAGAGAACTAGGAGTGCTCTATCTTTTAGTAGCAGATTGTTCTCCTGTGCTTTTTGGTTGCTGTGATAAACACTATGGCCAAAGGCAACTTGGTGAGGAAAGGGAAAGGCTTCCAGCTCACAATCCATGGAGAACGGCTGCTTTCTGGTTTGCTTCCTAGCTTTAGATCATCTAGCTTCCAGCTGAGGACCAACATATAGGGATGGTACAACCTCAGCACACTGGACCCTCCTGAACATTAAGCAATTATCTTCAATCTTAGGATTCTCATTATCCTTAATTTCCTCCTCTTTCTCATCTTTCTCTTTCTCTGCCTCATCATCACTGATCTCCTTCTCTTGTTCCTTCTCCAAGTAGAGGGTGATGGGATAGCCTATGATCTGTGAGTGTTTCTTCACAACTTCCCTGACACCCCCCCCCACACACACACCTTCTAAGTACTCTGCCTGGTCTTCTTTGAGGTGAAGGATCACTTTGGTACCCCAGCCAATGGGCTCACCATGGTCTGCATGGATGGTATAGGATCCACCAGCAGAAGACTCCCAGGCATGCTGCTCATCATCATCATTGTGCTTTGTGGTCACAACCACTTTCTCTGCCACTAGATAGACCAAGTAGAATCTGACACCAAACTGCCCAATCATGGAGGTGTCTGCACCAGCCTGGAGAGCCTCCATGAATGCCTTTGTGCCAGACCTAGCAATTGTTCCCAAGTTATTAATGAGGTCAACCTTGGTCATGACAATGCTGGTGTCCACCAAAGTCAGCGTATGCTCCTGAAGGTCGGGGATAATGTCAATTTTCAGCTCTTTGCCACTGTCCAACTTGGAAGGGTCTGTCAGGCTCTCATACTGAATTTTGTCCAGGGCATCAGAAGCATTAGAGATCAATTCCTAGGGAAAATCTTCTTGTTTGAATAGAGAGTATTGATGATGAGGGACATGAGCTGGGCAATTTCTGCCTGAAAGGCAAAGGTCTCCACCTCTTCCTCTCCATGGGGCACTTCTTCAGGCATCTTGATGGGAAAGCCAAGGAAATAGTAGTACAGAACAGGGTGGGAGGCCTGGACCATGTCCTACTCACACGGCAAGCCTAGGCTATACGGGGGTGACTCAAGAGCCCAATACACTCTTTTTAATGTTGCCGATATACAGCTGATATACAACACTTGCTATGGCTTGGTGTGTTGAAGACTGGGTCATTACTGAGGCAGAGGAGAGGTAGTAGGGAACCTTCAAGTGATGAAGTTTAGATGGAGGGTCTTAGACCTCTAAGATACCCACCTTTGGAAGAGACTGGGTCAAGTCTCACATAACACCTGAGCTCTCAGTGAACAATTCTTGAGTTCTTATGATCCATCTATTCTTGAACTCTTAGATCACTGAACTCTCATGAGAGCCAATTGTTTTAAGAGTCAAAATGACCCAGAATTGCTCTTTGGCTGCTGGGTGAAGTGTTCTTTCTTTTATGAACTCCTGATATTGTCATGAAATCTTCACCAGAGTGAATCAAGTTGATCCTGACACACCCCTCTAACTGTGAGCTAAATAAACTTTTCTTTACTATGTTAACCCACCCAGGCATTTTGTTACAGCAATAAAAAGTAAACTAATAGAACCATTATATTAAAAAAGAACTTTTCTATAATATGCCTAAGAAAATATAACGGCCATTGCTAATTCTTCAGATATCAAATTATTAAACACTATGATATCATCTTCAAAGCAAAGACTTATATATTTGGCTAAGGTTATAAGTCAAGTTGGATTTAAGAAACTGAGTAGAAACTGAGGCTCTCAGGCTCTGGCAGGGCTGCTGAGGGAGGAGTGGGTGGGTGGGTGGAGGATCACCCTCTTAGAAGCAGGGGGTATGCGGATGGGATAGGGGAATGGGAAATGTAAATAAATAAAATGACCAATAATTTTTAAATTTTTTTAAATCATAAAGTAATAAATATAAAAGTATATTAGAAGGCTGAAATCTTAAAAAAAAGAAACGAAAAGAAAAGAAAAGAAACTGAGCTAGTTTGCAGATTGAGTCCATTTTCTCTGCCAAAACTTTTGTAAATCTCATTTTTTTGCAAGTTTGCTATATATAAGTGTTAAATTTACCCACTATGACTCTTTCTCATTTCATTGAGCCACTTTTATATGTGAAGAATTGATTTGTCACATGAATAAGACATTTTCTGGGCAAGATTTCAGCATAACTAAAATATCTTCAATGTACAATTTCCCCTTTTATAACATGGATAGAATTTAGCATATCAAGGTCTAAACAATACTGATATCGAAATTAAATAAAAATCTAAGGAAAAATTAATGGAAAGAATGATAACACGAAGGCAGATTTTTCTCCTGACACCAGGAGCGTCATTTGTAGTGTTGGATTCTTTGTTGTTGGTGCACTGACATATTGTGCAGGGGTAAAGATGAAAGCATCGCTGAAGCAGAGACAGAGGTATTACAGACTAATTGTCCCCCCTTGAAATAGCCACTGGATCTCAACTGACTACTTATGGTAAAAGAGTATGGCCTTGACCTAGATTTTTAAGATACTCCATAATGTAGCATATTCCTATTTTAGTCTTGATCACTTAATTTAAAGCAATTTAGCTCTTCTAAGTCACACTGCCTTGTGTCTTCCGAGAGTCATTTCTTTTTTTGCACAGTCTTCTCCTTGTTTATGAATCTATCCCTTTTGCAAAACAGCAATGTGCTTAAAATCTACATTTAGTGGCTAGTTCCGGTGGAGTTAGCCATTTTTCTGGCAAAAATAAAACCGAGTGATGTTTCAGAAACTGATGTTTTGTGGTTTAGGCTGTCTTTAATATCTCACCGGAAGTTAATTAAAATGTGCTCTATTTTTTTATAAAGTATATTTTATCTGTTTTCAGTTTAGTCCCTCAGTGACAGATGCCAGAGAATTCCTCAGTCCAATTGAAAACCTGGATGGGCACTGAGACATTCCAAACTTTAAAGTGAGCTGAAAAGGTTTAGAGATCTAAATATCTTGATTTGGAAGAAATCTGAGGAATTTCAAGGTTTTCAACCTTAAAGGCATAAACAACTGAGCTGGCAACACCTGACTTATTTTCCTGCATTCTTGTGGCTCTCAGAGGGTGTGGCCTAAGTTAGGGTGCCAGTCAGCAGTATCTTGGGGTTATAGATACAGGATCCCAGGATGTCCTCATTCTAAAAGCATGCATATTGATAAATATTCTGAGTCCTTCGGGGAACTGCAGCTCGCTTTGATCCTAAGACTCAGGTCTGCACTGTTCTTCCTGGTTAGCCAAATGCTTCTGCCCTGCAGACAAGGAGGTGATGTTATCAGTGACTGGGTGTGGATCCCCAGGCTTTCTCTTGTACACCTTGGGTGTCTGTTTTGATGTGGCTGCAGATCATATTGGCAGTTGCCATTTGAACACTAAGGTTAGTCTGGGCTTTGTCAAAACAGAGTTGCCTTGGTATTATAGCAATTTCCATACAGATAAGACCCTGAAAGCTGCCAACAGCCTTCTCTCTCCTTGCTTTCTCTCATGTAGTAATTGGTGCACAATGAGTGAGAAGTATGTATCATAGAATAATAAGACTGGAAATACTCTGGGGATATGAGTGGGAGGGAATTAGAAATCACCAGTTTATCTCCCCCCCCCCCCTGCCTCCCACACACAGTGCTCTGCCAGGTCATGAAGGGAAAATCAGATCTCTTTAATAATTATTTTATTTGTTTACATTTCAAATGTTGTCCCCCTTTCTGGTCTCCCCTCCACGAATCCCTCATCTCATGCCCTTCCCCTTTGCCCCTAAGAAGGTGCTTCCCCACACACCCATCTATTCATGCCTCACCCCTCTAGCGCCACCCCCTTCTCTGGGGTATCAAGCTTCCACAGGACTAAGCACCTCCCCTCCCACTGATGCCAGAAAAGTCAGTCCTCTACTACATATGTTAGCAGGAGCCATGAACCAACTCATATATACTCTTCGGTTCGTGGTTCAGTCACTGGAAGCCCTGAGGCAACCGGAGGGTTGATTTTGTTGTTCTTCCTATGGGGTTGCAATCCCCTCCAACTCCTTCAGTCTTTCCCCTAACTCTTTCACTGGGATTCCCAGGCTCAGTCCAATGGTTGGCTGTGAGTATCTGTATCTGTCTTAGTCATGTGCTGGCAGAGCCTCTCAGAGGACAGCTATGCCAGGCTCCTGTCTGCAAGCACATCATGACATCAGCAATGTTGTTGGGGTTTGCTATCTGGGGATGCGGTGGATCCCATGGTGGGGCAGTCTCTGGATGCCCTTTCCTTCAGTTTCTGCTCCATTTTTGTCCCTGCATTTCCTTTAGACAGGAACAATACTGGGTTAAAATTTTTGAGATGAGTAGGTAGCCCCATAACCCAACTAGGGGGTATGTTTATCTACTGGAGGTGGTCTTTTCAGGTTGTATCTCTCTGCTGTTGGGCATTTTGGCTAACGATAACAAGGCTCACAGCCAGAAGCTGGAAACAACCCAGATGTCCCTCAATAGAAGAATGGATACAGAACATGTGGTACATTTACACAATGGAATACTACTTAGCTATTAAAAACAAGTAATTCATGAGTTTCACAGGAAAATGCATGAAACTAGAAAAAAAATCATCTTAAGTGAGGTAACCCAGATCCAGTTATGTACTCAGCGATGATAAGTGGATATTAGCCTGAAAGCTCAGAATGCCCACGATACAACTCACAGACCAAGAAGAAAGATCAAAGTGTGTATGCTTCAATCCCACTTAAAAGAGGGAATAAAATAATCACAGGAGACAGAGGAAGGATGGATCTAGGTGGGAGAGGGGAGGGGGAAGGAAAAAGTGGAGTAGGATTAGGTATGAGAAGAGACAGAAGAGAAGTCCAGAGGGCCAGGAGAATGATTATGAAGCAGCTGGGGACAGGGGACAGGGGACAGGGATGGGAACCACTAGAAAGTCCTAGATGCCAAGGATGTGAGAATCTCCAAGGACCCAGTGGGGATGATATTAGGCAAATCAGATCTTTGTGTTCAGTTGAAAATTCTGGCAGGTTGATGAGGTGGGGCACAGAGAAGGGAGGTTGGAGCCTGCTCCATGTCCAAAGTTGAAGGAGAATTAACAGAAATCATGGAAACAGGGAGGGTAGCTTTGAAGGAAGCAAAGTCTAAAAACAATCCCAGGGAAATGGTTTTAATCAAGGGGTGGTCAAGCCAAGCATATTGCTTAAGAAAATCATAAAAATGGTTGTAGTGTGGTAACTGGTTCCAGAATAAAAGTCATTTTGTGAACACTTGATTGGGATTTCTAAACTTAATCATTTTCATCTGCAACAACAAATGTCCAAACCACATAAGAAGCTCTGGTTTTGCATATTTTAACAGTTTTTTTCCTCTTTACTTTCTGTCTACCAATATGTTTCCTCCCTCATTTTGTGATGCATTATAACCATGTTTCCGACGACTCACGTTCCATTGACTTCTGGCATAAGGGTGATCACAGCATCCAAGAGCAGGAGTTCTAGGTCCACTTTAGTGCCCGAGTTTCCATTACTGCTCTTACAATTGTTCTTGGCCTTGGTCAGGCTGTCTTAGCTTTCTAAGTCTCATTTGTTTTTGTTTTTGTTTTTGTTTTTGTTTTGTTTTTTAAAATTTAACATGTAATAATAAGTTGGAAAGATAGCTAAGCATTTAAGAGCTCTTAAAGCTCTTCTAGAGGACTTGTCTTTGTTTCCAAACACCCATGTTGAATGACTCATAACTCTAGCTTTAGGGGACCTGATGCCTCTGATGACCTCTGTGTGAGGCTGCACACACACACACACACACACACACACACACACACACGCACACGCACACACACACACACACACACACACACACACACACACACACACACACACGTGAAAAAAAATCGAAACAGAAGCACAATATGTATAAAGCACCTGTTATATGTTTTCTGCCATGCAGGACACAGGCATAATGGTGGCTGCTTTTATTACCTATATGTATAATTATTCTGAAGATTAGGCTACGTGGGTATAGAAAAGTATTTAGTGAAATAAGATTTATGGGAATGACATAAAATCTAAGGGGTCAAAAGAAGACAAAGGTGCACAGTTTAAAATATTTCAGTAAACAAATTTTGCAGATATAGCTCATGCTATGCTATATGGTTTCACTCTCAACCTTTAGAAAATTAATTACTAATTTTTTAAAAGTTTTTCCCCAAATTATTAATATCAATATGATCACTATGGAATAAGTTATGTGTTTTGTTCATTCAGTTTTAGCTTGGGAATTGTCTGAGCTGTATATGGCTTGTTTTGTTTTTCATCTGGATTCTGTATATGTATCTCTCTGTCTATGTATACACTTGTATCTGTAGCCCTCATACCTGAGTGTAATAAGTAAGATAGGTGGTTTGGGGACACGAGTTAAGTATATATAGATTTAAAACATGAACACAAATATTCTTGCAAAATTATATCATCCATAGAAGAAAGGATTTTTTTTATTACCTCTGGGTATATATCCAAAAGAATATTAATCGGAAGCACCGAGGGACAGCAGTCTAAGCATGCCCATTACAGAATTATCCACAACAGCCAAGATATAGAAACCCGAGTGTGTTGGCCATCAAGTGGATAAAGAAGACATATCATATACATTATACCAATAGTGTTTAGCTTTAAGAACATATAATTTTTATATACCCCAATACAGGGGAACGCCAGGACCAAGAAGTGGGAGTGGGTGGGCAGGGGAACAGGGTGGGGGGGGAACTTTCGAGATAACATTTGAAATGTAAATTAAGAAAATATCTAATAAAAACAAATTGATTCAAAAAAAAAAAAAAAGAAAAGAAAATAAGCAACCTTTTACTTGTGACAATATGGGTAAAGCCGGTGAGTATTATGCCAAGTAGATCAAGCTATGCCTATGAGAGATCATTAGTAGTCAAACTCATGGAGCAAATGCTTCTGGTTAGTGTCAGGAGTGGTAGACGGGGGTGTATTGCTGTTGAATCACCATAAAATTTCAACTCTGCTAGGCGAAAAAATTCTAGAGATCTGCTGTACATCGCAGCCAACTACAGCACTGTGCAATGGAGGATTGAAGATCTCACTTTTATGTTTCTACCACAAAACAAATAAAAGCCATAGAACAATGAAGAGAAGCAAAGGATGGCTTTTGGGAGGTATTAGATAGATGTACCTACTACGGGTATTGTGGTGATGCTAGCAAGAAAGTTTTATGAAATTGTGCATATTAAATGTGTGTGTCTTTATAGACCAACCATGCTTCAATAAAGATGTGATTAAAACCCAAAAGCCTTATTTTCCTTAAATCTGTGTCTGACATTCAGTCATTTCTATAAGAGATATACAGCAGCAGCGTTACAATCCCCAACATGTCACTCATTAGTGCTTCTTGGAGATAAGCATTCTCATCCTGACACATGTCTCTGCCACTTTCTTTGCTTGCCCAAGGGGCAAGTTCATACTGAAACAGTGAAAGTCTAGCAATAAGTACCAAAACTGAGAGAAGGGTATTTGTCGAGCCACCTACGCTACCTGAATGCTCTCTTGGCGTCTGCTGTGTGTGCAAGATGCTATCTGCCCCCATGCATGTAACTTCAGCCTTTCTCAAAACCAAATATTTATTCTATAAGAAAAGGATAAAAATGAAAATATTGTTCTCTCAAGTATTATCAGATTTGTGTGTTTCGAAAAAGTATGAGGTTAGTTTTAAAACCTGTACACTGTCCCATATCAGGCATCTGGTGGCCTATGGATTTGGCTTTGATGACTCAGGGAAGGCAGAAGATTTTATTTGTAACAAGTTTAAGGGTGGGTAAGAGCTATAGGAACAAGTAATTTTCTTTCTCTCTTAATGTGTATTTGTGTATTTTCCATTGTTTTTATTGCTTAATGCCTTCTCCAGTTTCTCCTGCGGGGAAGTACTCACCTGCGAGTGTTGCCCATGACCTAAGATGTGAGCACATAAGGGTTTTGACTGTGCATTGCACTTGACTAGTCTGTGGCACTTGGTCCATGGGGACATCCTCAGATGGAAAATTTTGTCTCTAGTTTTCACGACAGCATTCCCCTACTAAGGTTCCCACCCATTGTCAGTCTCCAGACCTCTCTTTTTCACTTCATGTTTCTTCACCATTCTCTTTTCTCATGGGTCCCACTTTTTTATTTTTTTTTTCAATATTTTTTATTAGATATTTTCTTAATTTACATTTCAAATGCTATCCCAAAAGTTCCCTCCCGCCTCCCCCTGCCCTGTTCCCCTGCCCACCCACTCCCACTTCTTGGCCCTGGCGTTCCCCTGTATTGGGGCATATAAAGATTGCAATACCAAGGGGCCATCTTCTGCCACATATACGGCTAGAGACATGAGCTCTGGGGTTTCTGGTTAGTTCATATTGTTGTTCCTCTTCTAGGGTTGCAGACCCCTTCAGCTCCTAGGGTTCTATCTCTAGCTTCTCCATTGTGGGCCCTGTGTTCCATCATATAGATGACTGTGAGCATCCACTTCTGTAAGAGACAGCTTTATCAGGGTCCCTTAAGTAGATACTTGCTGTCCTATGCAATAGTGTCTGAGTTTAGTGACTGATTATGGGATGGATCCCCCCCTGGTGGGGTAGTCTCTGTATGGTCCATCCTTTTATCTTAGCTCTAAACTTTGTCTCTGTAACTCCTTTCATGGGTATTTTGTTTCCTATTCATAGGAGGAAAGAAGTATCCACGCGCTGGTCTTCCCTCTTGATTTTCTTGTGTTTTGCAAATTGTATCTTAGGTATTTTAAGTTTCTGGGCTAATATTCATTTATCAGTGAGCGCATATCCAATGATTTCTTTTGTGATTGGGTTACCTCACTAAGGATTATATCCTCCAGATACATTCATTTGCCCAAGAATTTCATAAATTCATTTTTTAACAGCAGAATATTACTCCATTGTGTAAATGTACCACATTTTATGTATCCATTCCTCTGTTGAGGGACATCTGGGTTCTTTCCAGCTTCTGGCTATTATAAATAAGGCTGCTATGAACATAGTGGAACATGTGTCCTTTTTACCAGTTGGAACATCTTCTGGGTATATGCCCAGGAGAGGTATTGCAGGATCTTTCAGAAGTACTATGTCCAATTTTCTGAGATAACGCCAGACTGACTTCCAGAGTGGTTGTACAAGCTTGCAATCCCACCAGCAATGGAGGAGTATTCCTCTCTCCACATCCTCGCCAGCATCTGCTGTCACCTGAATAAGAGCTAAAGAAGCTGGACTCCAGAAAAATGAATAACCCCATTAAAATGGGGTACAGAGCTAACAAAGAATTCTCAACTGAGGAATTTCGAATGGCTGAGAAACATCTGAAAAAATGTTCAACATCCTTAATCATCAGGGAAATGCAAATCAAAGCAACACTGAGATTTCACCTCACACCAGTCAGAATGGCTAAGATCAAAAAATTCGGGTCCCACTTTTTATCTCGATTGTTCTTCAATATCCAGGGCAGTTTCACTACTCTATAAATATCATATGTATACTGATGGATGCATTTCATTTTCCAGCTCTATCTACCTGCCTCCCTGGATAACTAAGGCAATTTTTATAGACATACTAAATTTGAAGGGTCTGATACACAACACGTATCTTCCACTACTGACCTTAGACTTGCTTCTCTTCCTGTGCTTCTCTCCCACAATACCATGCTGTGATGTAATCTACAGTAACCTTTAAAAGTCTAAGACGAAAAGATGGACCATACAGAGACTACCCCACCAGGGGGTATCCATCCCATAATCAGTCACTAAACTCAGACACTATTGCATAGGACAGCAAGTGTTTACTGAAGGGACCCTGATATAGCTGTCTCGTACAGAAGTGGATGCTCACAGCCATCTATAAGATAGAACACAGGGCCACACAATGGAGACGCTAGAGATAGAACCCCAGGAGCTGAAGGGGTCTGCAACCCTAGAAGAGGAACAACAATATGAACTAACCAGAACCCCCAGAACTCCTGTCTCTAGCCGTATATTTAGCAGAAGATGGCCTAGTTGACCATCATTGGGAGGAGAGGTCCCTTAGTATTGCAATCTTTATATGCCCCAATACAGGGGAATGCCAGGGCCAAGAAATGGTAGTGGGTGGGCAGGGGAACAGGGCAGGGGGAGAGGGGAGGGAACTTTCTTGATAGCAATTGAAATGTAAATTAAGAAAATATCTAATTAAAAAAATTGAAAAAAAAAAGTCTAGGCTGTGACAGAAACTCTTCCCAGGTATATCCTCACATGTCCTTTCCATTGTTAGCTCTCAGGCATCTAACCTAGCACAGGAAGTATGATTCTATCCTATGTGTTCTGTTGTGTTGACTTGGTACTAGCTCTTTCAAGAAGACACTTGTATATTTTAATATTGTCTAGAGCAATATAATATTTGAATAATTATTAACTGAAAAATTATTCCCTCTACCCCACTATCTTTCAGGAACAAAACAAAGCCATATCTGTTTTCATTTGCTAGTTTCTCCTTGGCAACAATCAATGTCCCCAGCACATAGAATGATCTTGTTAGATTTTGAATTTTGACTGAATGAGTTCTTTGTATCTTGCAATGACCTACGACTTCAGTTGCAATGCATTTTTGCTTCTTCTAATAAAGTGCCTTTCAAATCTGGTTTTTATCATGATTCTCATTGGTTTTGCTTAGAAGAGCCCTTCAAAGCCTTGTTTACTACCAGTCCTGCTTTACTCAACCAATCATTAGTGCTATTGTGTTCTAGACAAATGAGGTAGATGCCCTCACTTGCTCCAGAATAATTGCAGTCTTTACACTCATTGCTAATTTTTACACGAGTCCAACCGTTCAGAGTATAGGACCATCAACCAGTAGGTTTTTATCTGTGCTGTGGCTACTATGACACATCATGTATGGTCATGTGAAGGCAGCATATCACTTCCTCTGACTTTGGACTCTGCCTTCTCAGCTAAGGAAATTCTGGTTTAGTTTTCTAGCACATTCTCATATTTACTTCTAAAGCATTATTTTCATCATCACTAGTCCCAGTGTGTGACATTTAGGTCATCTTTCCAATACTGCTAAGACTGTGGGCATGAAGAGATTTGTGACAAATATCCTCACACCACGTGTTGATCTTATCTTTTGGACAGAACGTAGAATGACCCATTTTCTTGCTTCTCTACCATTATGTTAGTGATAGAGTGCACTTCTGGGTTAATTTTAAAGATATTATTTTAATTTTTAAGTAAGCATGTCTATGTGTGTGTGCATGTGCATGTGTGTGTGCACATATACGTGAGAACAGTACCCCCACAGGCCAAAAGAAGGCATTAGATTCCCTGAAGCTGTCATTATAGGCAGTTATAAGCCACCTGACATGGGTGCTGGGAACTAAATTGGGGTCCTCTGAAAGAGCAATGCACACTTTTAATCAATAACCCACCACTTCACCTTCTGGTCTCACTTTAAATACATTTTCCCACTCATGGGGAATTTATCTTTGAGCAGCCGAGTTGGAAGACATGTTGAGAATCCATTTTCCACATTCCAAATCAAGTCTTCTTATTACTCGTTGCCTTCCTTCCTGGTCTGGGTTTGACACTGAAGATCTCATTTGAAGACTGAGGTCGTGGAGGCCAACTTACCTCTTTACCTCTTCTGAGCATTATGTTCTTGTGGGACTTACTAGAGCCGCAACCAAAGCTCTAATTC
Source organism: Mus minutoides (assembly GCA_902729485.2). NCBI lineage: Eukaryota > Metazoa > Chordata > Mammalia > Rodentia > Muridae > Mus > Mus minutoides. The sequence goes on along the minus strand of LR750861.1, from coordinate 172,798 downwards.
CAGTATCTTTCTTAGCCAACAACACTTAGCAATGGACAGTCTAAATAGAATATCTTAAAATTAATGTACTGATGACAAGTGATTAGTTACTATGTTCCTAAAAATAGGTTATTTATTAGTATTAGAATACAGGGGAATGCCAGGGCCAAGAAGTGGGAGTGGGTGGGTAGAGGAGCAGGGTGGAGGGAAGGTAGAGGTAACTTTCGGGATAACATTTGAAATGTAAATTAAGAAAATATCTAATAAAAAAGAGCTATAACCCATTAAAAAGAAGAAGAAGAAGAAGAAGAAGAAGAAGAAGAAGAAGAAGAAGAAGAAGAAGAAGAAGAAGAAGAAGAAGAAGAA